>OZ024860.1:41097439-41124939 GCA_964017155.1 Oasisia sp. SBJ-2009
ATGTGTTATGATTGTGTACATTTAGACAACTTGTCAGATATAAGTGCTTATCGAAACCACAATGTACAGCTATGTAAAATGCAAATCCCCTAAAAGCCACATACGGCCTAAAATTGTGGGGAGTGTCTGCTATCTGCACTACATAAATCGCTATGTCTATGATAGTGTGGTAGACTCAATATTAAATCGGACATTTAAGATAAGAAAGGTATAACACAATATATTTATATCCTGATTTTTCTAGTATTCATCAGTCGGAAGTTACAACTGTCATCCATCGAATATTATTCTTGTGACCAGTTCCCAAATCAGCTCCAGTCGCGCGGAGTCTCGCCATGTATCGTTACCCACTTACAGGTCCTATTCTATTCCAGGAACATTCCCTCATCTGGAGGCGACCTTTGACCTGGAACGCCGCTACGGCGGCTACCTGCTGCTGACCTACATACCCACAATCCTCATCGTCATTATGGCGTGGGTCTCGTTCTGGGTCAACATGGACGCCCATTCCGCGAGAGTGTCACTAAGTCTCACCACCGTACTCACGATGGCGACGCAACTGTCTGGGTCGAAGGCGTCCATTCCCCAAGTCCACTACCCGAAGGCGATCGACGTGTGGATGGCGACGTGCATGGTGTTTGTGTTCACCGCCATGGTGGAATATGCCTTCGTTAATTCGTTCTCGAGGGAGTCGCCGAAACAAGAGAAAAAGAAGCAACGTGAAGAGAATGACAATGTGGAAGAGGATGACAATGTGAAGGTAATTGTAAGATGAACTAAAGCATATGTAATGTCGGTGTATGGTATAAAACACACTCAAACACGCCCGCCCGCCCGCCCGCCCGCCCGCCCGCCCGCCCGCCCGCCCGCCCGCCCGCCCGCCCGCCCGCCCGCCCGCCCGCCCGCCCGTCCGCCCGTCCGCCCACCCGCCCGTCCGTCCGCCCGCCCGTCCGACCATACAAACTAAATTTAGTATTTTGCTTTGTTTTATCTACTGAATAAATGATTTTCATAACCTGTATCCGAACACGATGCGACAAGAAAGCTTGTGTAGGTATTGACATTACACAATTTAAAAGGCAGTCACATTTCCCCTTCCAGAGCTCCTCGGGCATCAAGTGGGTCGGCCCGTACGTGTTCGAGCCGCAGTTGAATTCGCCGTCGAGGTCAGGCCGAGACATGGCCATTTTGCTTGACCGCGTGGCGCAGGTCGTCTACCCCATCGCCTTCATCACCTTCAACGTCGTCTACTGGTCCGTGTATCTGTGGCCGTATGAATACTAGCTGTGGCGTAGATGGAGACACGAGCTTTATCGTAAATGCCGACACAGCATGTAGCACGCTATGGTAGTTATTAGGACATTCAACGCGCCCCGTGTCGTGTATATGTGCATGTTATCGGAATTATTACTTTCATAAGCTAGGTCGCTGAGAGGAATTGGTTTTATATGGATTCACAATACATTACAAAAAATTATACAATGAATATAATGCATGTTCATGTGCACATTCTATGTCTAAAGACATGCACGCACACACATACACACACACACACACACACGCACGCACGCACGCACACACACACACACACACACACACACACACACACACACACACACACACACACACACACACACACTCATCATCGTTATTGATATTGTCCACCAAATGGTGCGTAACTAACATTGTCCACCAAATGGTCATTATTATGAAGCCTTTGCTATGTTGCGACACTTACATTATAAACTATGAATATATATTTGTATTCACTTGGTTGAGAAAATGTTATTTATGTTGTGTTTCAAAACTAAAGTTACGTCATTGCCTTTTGGTAGCTTCTACAAAGCAATCCTGCGAGGGAATGTCTCGTTCGTGTAATAACAGTACAGTAATTTAGTTAGTTATATAGCGTAACCGTAACTGGAGGTTTGCTTAAAGCATTTGACTAATTTGTAGATGATGATCTAGTGCAAGAATAAAATGTCAAAACATGTCATTCTTGTCATATTTATTGCCTTGCTAGTTAACGTTCAGCTTTATGCGGGAATCGCTATGCTGACGCGTCTAAAACCGAATTTATATTACAAATGTCTATGTATTTATTTAATGATGTCAAATGTTACATATATACTTAATGTCTATGTATAAATGGAAAACGAATGTTAGGTAATGTATTGTTTCTATTCCATTTAAATGTTATACCAAGGTAAGAGACGATATCTTCATTATCTTCATACTAAACAAATTAGTGGACGTAACAACATCCGCACTCACAGCCGCTCCTACACGCACCAGAGGCAACACACACCGCTACTTACAACCACTCACCCGCATCGAAGCCTACAAACATTCCTTCTTTCCGAGCACCATCAAATCATGGAACAAATGCACACAACAATTAGTTAGCAAACAATCACTCAACTGATTTAGAAGGCTTTTGCAGTCAATGCCTACATAAGGACATATTTATGTTTTATTATCCCCCACCCCCGCGCAACACCACCCACTACTTGCGACCGACCAAGCTCGACAATACTCTAGCCACGTATATACGTGGCTACTACAGAGTGCTGAGCTACAATAATAAGAAGAAGAAGTACAGACAAGAGTGTGAGTAACGGTTGTCATTGTATGACATCATCGAGTGAATTTGAGTCATTAACATTTTGTTCTTGTGAAACAGTTTGGCCGGGATTTTAGCATACCGGCCTCTATCAAAAGAACAGAAACGACAACAGGTAGTAACGATCAAGATATCAGACCGACCACCACTTGTAACCTGTGTGCTATGCGCCGCCGGCAAAGAGTGATTTTGCCAAACCACACACACACATACACATACACACACACACACACACACACACACACACACACACACACACACACACACACACACACACACACACACACACACACACACACACACACACACACACACACACACACACACACACACACACGCTAGCATTTGTCGCGATCATGTTTAAACCCGGAGAAAGTTAAGTGATAACCCCGTCATAAATAGCCTTCACCCAGGTAACACAATACACTGTCCTGTATTTCGGTCGCAATGTTTTCTTCTATAGACGGGTGAAGTCAAGATTTCAATCTTTTCTTCCATCATACATTATGTTCATGCGCTCAACAGTGTAATGACTGTCTTTATGCGCCCACCGTCGAGAGTAGTTTAGGGTCATTTTTATTGTGAAGCTTGAACTGTGGCATACCGACCTCTATCAAAAGCGCCAGAGCAGAAAGGACAAGCGTGAGTAAAGGTTAGGGTGTCTCGAGACTGAGCACCGGTTGTAACCTATATGTCGCCGTCAAAGAGTTGTCTTCAGCTGTGTGACTATGAGCGTTCATGCATAACGCCGCTCGCGGCTACAGTGGCCTAAAAGTCGCACCGAATCAAACCTGACCGAATATAGTGTTGTATTGTTGAAAGGGCCAACAAGGTTTTAACTGTTATTTAAGTCTTACATGTGTTACGACTTTTACTTCAGTGTTTATGTGGGTGGGTGGGTATTTTATTTAACTTACCTATAACGTTTTTCCCAGCACTGTCTCTATCTACACATAAAAGACGTATGTGTGTTTTCGTTACAGGTAAATAAAAAACATTATTCACACGTAATCTGGTCTTGTAGAAGTTTAATATATGCATATAATTACATGCCGATCCTTACGCCACATATAATAACATTATTGTCCATAGAATGCAGATACGCTTTGCAGTGAGGAGAGTGCATATAGACAAACTTTTAAAACTAAATACTAATATATATACCCCATAAAATCAAATATATAGACAGTGGTTGTTTGTACTATTTAGTGACACTGGCCAATAAAGTAGAATTCTGGACGGTCATTCCAGCAGCAAAAGTAATAAAATGATAATATTTAGGAATAAACATGGCGATATTATAAGATAGATAAATTAAAATAACTTTACGGCGGAGACCGACTGTTTGCTTTTAACAATAAGGCCTTGTTAAGTGATTCGACGAATGTCATGCCAATACATATCACCCCTGGTTGATTGAAGTTAAATAAACAGTAAGCTGCTGCTTACTCAATAATACGTCATCGGAAATTAACAAGTATGGTGAATTGACAATTACTTCAAATTCTAATGGTAACCCAAATCCCATGCAACGGTGCTTTAGAACTAAATCGTATAGACCGTGAAGGTAGTCGCGTGTGGTCAGGAGCGGTAAATTGGTAAGTCTTAATATAGCCTCGATTAACCAGACTCCGTGAGGTGGCAGCACTTTTCTCTCCCGCAACTCCGCCTGGGCTGTAGTCTCGCTTAACCGACTGTCGGTTGGCTGCGGAACTACGCCGAGAAAACAGTCTGGTTTTTTAGTCGGCTTTTGTTTGTTTATCCGCGTGGTCTATGCAATGCTGCCACATCACGGACACTGCCGTAATAGATTTTTTTTTAAATAACTGCACTATTTATTTTGTGTTAATATAAGTTTAATTTTGAATAGTTTTTATAACACAACATTATTTGATAAAAAAAAGTATCCTTATTTAATTTGTATGCTATCCGTGTGGGGCTAGACAATGCTGCCACCTCACGGATACTGGTTAATCCTGCCGTAATTCTTATTTTATAAACAACTGTAAATTAGAATTTTTACTTATTTTTGTGTTAATATAAGTTAAATGTTGAATACTTTTCATATGATATCATTATCTTGTAAAAGTATATCGTTATTTTAATTTTTATTTCATAGTTGGCCTGAGAGCCAATCAGCGTCACTACCCTAATCTGGGTTAAGGCCACCCTGGCGGGTCGAACATGCAGACCCACTCTTTCCCCAGGCGGGTGTGAGGGGCTTAAAAGTGCCGCCACCCCACGGAGCCTGGGTAACCGAGGCTCCATGGGATGCTGGTGTAACCGACAGGGCGGCCTTACCCCAGATTAGTGTAGAAAAGCGGATTGGTTCTCAGGTCGAATTTGAAATAACAAAATAAATAACAAACTTATACTAGCACAAACATAAATAGAAATACAAATTTACAGTTGTTTATAAAAATATGTATTACGGCTGTATTAACCAGTGAGATCGCTTTAAAATATACCATTAAAATACCATTGAATGGTACTAGAGCGTATTATAGCCAAGGGTATTTGAATGGTGTCTGAATGGTATTTAATGATATTTCATGACTCACCACTCCTCTCTCTTAAAAGCCGCTACATATGATTGACTAGTAGCTAGACAATAAACTCGCGATGTGAAGTTCCGACCACCCGTTAGAAAATCGACTAGATAAATTGCTTGGCTGTGACCGGCCACAGCGCGCAACGTGATCTTACTTTAGTAAATAATCATCATGCCGGTGTAGCGCTTACATTTTTTTCCGGCGTGATAAACGATCCGATTGACGTTTCTGCGCATGCGCGATAAATGTAAAATCTTAATGTGCAGCGAAAGGACAATGCAATTATGGTATAAATACTACGGGTTGTTCGTTAGGATATATATATAACCTCTCTGCAAAGTTATTTGTCTCAAATTAACACGAGGCAAACAAGTTTTATGGCATGGTTTGATAGCGTAAATCACGTGACTATAGTGCGCCATAATCCGTAACAGTGATTTAACCAAACGTAAGATGTTTTTGTATTGAACGACATTTTGCGTGCCTGCGCCCTTCCCACTCGTAAGTGTGCCTTTAACACTCCCTAATAAACTACAGCTGGGCTTGGCTCTGTTTACGGTAGATCAATAAGACACAAAATACCTTGTAATGGTAATATGGCAATCTAGATATTTTATTTACAACTGGATTGCCTGGCGCTCACTTGAAGTGTGCGCTCTGCTGATTGTACCTTGAAAGACATACAGTATTATGGTAAATGATAAGCATCCAAGTACAACAAAAAGCCTATCGTACAATCAGCTACTTGCATGTATACTGATACAATGTAATGCATAATAGTGTATCGACAGAAAACACATGCGTTAAGCGAAAGTATACATTGACAGAAACCGTAAAGGGGGAAAAACAACCCCACCCTCCACTGAAACAGTGGAGCCTACCCCCCCCCCCAGGCACAGCAAAGTACACAAGACAAACAGTGCATGTTGGAGACGTTACGAACACGAGACCTACTTCCGGGTCAGCCAAGTATCAAGTATCCGCAACTGACCCCCACACACAAAAAAGCGCTGTCATACCACGAACAAACAAACAAACGCAGAAGTCCAAGGGCGGCTTGTCAGCAAATACGCTGACAACGACACTGTCAGTGATCGGCACCGGCCGGATACAGGCAGTAAGGAGTAGAGAGTGGCCTGTACCAGCTGCATCAGGTGGCGTCGCGTCGCGTGTATCCGGCCAAGGAGTCGCGGAATCGACCTACAGAAAGTGCCAGCTCACAGCAGTGCGGCAAACCGTCACGGGCGAAGTCAATAAGCAGTGGTGTAGCCGAGGTGTTACCCGAGTTTCCCAGCCTGGACGTTGGCAGTCTGTCGCAGGCCGACCAAGCCGTCCAAACTTCCCGTGCGGCATAGCTGCAACAAGAAAATATACCAAAGCAGATTCCGCACATATGATGAAACGCAGGCTACACAAAGACAAAGTCGGTGCTGCAATGTGTCCCTATGGGAGAACATGCGCTGGGGCATGGTAAAAAGTGACCGGTACAGTGAGGTCACAATGTCTTCTAACGCATGTCTCCTCACCCACGGCCGTCCTACAAATAAATAAACAACCACAACGCAGAGGCCAACATGATGGCTGAACAAAACCTAGAGAAGGCCACGTACATGCAGCCAAAACCGTGAGACGGCGACACACATAACGGAACGCGTCTGTAATTAATATCAAAGCAGACAGACACGGCATATTCACACATGCAGACGTGCACGAAAGCATGACAATGCATGCGAGAGAAAGGAGACCACCGCATGTTCCGAAACAGAGCAGACATGGTACATATGCACTGAGCAAGTCGCACCATATCACGCGCAGATACAAGTTGAATAAGCAAATGATGCCACACCACCCAATATCCACGCACACGCAAACACCCAAGGAAACGTCATTACAGGAACATTCCCATCGGCACAAACACCACGTAAACACACATGATTATAACGACAAATTAACAAGTGTTGTGTGCACGTATGTATATGTTGTGTAACCGCATCATTATAATCAAAACTAAGAAGCGCCACGTAACAATTTTATGAAAAGGGTTCACAGGGATAGACACACATAAGTGTTGCACTTCATGGCTACTCCTCTTCAAAACATAGTTCTGAACAGTACTTCATGCGGCTTACGAGTAGTAATCGGATGGCATGCTTTTTAATGTTGCGTGTTTTGAAATAAAATGAATGAAAAAGTATTGAATTGTAAAAAATCAAACACACATAAGATGTGACATCATATCAAGAACCCAAAGATGGTAGATATTGGTCAGTAATAGACACTGCCAAACCGTAACAAACGCCTAAACGAGATGGAAGTGTCCATGGTCATCAATCATGTTAAAACAAAGCACGCACCAAAACACGTAGAACAAAGCCGGAAGCGCATAATACCTCACACTTTCTCAGGCGAGAGAAAGACATATAAACACAGGAAAAAGACACCCAATAACATGCGCCGAAACAAGAAGGCCATGGAAGATGAGAACAGTGTTGGAAAACAAACACCTACCATGCATAACCACGTTGACACGGATCATTAGAGCAGACGATGGCACATCGTAACATACGTCCCAGATAAGGACAGCAATCCAAAGTGATTATATCCTCCAGCACATGCGTCACAACAAATGAATAAGACACATAAACACGATCCACCCAGAACAGCCAAGCAGAATATAGAAATGGGGCAACTGCGTAGACAAGAGCAGACCGCATCAAGCGCCCAAACACGTCAAACCGGGGTAGACAAAATCCGCGGTCGGACGATATCCTGCGCGTAGAAAGTGTGGGCATGGCTTATACATAATACGCCGAGCCCGAAAATAGCAACCACCCAAAACCAAGTGGCCCAGAGTCGGATAACCCCATGTGCCTGACAATAAGAGCCGCCCAAACAAATCGGACATGCATCAAAGTAATCACGTCAACCACAACGGGCGCCCAAACTAAGTGAACACCGTTCAAAAACAAGCAATGCGAACACAGACCGAACGATGTGAACACGCGTCCAATCAAATGTGACACGCACACCGGCGCGGAAGTCGGCCGGCACCGGATAAAAAACGTGAACGGAGTGTGAAGTGGAATCTGGCGGTCAATATTCTTCCCGCCAGGTAGAGCAACTGTGTAATACGTGAGCAAAACAAACACAGCTGAAACAGACGACGCTTCGCAAACAACTGGCATGTATGTATTGGTCAATATACATGACGCCAGGGAGTCTCGCTTAACCGACTGTCGGGCGGCTGCAGAACTACGCCGAGAAGACATTCTGGCGACTTTGCCGGCCTGTAAAATTGATCCGTGTGAGGCTAAGCCATGCTGCCATGTCATGGATACTGTTTAATCCAGCTGAATACATAACAGAAACAACCGGACATTTTACATTTTATTTTCGTGGTAGTATAAGTTTTACGTTTTGAATAGTTTTAAAATACAGCAATAGCTGCTAAAGAGTGTCGTTATTCTATTAGTTATGTGAAAAACGGCCTGGGAAGCAATCAGGGTAACTACCCTAATCTGGTAGAAGGTCGCTTTGGCGGTTACACTTGCAGCCCATAATTTCCCAGGCAGAGTTGAGAGGTGACAATTCCGCCACTTCACCTAACCTGGGTGAACGAGGATAGGCACCAGATAGACATATGTGGATCACGCCGGCAAAGAACGCACAGCTGAAAAAGACATCCGGCAATACACTTGGTACTAGGCCGAACCGCCCGTGTATGACGCAGGCAAAACACACACACAGCTGAAACAGACGACGACTCGCAGGTACTGCCAACCCACTTGGCGCCAGTAGCAACATCGATGATACACGGCGGCAAGTAACGCACAGCCGAAACAGACGACATCTCTCTGTGTTTGTTTTTTGTTTTTATTTTTTTAACTAATGTAGATATTTCATGTCATGTTTTAACGAGTTTTAACTTTGGGTATCTTTCTATGATTTCTTGTAACAGCGCCTTCGAACAAGGTAACTTGGATTAATGCTGCTATATAAATGCTTATATTATTATTGTTATTATTAAATTAAGGCCAATATACTTGTCGCCAGGTAGGGCCGTGAGGTAAATCACGCACAGCTGAAACAGACAACATCTCTGTTATCCTAGCATATTACGGCCATATACTTGGCGCCAGTCAATGAGGTAAATCACGCACAGCTGAAACATACGACACCTCTGTTATCCTAGCATATTACGGCCATATACGTGGCGCCAGTCAATGAAGTAAATCACGCACAGCCGAAACAGACGACACCTCTGTTATCCTAGCATATTACGGCCATATACTTGGCGCTAGGCAATGAGGTAAATCACGCACAGCTGAAACAGACGACACCTCTGTTATCCTAGCATATTACGGCCATATACTTGGCGCCAGGCAATGAGGTAAATCACGCACAGCTGAAACGGACGACACCTCTGTTATCCTAGCATATTACGGCCATATACTTGACGCCGGGCAATGAGGTAAAACACGCACAGCTGAAACAGACGACACCTCTGTTATCCTAGCATATTACGGCCATATACTTGGCGCCAGGCAATGAGGTAAATCACGCACAGCTGAAACAGACGACACCTCTGTTATCCTAGCATATTACGGCCATATACTTGGCGCCATGCAATGAGGTAAATCACGCACAGCTGAAACAGACGACACCTCTGTTATCCTAGCATATTACGGCCATATACTTGACGCCGGGCAATGAGGTAAAACACGCACAGCTGAAACAGACGACACCTCTGTTATCCTAGCATATTACGGCCATATACTTGGCGCCAGGCAATGAGGTAAATCACGCACAGCTGAAACAGACGACACCTCTGTTATCCTAGCATATTACGGCCATATACTTGGCGCCAGACAATGAGGTAAATCACGCACAGCTGAAACAGACGACACCTCTGTTTTCATAGCATATGACGGCCATAGACATGGCGCCAGGCAATGAGGTAAATCACGCACAGCTGAAAAAGACGACACCTCTGTTATCCTAGCATATTACGGCCATATACATGGCGTCAGGCAATGAGGTAAATCACGCACAGCCGAAACAGACGACACCTCTGAAAGTACATCGGCATACGTCGCGCGTAAAAATATAAACCAAATGCATACAGATGAAAAAGTGCAAACGAGACATCCTGCTAATCCCGGTGTGTAAAATAAAAACGAAGTGAACAGGACACTGAAAAGCGCAAGAGAGAGGGTCCAAAATAGCGCCCACTAAACGGAGTGGGAGAATGCGCGAGGCAGAGAAACGGCCCTTGTTCAGCCGTAGGCAGGGACCGAAGCAGTGTAACTGACCTCCGCTTGATGACGCCCAAGGGGGCATGTAGAGGAAGCAAGGGAAAAAAGGTGTGTGTTTATACGGACGCGTCCAGGAGTTAACATGGGCGTACTAACGTATACACAGGTATATATATATATATATATATATATATATATATATATATATATATATATATATATATATATATATATACATATACATATACATATATATATACACATACATAAACATATATATATATATATACATACACACACACATACACACACGCCTGCACAGACACAGCGAAACATAACAATATACATATACATACATATACATATATATATACATAGACACACATATGCATACACACATGTAGACCCCGAGTCTATACTCAGCAGAGCCAGCAGCACAGCGTGGGACAACCGCATAAACATCCCGGGCGCCCCCGGACGACGCAGCCTGCGGCTGTAGACTTTACCACCCGCCAGGAGTAATTAAACCGTATCTCTAAGGCAGGGTCCCCGCGGCGAAGCTCAAACGGTAATTAACCCGTCGTCAAATAGCGCTAACCAGCCGGCGCCTGGACAGCGTCGGACACCCCAGTGTCCTCGGCCGATAGGACCCAACCGTACACAGCCCGACATTCAAAAGCTGCGATCGTGCCCAGGACAAGACAAAAATAGTTGTGTAAACAAAACGTAAACTTTCAAAGGGACGTGAGGACATGTTAGCGTCACCTAGATTACATCTCACCGGCACTGAGGCAACAAGCAATCAACACCTCTTTTACCGCAACCGTAGCTAAAGTGACTCGCACGAGGAAAGAAACGACGGCAACAAACACCCACCGGGGTGTCAAATCACGCGAAAATCATTATACAACGAGCAAAGCATACTACTACAGCTGGATTGTGTCGCAAAAAAAGAAATAAACATACGTGACGTGGAGGGAGTTCCGCAGAGCAAACGTCCAATTAACAGCACATATCTCAGATCAACCAGGAAATGTATGTGATGATCGCAGAGTGGATTCCCGCAGAGTTACAACACCGCGCTGTATAGTCAATGAAGACAGCGGGATGAAAATTTCGTTAAAACCAACAGAGGTACCGACAAACCCTGTTGCCAAGTCAACGAATACAGCGGAACTGCCGGTTCGAGGTCACCGGCCAGGTGGCTGTCACACTGCCCTCTCCTGCCCGGGGCTGGGCGACGGGAAACGTTGACCTTAGGTGGCCTCCATTCGTTTCGTGTGCCTAGCTTCATTCAGGGCTTGCCTCAAAATTATATTGCATCCCCCTGGACACAATACAGTTTTTAAGCAACTCTTCACAGTAATCACCACGGGAGAGTTAACGAACAGCCCGTGGCATTATACCAAAAATGCTTTATCGTTTCACTGCACATTGGTGATTTTACATTTATCGCGCATGCACAGAAACGTCAATCGGAAAGTTTATAACGATCGGAAAAATGAAAGCGCGACACCGGGCTAAGCCGGTGCCGGGCTATATCAGTTTGCATCCTTGTGTTGATATTATTAGTACGTTCTAGCCATCAAGCACATTATAAATTATGAAATGTTTGTTTCAAGTGTACCCCTTCGCCTGCTTGATGCTTATCGCCTTCGACAGAAGCGGCAGATTCCTACACTTTGTGTAGCGTATTCCCAGTTGAGTGATGACAAATTTATTTGCTAAAATGTAGGATTCGGAAGTTCTACACAGCATAGATCAATTTCTTTTAGTCCAGTAAATAGTCATCATGCCGGGCTCTGTCGATTTGCACCCTTGTGTTGATATATTAATAGGCACTAGACATCAAACACATTAATAGATTAGTAATTTTTGTTTGCCCTAGCTGTCACCCCATGGATTGCAGCCTTGTCGCACTGGGCCGAGTTTCATGAAGCCGTGTAACTTTACGCGCAATTACGCGGTCTACTGGTCGTAGCTAACAGCGAATAGACAATGCAGCGTACGGCCGGTTTCATGAGACCAGTTTAGCATTCGCGCCACTAAATCGCCGTAGCATTGAACCCTCGCGTCGCGGTGGGGAATCCCTATATTTGTGCTGTGTCTGAACAGCTTCTAGCTGTGCCTTTGTCGTTCGTATAGCAAATGGGAAGCTATGGTGAATGTAAAGGATATGCAGTGTATACATTAAAAATTATAATGTTGAGAGTTGGCGTGTCGGGAGCATACCGTAAATATTTCAACCAGCGTAAAGTTACGCCTACTAAATACATGGTGCAATTATGTGCAATTATGGAGCAGACTCATGAAACGCAACTAGTGTAACTTTACGACGTCTTACATTTTTTGCCGAGTTATCGCCTGCTACGACGTCGTAAGTAGCCGCTATGAAACTGGCCCCTGGTGGATTCTTATATCGAATACGGCGGAACCAGCGGATTCCTGCACTTTGTGTAATTTGATCCCATTTGAGAGTTATACCCCGTTCACACTACAAACAGGCTTCGAACCGGCTTAGTTAATGCGCATTAACTGAGCCGGTTCAAAAACTCGACCCGTTCACACTACAGAAGTCGGAGTGGGGGTAGTTTCCATCCACTAATTGGTTTATTTTGATTAATGACTTAGGGGTGCAACTGGGCGGGGCATTAATTAGGTCAAGTGACGCTAAGAGCCCAGGGGCCAGTTTCATGAAGCCGTGTAACTTTACGCGCAATTACGCGGTCTAGTGGTCGTAGCTAACAGCGAATAGACAATGCAGCGTACGGCCGGTTTCATGAGACCAATCTAGCATTCGCGCCACTAAGTCGCTGTAGCATTGACCCCCTCACGTCGCGGTGGGGAATCCCTGTATCTGTGATGTGTCTGAGCATCCTTTTTTCTTTCTAGCTGTGCCTTTGTCGTTCGTATAGCAAATGGGAAGCTATGATGAATGTAAAGGATATCCAGTGTATACGTTAAAAATAATAATGTTGAGAGTGGGCGTGTCGGGAGCATACCGTACATTTTCAACTTCGGGAGCATACCGTAAATATTCCAACCAGCGTAAAGTTACGCCTACTAAATACATGGTGCAGCTAAGTGCAACTATGGAGCAGACTCATGAAACGCAACTAGTGTAACTTTACGACGTCTTAGGCTTACGACGGGTTATCGCCCGCTACGACGTCGTAAGTAGCCGCTATGAAACTGGCCCCAGACTGACCAACCATCACCGGCATGTGGCATGAATTAGGTCACAGTTAGTGCGACTTGGCGTTAATCCCCTTTGCGTTCACACTAGCAATCTGAACCGGTTCAAAACTAAACCGGTTCGAAACCACCTCAAGGAGGTGGATTAGTTTAATCCCGTTCAACTCACTGAACCGGTTTAGATGTTGTAGTGTGAACGGTCAAGGGGTGCTAAACCGGTTTCGCACCGGATTAAATTTGCTAGTGTTAACGGGGTATTATATGCACATAAGTCCGAGTTGTCACTCTCTGAATCAGGCACGCAGTTATGAGTCCAAACTGCAAATGTTCAGGGATTGGGGTGAGCCATGGCCCCTCTTCAAATATTGCATAACATAAAGGCCTTGGTTTGTTTTAGTATTAGCACCAGACAAACAATGAATTATGTTTTATATTTACTAAAAATAGTTATATGTATTTCAGGTCATATATATATATATATATATATATATATATATATATATATATATATATATATATATATATATATATATATATATATATATATATATATATATATATATATATATATATTGGTCCCCCGTCCGGGTGTTGTCGATTGCCACTTAATGAGCTTCTTTTGGGTGCAGCTAATGTAGCTACTTCGGCATCAGACACAACTACGAGTAGCACACGGTTAGTAGGTCACTTTGATTGCGTAACCACAGTACGACTGACCGCGGATAACACTGTGTGACTGGCTTCCCGCTTACTCTCAAGTCGTCGTGTTTAGATAGAGTGTTCTCAACACTAGTATACCTGAAGGTAATGTATTGCCCACTGTGTTGCCTTTATTTATACGCCTGCCAACTGTGTTTGCTTGAAGTCGAAGAGATTTATCAGCAGGTCAGTGCCTCAGTCGTGTCTCGGATCTCATCGGAAGGCGTGAGATACTGACTGATGATTTCATGCGTAAATCTGGGAGATTTGTTTATTTTCCGACAGACACGTCGATGCACCGACAATCCCGAGTATGGTTTATATACATGTCTATAATTATTTTACACAGCATCACGCGCTTTGTGCAACATAGCGCCATCTGTAAAATCGTCATTTAATGACGTTAGTGAATTATCGTGATAGGAACAAGACTTCCGTGATAGTTGGAATAAAAATATTATTCACGAAAAAAATTGCAGTTTGGGAATCTGCCTGATTGCATTGCAAACAGCCCTGGTCGTGTCAAGTTACGGTTCAAATTGTACAGTTTGCCTACACCAAGTGGCGTATGAATAAAGCTATATTTAATGTCAATACTTGCACGCAATTTAAAAGGAAGCTGTGAAGTAATTTGCAACAGGAAGGTTTCCTTTAGTCAGCCTGCTTCAACGCAATTGCCAATGAAACGTTTTTTAAAAATGGATGACTTGTCTATTACTTGGACAAGCTCCGGGGACGTAGCATTCAACTATAGAGCGTTGTTACCGACTTAATACAAATAATGTTGCGGACAGTGTACCTTCATTATATGTGGTACAGTCTTATGGTCGTTATTATTGTTATCATCATCATAGTTATGATGATGATAATAATGATAATAATGATTATTATTATTATTATTATTATTATTATTATTATTATTATTATTATTATTATTATTATTATTATTATTATTATTATTATTATTATTATTATTATTATTATTATTATTATTATTATTATTATTATTATTATTATTATTATTATTATTATTATTATTATTATTATTATTATTATTATTATTATTATTATTATTATTATTATTATTATTAGTATTAGTATTATAATTATTATTATTATTACTATTATTACTATTATTACTATTATTACTATTATTACTATTATTACTATTATTACTATTATTACTATTATTACTATTATTACTATTATTACTATTATTACTATTATTACTATTATTACTATTATTACTATTATTACTATTATTACTATTATTACTATTATTACTATTATTACTATTATTACTATTATTACTATTATTACTATTATTACTATTATTACTATTATTACTATTATTATTATTATTACTATTATTACTATTATTACTATTATTATTATTATCATTATTATTATTATTATTTATATATTATTATTATTATGAATCAGGTTACTTAAAAACTATGATCAAGGTATCTCGGTTTAAATAATATCAAATTACCTTCCACTGGTCAGCCATATAATACAAGTCTTATTCTCTTTGATGCCACAGAAAAATGCGCTATGCGAGCACAGGACGAAGATCGATGCCGTTTCCATTCAAGCCAGACTAAAAACTTCATAGCAAGGTTTCGTGGACGACTGTGACGTTAGTCTGCTTGCTCAGAAATATTGTAGTTTATGTCGGATGGCCGTCTCCTTACCATCAACTTAAGTCACTCTACGACATTATTTAATGCAATTTCCTTCCGTCGTGCGTTCCGAAATCGTCCCGATTCCTGAATCAATAATTTTTTCGAATTGCAACGGATGTCCTTTTTACGTCGACAAGCCAAATACCGGCATAAATAAGGTTTTTCAAGACCTATGGGCGTTAGAAGTTGTAATATTAATGCTATTTTTATCTCGCTATTTCCTTGTAAAACGCTGTATGTCAGATTTGTCTCATCATTTATCTCAAATAAATTCTTTCAAGGCATGCATCGCCAAAGACATCCCGCGAGCGGAAATTGAATTGCAGTTCAGAAATATGTTCATTGCCCCCAAAAACCTTGGGATAGACATCAAGATCATCAAATTTGAGCCAATAGTTATGACTTGCGGTCATTTGGAGGTGTTGGTGGCCATTTTTGACCCCATATTCGATTATTGTGTTACATATATAGGCCAACATAATTTTGTATGATCTTAATGTGTTCTTTGCCCCCAAAAACCTAGGGATAGACACCATGATCATCAAATTTGAGCTGATAGTTACATATATATGATCATTAAGAGGGTTCGGCGGCCATCTTGGACGCCATCTTGAAAAAACACTTTTTCGGGGGCCCTACTTTGGTAAACTGTTAGTATGTTAAAGGGAAAAATAAGTCAATGTTTTGAGCATATGGGATTAACAGAGTTAATAACAAGTAACAACTTCCAACAACAATCATATTTTTAACGTCAGTGGTTTACCAGGAAAAAAATGTAGAACACATAGACATAGAAAGTCTACAGACTACGCCATTTTAGAAAAAAATTACGTCAGAGAGTCGTCTTGGTCGGCGTGAACTGTGCATGCGTATTATTATCGAAGTGGTTACGTAGCCGAGCATCGGAACCCTGTACCTCGGCGTTATAGGTCCGAGCACTCAACGCGCATGCGCCAATTGTCACGTGTTGCATCTTGCTTCCGCTCTTTCTCACGGCAGCCGAGCATGGTGTGGTTGTACTTGGGTTGGGATGAACGTAGGCGATGGTTTTGACGCAAATAAAGGAAATAGAACAGCCGTGCAACTTTACATTGACTACAGGCGGGCCTGTAAGACATCGGCTGTGTCGGTGGCTCTATATCCTGGCCGCGCTGGCAAGATTAAGCCCGAGCACAAGTACTTCGAAGACAAATGCCAGTCGATTCGGCTCACAGACAACTCGGCCCGGGCCGAGTCGGCTCAAGATAACTCGACGCCGATCATGAGACGACTCGGCATCCATATGAGACAACTGGGGACATTAGTTTAAATTTTGCACCACCTCAATTTTTGTTGTTAGATATATATCACTAACTTTATCGAATTGCATTATTACGTTTATAATACAATATTTATTTATATAAAATTATAATAAAATGTATTAAAAGTTAAAACTGCAATTAAAATGTTGCAAGCCATGACCATAATTTTCATTTGTTTATTATAAGATGTATGTTATGTTGACTAAATTGTTTATGATTGATATTCTTTGCCTACATTTCATTATTTCAGTGCATTAAATTAATAATCATCCC
The DNA here is from genome assembly GCA_964017155.1 of Oasisia sp. SBJ-2009. NCBI lineage: Eukaryota > Metazoa > Annelida > Polychaeta > Sabellida > Siboglinidae > Oasisia > Oasisia sp. SBJ-2009. The sequence goes on from OZ024860.1 coordinate 41,115,026, forward strand.
AGGTATAATTATGTTTTACAAATATAACCCCTACTACCTTAGATATTACGCAGTTCCTGCTGTTAAATACTAGATTATCCGCAAATCTCACGTGTCATGATAACACTTTTGTGCAATGTTTTTAAAATTGATTTATCTATGTATTTATATTTGTATTGAGCATCGAAAATAAATTCACCGTCATGTCATGTATATGTTTTACATTTCTCCTCTTACATAAACACTGTAATCAAAATACTGCAACCATAACGAAACTCAAAACGGACAGTGTTTACTTCATGAGCTATTTTCCCATTTCGCTACATTACCCACCAATACAGCATGTGTCATGGTAACCCTTATGCATAACTATATAACTAGTATTATGCCATTTGTGAAATGTATATATATGTTTTACATTTCTCCTTTCTTACTTTTATGCTTATATTACTGCACTACATATATGCATGTTTTACATTACTGTCATATTTCAAGTGCATGACATGTAGTTATATACCCTGTTAATAATGTCAGTATGGAATCAGTTACCATACATTAGTAATGTATTCTAGATATAGAGATCACGTAGCAAGTTGTGCAATACACGAGTATGCTTTACATTACTGTGTCAGATTGCAAGTCGATTTATCTTCGCGCATGACGTGTACATACGTCACTTAAATATTAATGTTACCCAGGTAATCATCATTGTAGAGATGTTCTTTTTCATCTTCCAGTAATAAACTGCTACATACAATATTGCTACATTACACGTGTGTATTTAATAATTCTGCATAAAGTAATACCGCAGATATATAATTTCAGGAAACAGCAAATATATTCGTATTATTTGTGTCACAGCAACCTTTATATAAGCTGCAAATAAATATTATCTTCTAAAGTACACATATTACGTATAAGCTTTTTCTAATGGAACTGGCTCTATTAAAATGATAATATTAAATTCACTAAATAAAAACATGAAGTCCTTAAATCAGTCTGCTATACTACAGCAATTACAATCTGCAGTTCTCAAAACGCAGTTACTTGGGCCTGTTATGCCCTATGAAAAAATTAATTCGACAACCAGCCATATGCTGTATGATGCCTCAGTTGTTTCTTTCGGTGCTCATGTAATTATTAATAATGCTCATATTGATTAATTATAATGTCATTATGGGTATATATTACATACTTAGATTCATACCATTAACGCAAAAAGCATTTCTAATCATGCAATTGGGCTTATATATTTTAAGTATTTATTTCATTTTTTCCATAGGATCTGACTTGTTATAGGAGGTTTCATGTTTACCAACACGTGACGTCACTTTCGCACATGCGCATTGCACTGGTTGGCAAAACACGCCTTGCTTCCAACTAGCCAAGCCAACAAAGGCTGGATGTAACGCTGCAATTATGAGTTGTTGAACGTTAATTCTTTAGATGTCAGCGCGAGAGGTTGGTATGGAAAGAAACTAGAGTACGGTGATAGCGCTGACATGTTGCCAGATCTGTATTTGATGCAAGACGGCTGGCAAAATGATCCCGAATCTAACGTTCGCCGGCGATGTTTACAGTCAATTAGCCGTTACAATTACGTTACCAACGCGCCAGGAATGTTCAGTCGAGCCTGGATGAAGGCATATACAATTAACTGGACGCTAACATTCAAGTATAAATATATATTCAACATGGAAGTATCCTGTAAGGTCTAATTTACGGGTGAAGGGTCCAGCTCCCGGCCCAGTAATGCAGTGTGTCAGCCAGATACGCCGGTCGACAGTGACAGCTCACGCCGGCCAGCCAGCCACCAGTCCTACATAACATGCGAATAATGTACGGAGTAACAAATGTCAAAGTCTGTTTTGCAGTAAATTATATTTATGTAGCTGCAACTAGTACTCATGACTAGTAACTTTTTATGCAAATAATTAAAACGGTTCAAAACTTGAAATGAAATGCTATCCACAAACTCGGTCGATGTTGGTCGGAGGCGGAGCCTAACGTTTGCGCTTGATCGCATTCAGCTAAAGTTGTCGTCGTTTCTCTTCCTTGGGAATGCGGTGAAATGACAACGAACTATCCACACATCGAATAGTATACCCCACAACAACACACGACATCACCACGATTGTTTATTCGCACTACTGTAAAGCGTAAACACAAGGTAAAATGGCCGCCAACTTCTGTCTTCTGCCAACCAGTCGCCGCAGACGACCACGTGACTGGGCGTGTGACGTCACTGTGAAACCTCCTATAATGGACTTACAAATATTAATCGAATATCTTTATGAATCGCTAGTAGCAGTAGTACGATTACGCACCCGTACTGATACTGATGCGAAGGGTAACGTGAAAGTAAGACCAAGAAATCGCCTGTGCGTTGAATGCTCGGACCTTTATCACAAACAAACATGGTTCCGATGCTCGGCCTGCTGCACCGCGTCCGAGCACCGGGGAAAGTCAAATTAGGGGCATGCGCGTTGAGTGCTCGGACTTTTAACACCAGCGAACACGGTTCCGATGCTCGGCTACGCAACAACGTGTTACTTTCTAACCGAACCACGAAAACGACCGCCAACAGCCGCCAAACTTCTCCCCACATTTCTTACATACATATACATACACTACATTACAAAAAAATCATTTGTATTCCTCTAACGAAGAAAATTCACAAAAGAAACGCAAATCTTGGCGAACGGCAACTCGACAACTTCGACTACCGTAAACTCGCTATTATAAGTTAGCTTTACACAAAATACCGCTAGATGGCGCGCGAATATTTATTAACCTTACTGCATTCGCACGCGCGAATTAGTTTAATTAATTATAAATAATATAATAATAATTAGCTGCATCACTATGATCTGCAGAAAATGTTAAATGGCAAACTAAGGCAACGCTTTGATGATATGGGTCTAATAGAGTTGATCAAAAATAACAATTTAATATACAAATATATAATTTTATTAGTTTATTTTATATAGCGCCAAATCCACAATTCTCTTCTCTTCTATTCAACATACTGTTATTAAAGTATATGCAATAATAAGAATGCTACCCACATGTAATATTTAAAAATAAATATTAAAAATACATGTGTCTGCATAATTATCCAAAATTGCCTATTAGTTATAAAAGAAAAAGGAAATTACGTGTTTTTCGTGACGTCACATTGTTTATTTTATCAATATTTCTATAAACATCCCGCGTGTACTGCGAGCATGCAAGCTTATATTACATAAGCGATGTTTTAACAATAATAACTAAAACTATAACATGTTAATATTACTGTTTTTAAATCCTTCTTTTTCTACCACCATAATATTTCCCATATATTCATATTCCTTTTTGCATTTTAGTGATTTATTGTTCCGATAATTAATAAAGTGTCTTGTCCAAAAATAATAATTATTACATATCTGGTGGTGGAAATGGCATTCATGAGTAGAACAAATAGCTTCAGTAATATGTTCTTATGCATAATGGTTGTGTATGTGATGAATGAAAATTATTATTACGTCGTACTTATTTTACTACTTTGATTATTTATTACTATTAACCATACTTTTATATTCATTTATTACAATTGTTGCTATGTAATTTGTATGTTTATTTATGACTGATAGGTCAGCTTAGTTAATGATATAGAAACATGTATTTTCATTATTTATTTTTAAATAATATTATCTGTGGGTAGTTTTCTCTTTATTGTACTTTTAATAGCATTATGTTGTGAAGCGCCACAAACAATTATGGATGTGGCGCTACATAAATAAAATATTATATTATAATAACAATTTTTGTTTGTTTATTTAATATCGCGCCACATCCAATTAAAAATTGTTCATGGCGTTTTAAATACATTAAAATGCTAAAAAAAACAAAAACACACCAGAAGAAAAAAACATAAATATACTAGAAACATATATGAACAATTATAAAAATAAAATATCGATATAAAAATAATAAAACTTATAATTTCCTGCAAATCATAGTGATGATAATAATTAATTATTATTATTATATTATTTATAAGTAATTAAACTATTTCGCGCGTGTGAAGTAAAACAATTAAATATTCGCAGTCAGAAACGCAGCGTCTAGCGGTATTTTGTGTAAAGCTTTTAAAAGCGATTTTATGGTACCGCTGGGCGGCCGAACAAGTTGTACTCGAGGTGTGCGCGTTTTTGTGTGTGAATTTTCTTTGTTAGAGGAATGCAAGAGATTTTATTTCATAACATAGTGTATGCATATGTATGTAAGATATGTGAGGAGAAGTTTGGCGGCTGTTGGTGGTCGTTTTGATGGTTAGGTCAATCAAATCGGGTCGTCTAGGATCCGCGCTGTATCTGTGACTGTCCCAACGAATCCACCGAAACACTGTTTCAGTTCTGCTCGATTCAAAGGTTAACAAGAAGACATCTTAGTGATACTGTCTTTCACTGTACTGTTACCATAAGCGTATGAGGAACAGTGTGGCATATTGCTGTCGCGATTTCGTGGTAAACCGACGTAAGGCAACTTTTAGCGTACCGCTTGGCTCTCTGTTGTGACAGCTGAACCAGCAGACGACTCTCTACCCCGACGTATTACTTTTCCAAACTGCTGGGTTGTGATTGGTTGCAAGGTCCAAGATGGGCCGGTTCATGGAGTCGGTGATTTAGCTAGATTTTCCCACTTTAAGACCACTTTCTGAGGTAACCACTAAGATGAAAAATTGGATTGTAGATGCAAATGATTAGCTAGTGTAAACTCTTTTAGGTGCATAACACTAAACTGTTGCCTTTTTTTCACTTTAAAAAGTACACTAAGACCTACCAGAATCAGTTGAGAAACCTTTTGTAGCAATTTGGGGGGGGGGATAAACTGTATTTTGACCTGACTACATGATCGATATGAATTTCGGCCGCGTTACTGAGAAGTCTGCTAAACAACTCACATCCGAGCGTGCGACCCGAAGTTGACGGTAAGTGTAGACGCATACAGCTGTTTTCTGGCAGTTAAACTACTCATGCATACAAGATTTGTCCGTCCGTCCGTCCGTCCGTCCGTCCGTCCGTCCGTCCGTCCGTCCGTCCGTCCGTCCGTCCGTCCGTCCGTCCGTCCGTCCGTCCGTCCGTCCGTCCGTCCGTCCGTCCGTCCGTCCGTCCGTCCGTCCGTCCGTCCGTCCGTCCGTCCGTCCGTCCGTCCGTCCGTCCGTCCGTCCGTCCGTCCGTCCGTCCGTCCGTCCGTCCGTCCGTCCGTCCGTCCGTCCGTCCGTCCGTCCGTCCGTCCGTCCGTCCGTCCGTCCGTCCGTCCGTCCGTCCGTCCGTCCGTCCGTCCGTCCGTCCGTCCGTCCGTCCGTCCGTCCGTCCGTCCGTCCGTCCGTCCGTCCGTCCGTCCGTCCGTCCGTCCGTCCGTCCGTCCGTCCGTCCGTCCGTCCGTCCGTCCGTCCGTCCGTCCGTCCGTCCGTCCGTCCGTCCGCCCGCCCGCCCGCCCGCTCGCCCGCCCGCCCGCCCGCCCGCCCGCCCGCCCGCCCGCCCGTCCGTCCGTCCGTCAGTCCGACAGTCCGACACTTTATTGCACAAAGGACAGGCTACAATTAGTTAAACAAATGAAACTCTTATTCACATTTTCCTAAATAAATTTCTAAAACAAGTAATAAATAAATATGCTCTCAAAACAACAGCCATTCGCTAGACTCCTGTATTTTTTTATTCCCAGGAAAACCTGCCGTTTTCAGTTTGCAAACGTGCTTTTTCTGTAGCAGTATAGTGACATTTTATTGTAGAAATCAGCCCCATCGCTTGAACTCATGATACTCTACGAAACGTTTGCAAACTACTCAAAAGTTATTTGCTTGCGGCACGATCGTGTAAAACTGTAAAACATTGGGTAAGCATACGCTATTTCACAAGATAACGTGGTGTATTTATATGCAAATCGTGACGACAAATATCACTCTGGAAACACGACAATCAATCACTGCGTCATAAAGAAGTAAATTTTTTTGTTCTTATATCTGGTTAGTTATTAGAAAATACAACACAGTGTCCAACACTGCTTGTGCAGCAATAACAGTTCAACCCCGTCTTGACAAAGGGGAACACATTGTATCCTCGTATGCTATTTTGAAAGACCACGTAGTACATTTGTATGCAAATCGTGACGATAAATTCCACAGTGGTAACACATATATTAATCCCCTCGCTGTAAAGCATTAGTTGTCAGCCTCCTCAGTTGCCAAGACTAGGCGTGGGCGTTCTGCATTTACCGCGTCTACTGCTATTCGCAGTCAGTTGTTCAATATGTCGCCGACCAAGTTGCATGTGTTTCTCCTCGTCCTTGCTCTCCAGGCGGGGGGCTGCAGGGGCCAGAGCAATGCATTTACTCCGGAGAAGGCGGAACAGCTCCGGAAATACGTCGAGGCAATGAGAGTGTGCCGCAACAACATTGGCGTGTCCCTTGCCCTCGTGAAGGTAAATCTTTGTCACATTCTCTCAATGTTCGCGAGTGTCTACTTACGTACTTACGAATGGTGCACAATTAAGAACTGGACGACCACTATTATAAATATGCCAAAAGCAATATACGATATCAACGCCTGACAACATTGCATCCTTAACATTGTGTTTCAGATTTCGCTCTATATGCATAATGTTTATAACTTGCTCTATTGGTTAATACTGTTTTAGAGGTAGACCGATAATGCGTGTCATCTCTGTAGGTGTGTGGGTTACACATATGTCGGTCTTGTATGTTACACGTCTCTAAGCCGTTCGTGCTTACCATTAAAAATGTAGTTGTTTCGATTGTTGCAAAACCCTTATTGTCTTATTCTCGTGCAATTAACCTCACCTGAAATATCGTCACAATTATGTAAATAGTGTTATTAAATTTGCTTATGTGTTAAGAAGGTTGTCGGTTATGCAACTCGCTTCTAACTTCACATATCTATTGATATCACCCCCAAGGAAAACTTTGCCTATATTAATTTGGTAACTTAACTAACTATGCCCACACGTCAACTTCCCTGTGTTTCTGTGTTTAACGTCCGTAGTGGTTGTACATAATACAGCTAAGTTGCCGGCAAAACTAATCTGATATATTTGACATCGGCTCAGGATGGGCGCACGGTGTTTGCCGAAGGGTTTGGTTATCGCGACCTGGAAAAGAAACTGCCGGTCGAGAACACAACTCGAATCGCCATTGGCACGCTTACGCTGGGGTTCACAGCGACCCTGGTGGCGGACGCCGTGAGCAAGGGACAACTGAAGTGGGACCAGCCTCTCCGCGAGATCCTGGGGAAAGACTTCCGGTTGCAGGGCGGCTCCCGGTCCAAGAAGGCGACCATCCGGGACCTTCTCTCACATCGACTTGGAATGCCAAATTACCAAAAGGTGTCACTGGCTGCATTGAATGTCAGCAGGGAGGAACTTTGCATGAAGTACGTTAAACACAAATGCATTTACATTTGTAGCATTATAAGTACATGTATTATTTTGATAATTATTATAAGTATGTGTATTTTTATGATCATAATATGTGTGCTGCTATATGCAGTGTATTTCTTTATGATATATCCAGAACTATTCAATAGCTAAACCCACATACTTGTGTCGCCGATTATAATGTTGGCCCTAGAGTTGTTTATCCCATATATTCATGGATTCTTTCGTTAACAATATATTTAACGATACCCATAGTTTTGTTAGGTAAATGTTTTGAAAAGAGTATGAATTGACTGGCAATTTTATTTTAATATATTATCATTTACATTTGGGAGAAAAATGCTTAAACGTGCCTTGCAGTTTTTCTACCATAAATGCTTACAAAAATACCCAGATCTACATAATGGTAATGGTCAAACACATGTAGATGTATCCCCGATGACTATTGGTCCCTAGAGTCGTTTATTCAACCAGCATAGGTCAACTAAACCTGTCGTCAACTGTTGATACCCTCTTTCACTTCTGGACTTGTCGAACCAAACCAAACCGTTTGAATATATGTGAATGGCGCCTGAGACTAGGCGATGTAACGGACCGTATGCCGTAGAACGTCAGATGTATCCACACTGCACATTTCGGCATCACAACATCACTTGAACGTATTTCATTTTTATTAATTCCCCAGGAGGCTGCAACACTTCCCCATGAGAGGCGACTTCCGGTCGAGGCACCGACACAGTAGGTACCCGTACGTGCTGGCTGGTTACGTGACGGAGAAACTGCGGGGGAAAAAATGGGAAGTTGACGTCACAGACACCCTTTTTAAAGCTCTTGGTAAGTGGGCTGACAATCCGTTGAAGGCAACTAACTTAAACTCATTAATGGGATGTGATAATACTCTCAGATTCTCTGGCACATTCGCAGACCAAATTATTCAATTTTGAAGCAATCCGCGTAGGTATGGCACAATATTCGTTCAGGTAATTTAATAAGGGAAGTTCTTATATACCGCGTTATTAATTCCTCAGAATTGGACAAAGTGCTTAATACTTTACTACGTAGTTGACCATTTCACTCAAAGACCCCACCGCTTCGTCCGTGGGAAGCAACCAGCTAAGCTGCAGTGGAATTAATGCGCCTAGACTATGCGTATATGCATAATCCGCCACTGCTTATTGCCAGGTGCTCATTCGTACAATTGGGCGAACTGGAGCAACGTAGACTGGACGAATTTGCTCAGGGTTCAACATGGCAGCAGAGGATTTGAATTCGGGTTCTTTTGATTTCGAGTCCGAGGCTCTAACCACTGAGCCACTGCGCTCCGTAGTCAACAGTTCAGTTGTCAGTTAATCATCTATACAATTCTTTATTTTCATTATATAACAGAAATTATTGAGGTAACATTTAGCGAAAGAGAAAATTCAGATGTTGACATGTTTAATCAATATTGCGTACCTCCTGTACTCTTGCCTGAGACGGACCTCTAAATACTGTCATCCGCCATCTTAAATGTTACTACGCCTATCTTGTGATGCTGGGGAGCCTTGCTGCGGATTACTTATTGTGAGTAGCTAGACTCATCTTTGTCGAAACACACGTGATGAATAAATAGTAACTATGTAAAACTGTATACCTAACTGTTGACTGTGTAGATTATTTAAATAAATAAATAAATAAATAAAAACAAAAAAGCCACATTGTTTGAGACGACTGTGTCATCGATGGCTCCAGGCATGTCCGACACGCGCGTGACTCCGCAGATGCGAACATCTGACTGGGAGAATACCGCGAAGTCTTACTTCCGCAAAAAAGGAAAATACATAGCAATGCCAGAGATTGACCGTCTGCCGTAAGGACCATTTATTTTATGTACTATGATACGCAACTCCGAATGAAATACGAGGAAAATGTTCATAATTCCTGATATATATATATATATATATATATACATATATATATATATATATATATATATATATATATATATATAATATATAATATATATATATATATAATATATATATATATATATATATATATATATATACATATACATATACATATACATATACATATACATATACATATACATATACATATACATATACATATACATATACATATACATATACATATACATATACATATACATACACATACACATACACATACACATACACATACACATACACATACACATACACATACACATACACATACACATACACATACACATACACATACACATACACATACACATACACATACACATACACATACACATACACATACACATACACATACACATACACATACACATACACATACACATACACATAGACATACATATACATATATATATATATATATATATATATATATATATATATATATATATATATATATATAAATATACACACACACGTATATATATATATATATATATATATATATATATATATATATATATATATATATATATATATATATATATATATA
>OZ024860.1:41129939-41137439 GCA_964017155.1 Oasisia sp. SBJ-2009
GTGTATTTTAACGTATTATAATGCGAGCCCTCTTGATCAACTAGTCCAAAATTACTCAAACAAAAGGATTTTGCTTCGATTCCTTCGATGAAATCCGCCATGTTGCTTTGGGGTTACCCCTGTGTATCGGGTATCACCAGAGAGGGCATTTCTTCCTCTCTAACGTAGAGTAACCCATATTCGGGCCAAGTACACCAAAATAGCTCAAAACTACCCAATAGGGGGCTACCCTGAGAAGGCTTTTGCATACTAATGAGAGCGTGCTCTGTCACGTGCGCGCTTCGGTGCTTGCAATTGGATGATCGCCTACGCATATGCGCAGTAAGGCAGTGCTAACGTAAACAAATAGCCAAGGTCGTTCGTATTCCGCCGTGTTTTTCTATCGTTGTTTCCCTGTTATTAAATCTGTTGCAACATAATGTCGGACGCGTTGCTACGTGTGCTGAATGCACCAACCGGCGATGACATTGCTGTTGCGCGGATGTGGGAGCAGAACGATTTCGACGCCTCGGAATGGGACGCTGACCTTGACAGCGAAACCGACAGCGACGTTACGGTCAAATACGACTGGGAAGCCGTTCACGATGACAACGAAGACGGGAACATGTTAAGCAACGAAAATAATGTTCCAATTGTCCTGACATTTTGCATAGACCTAGAGATGGTGTATACTCATAATAATACGTTTTGGTCTGAAAAATCGACCATTTGTCAGCGCAACATTTCACAGCTCGCGCCGAGGGTTTGCGCCGGAGGCGAACGTATAGCAGCGATCGGGCGGCCTAAAATGGCCTACCCCGATGTTGAAAAACAACAAAAACAAAATAAAAGTTCTCGATGGATTTTATTCAATTTTATGTTATTTAGCAGCTAAAACGTATGGCTACATTTGTCTCGCAGGAAGTAGGACATTTATCCGTTCAGTAATTATTTGGGTGCAGGATACTGCGCTAAATTAGCCTAAAACGGCTTTGTTTTATACTAATTAGCTGTGAAATTAATTAGCACGGAAATTAATTCCTGAAGTTATGGCACATATAATGTACCATAACTTCAGGTATTGTTGCAGCAGCTGGTTGTCATTTGCCCTCTATCATTGCACTATGATACCATAGCTGCATGCCAAATTTGAATGCAATACACATACTATTTATATGGTATCTAAGCCCATGCATAATCCAAAACTTTAACGGCCGTTTTCTCCAGTTTTACTTTTTGACCCCTACCATACCAAATGTGATATAACTTCCCCAATTTTTATAGTAGAGTCATAATTTTTGAATTACTGTAAAGTACTATGCCTCCTCTTTCCAAATATGTCAAAAAAGTACATCAACATTTTCCCGACTTGTCACTGATTTGGTCACACATATATATATATATATATATATATATATATATATATATATATATATATATATATATATATATATATATATATATATATATATATATATATATATATATATATATATATATATATATATATATTCGAATATGTATGTAGATAACGTAGTTATCTGCAGTCGCTCAATGTGCATTCATCCAACGTGTTTCAGATGAAGACCCCTGGTTGAACGTGTCCACTGTGTGCTCATTCCCCCAGCCGTGGCGCAAGATGCCGCCTCCCAAGACTCCAACCAGCGGCACGGGCACCGCGGCTCAGCGCCCTCTCACGGAGTACGTCGGCGACTACGGTCACTGCGGCTTCGGCAACTTCTCCGTCTACCTCGAGGGCGACTCTCTGCGCTACAAGTTTGGTCTCCTCATGCGTGGCCCACTGAAAGCGTCGGAGAAACGGGACAAGTTCTACATGACTCTCGACTTTCCGCTCACCAAAGCGAACTACAAGCTTGCCTATCGCCGTGGATTCCCTGTCAAGTTTAGAGAATCCGACGGAAGCGATGGCAAAATCGACCAAGTAAAGGTGCCATTCCTGGAGCCGAGCTTAGTTCCGGTGTTTAAGAAACGCATGAAGCCCCCTGGCGCGTGGGGTCCGGCACACAAAGCGAGTGTGAGGATGGTGGTCGTTATCACTGCCCTTTCTAGGCAGTAGGTGTGGCAGGTTGAAACTGATCTTCGGGAGACGTTTAGGGGACGAATGCACGATGCTTACGATTACCTTGTTTGTTCTGTAACTTGTGTGTCTCACAGATGTGTTATACTTTGTTTGTCTTATAACTGGTATGGTTTATACCTTTTATAACTGGTGTGTGTTATACCTTTTTTGTTCTGGAACTTGTGTATATCTTGAATGACTTATACTTTGTTTGTCTTGTAAATGGTATGTGTTATAACTACAATAACTGGTATGTGTTATACCTTGTTTGTTCAGGAACTTGTATGTTTTTATAAACAACTGCAAATTTGTTTTTCTATTTATTTTGTGTTAATATAAGTTTAAAGGACAAAAAAATTAACTGTTTCGTGGCATACACCTAAAAGAGTTAATATAAAGTAACAATTTCCACATATACTCAATTTATTAACGCCAGCGGTTTACCAGAAAAATATTTGTTAACACCCAGCCATCCAAATACTATGCGCTACCCCATCTTAGACGAAGAATGACGTCACGACGGTGAGGCGCTCTCCGCGTAGATTCCCTGCATGGGGTTTGGCTGTTGTCATGAAATGGTTGCAACTCGGCAACGCGCGTAACATGCTGATGACGGTCAATATAAAGTTGTCTATTATTGTTATCGCTTAAATCATCCCATCAACTGATGATACATGTCTACTTCAAAGCATTTCTCTTCAATATGGACCGAGCAAAGTGAACTGTACTTGGACTGGAGGGATTCCAAACCGTACGCCCGCAAATCACCAAAGTGAATCCATTGCTTCAATACTACCGGTTGTTTCAACTATTATTGCAACCGTATGCCGAACAGTAAGGCATAATTACTAAAGTTTACCACATATTTAGATATACGTCTATAAGCAGCTGCTAGATGTCACGCCAACTGAACGAACTGTCGAAGACTCGAAGTTGTTGACCCTTAACAACGTCGCAGGAAACTGACCGGCTTCAGCAGAGACATAGAATGCCGCGCGCTGAATGGCCAAGCCAAGTTAACCCTTCACCTATGGCGGCGTCTAGACCATCGTGGATTTCGTTAGAAATTTTGACTTTAAAGTCACATTCTGGGTAAACCGCTGACGTTAAAAAATTGAGTATATGTGGAAATTGTTACTTTGTATAAACTCTATTAGGTGTATGACGCGAAACCGTAGTCTTTTTTTGTCCTTTAATTCTGAATAGTTTTTATAATACAGCATTATTTGATAAAAAGGTATCCTTATTTAATTGGTATGCTATCCGTGTGGGGCTAGACAATGCTGCCACATCACGGATACTGGTTAATCCTGCCGTAATTCTTATTTTATAAACAACTGTAAATTTGAATTTTAACTTACTTTTGTGTTAATATAAGTTCAATGTTGAATACTTTTCATATGATATTATTATCTTGTAAACGTAAATCGTTATTTTAATTTTAATTTCATAGTCTCTACCCTAATCTGGGGTAAGGCTATCCGGATGTAGAAACTTAAGACCCATTAATTCCCCAGGCGAAGTTGAGGGACTTAAAAGTGCTGCCACCTCACGGAGTCTGGGTAACCGACGCTACCTAGTGACAGGTACTATAAACACAGCGAACCGTTTCTCATATAGAGGTGAGCGTCACCGAACACGTAGTGGTTGTAGACATCGACGAAGTAGTCGTCCATTCGATGCGACCGACTGAAAAAGACACGTTGTCATCAGATGATTGCATTCCGTAGTGCAAAGACAATAAAGTTTCATCAACTATTCGTAATACATATCTGTCAATGCAACAAATCGCCAGAATTATGGAGAATTACAGTTCCTGAAAGTCGTTCAGAACAATGTGTTTTCAGATTCGAACTGGTCAAGTTGGCTATAACAGCGTGTTGTAACATGTAATTCTTACCCGCGCGAATTATCTGGTTTATTGTGATGCGCATACTACTAGGCTAACTGTCGATTTATGCACACGCTGCCCCGCCGAAGTGTGAAATTAACCTGTTTCCATGTGTAGTTTATTTATTGGCCTAATGTTTTAAATACATTAGCAGCGAAATTCAAATACACAAGGATTTGGGCTATTTAACTTTTCGATGGATATTTTCAATGGTGAAGCATTCTTCTACTAACCGGCAGCGTTCGCAACCTGCAATTTATTACTTGTTACATAGAATACCACAATTGGCGACAGCGCTAATTAAACGACTATCCAAAACGACCGCAGAAGGACAACTCCTGCAGTAATCCATGTTTGTGTTGTTTGGATGAAACCACATGAGACCCGAGATGTAAAAGCCACGAAATTCCATCCACAATAAATTACAAAAACAAGTAATAAATAAATATTGTTTTTAAACAGCAGCCACCCGTTAGTCTCCTGCATGTTTCTATATTCCTAGGAAAATCCGATTAACCGTTTTCAGTTTGCAATCGTGCTTTTTCTGTAGCGGTGTAGTGGCATTTTATTGTAGAAATCGGCCCCAGCGCTTGAACTCATTGGAACCTATGCGAAACCTTTGTAAACAACACAAGACTTATTTTTTTGCGGCAGGATAAGTCTATCACCGCCGTGTCAAACTGTAACACAATGGGTAATCATACGCTATTTCGGAAGACAACATGGTACATTTGTATGCAAATCGTGACGAACAATTTCATACTGGAAACATGACAATCAATCACTGCGTCATAAAGAAGCTAAATATTTGTTTTTATATCAGGTCATTTATATTAGAGCACGACAGACTGCCCAAAACTGCTTGTGCAGCAAAAACAGGTCAATACCGTCATCACAAATGACATCGCTTTGTGTCCTCATACGCTATTTTAGAAGACCACGTAGTACATTTGTATGCAAATCGTGACGATAAAATCCACAGTGGTAACACAAATATTAATCCACTCGCTATAAATTAGCTGTTTGCCTCCTCAGTTGCTAAGACTAGGCGTGGGCGTTCTGCATTTACCGTGTCTACTGCATTTCGCAGTCAGTTGTTCAATATGTCGCCGAGCAAGTTGCATGTGTTTCTCCTCGTCCTTGCTCTCCAGGCGGGCTGCTGCAGGGGCCAGAGCAATGCATTCACTCCGGAGAAGGCGGAACAGCTCCGGAAATACGTCGAGGCAATGAGAGTGTGCCGCAACAACATTGGCGTCTCCCTTACCCTCGTGAAGGTAGATCTTTGTCACATTCTGTCAATGTTCGTGAATGTCCACTTACGTACTTACGAATGATGCATGTATTCTTAACAATTAAGGATGGGACGACCAGTTTTATAAATATGCCAAAGGCAGTATATAATATCAACGCCTGACAACATTGCATCCTTAACATTTGTTTCAATTTTCGTTCTATAAGCATAATGTGTATAACTTGCTCTATTGGTCAATTCTGTTTTAGAGGTAGACCGATAATGCGTGTCATCTCTGTACGTGTGTGGATTACACATATGTCGGTCTTGTGTGTTACACGACTATCGGTCGTTCCTTCTTACTATTAACAGTGCAACTGCATCGGTTGTTGCATAACTCATATTCTCGTGCAATTAACCTCCCCTGAAATATCTTTGCAATTATGTAAATAGTGTTATTACATTTTCGTCTGTGTTAAGAAGGTTATCGCCTATGCAACTCGCATCTCTCTTCACAGATGTTGTGATACCACCCCCAAAAACACCTATATTAATTTGGTAACTTAACTAACAATGTCTACACATCTACTGCCTTGTGTTTATGAGTTTAACGTTCGTAGTCGTTGTACATAATACAGCTAAGCTAAAGCTAATCTGATATGTCTGACATCTACTCAGGATGGGCGCACGGTATTTGCCGAAGGGTTTGGTTATCGCGACCTGGAAAAGAAACTGCCAGTTGAGAACTCTACTCGAATCTCCATTGGCACGCTGACGATGGGGTTCACAGCGACCCTGGCGGCGGACGCCGTGAGCAAGGGACAACTGAAGTGGGACCAGCCACTCCGCGAGATCCTGGGGAAAAACTTCCGGTTGCATGACGACTTCCGGTCTGAGAAGGCGAACATCCGGGACCTTCTCTCACATCGACTTGGAATGCCAACGTACAACAAAGTGTCACTGGCTGCATTGGATGTCAGCAGGGATGAACTGTGCATGAAGTACGTTAAACACACACATGCATTTACATTTGTAGCAATGACCTCACAATGATATATTGCAAACTATCTCCGACATGACGTAAAAACAAATATTCATGGATTCTTTCTTTCAGTATATTTCACGATGGAAATAATTGTTATCACGTAATAGCTAATGTGTCGATCGATTGACATTTTGTTACAAGATACAAGATACAAGAAGCTTTATTTAACGTCGGTTACATGATAATTTGGTAACATTAGCTCATCTGAGCTATTTTCCGACAAATTCTCATCTTTTATCATACATGTTTGTGATAGCAAGGATAATTCGTGCCCTATAGTTTTATATCTCTCATAAATGTGTTCTGCCATGTGCTACTCAATAGTTAAACACACATACTTGTGTCACCGATTAAAATGTTGCCCCCTACAGTTGTTCACTCCATATATTCATGGATTATTTCATTAACAATATTATATTTCACAATACATATATTTTTGTCACGTAAATGTTTTGAAAGCAGTATGAATTGTCTGGCAATTGTATTTTATTATTATATCATTTACGTTTGGGATACAAATGCGCAAACGTGCCTTGCCGTTTTTTTACCATAAATGCTTTCGTAAATACCCAGATCTACTCAATGGTTAAACACATGTAGTTGTATCCCCGATCTGATCACAATTGTTCCCTAGAGTCGTTTGTTCAACCAGCATAGGTGTACTAAACCTGTCGTCAGCTATTGATACGCTTTCTCACTTCTGGACTTGTCGAATCAAACGGATCAGTTTGAATATATGTGAATGGCGCCTAAGACTAGGCAATGTACCGGATCGTATGTCTTAGAACGTCAGATGTATCCACACTGCACATTTAGACATCATAACATCACGTAATTCATGTTATTAATTTCCCAGGAGGTTGCAGCACTTCCCCGTGAATTACGACTTCCGGACGAAGGACGAGTATAGTACCTACCCGTACGTGCTGGCTGGTTACGTGACGGAGAAACTGCGGGGGAAAACATGGGAAGATGACGTCACAGACACCCTTTTCAAAGCTCTTGGTATGTGGGCTGACAAACCTTTGAGGGCAACTAATTTAAATTCATTAATGGTATATGATAATACTCTGAAAATCTCTGGCACATTTACAGGCCAAATTATTCAATTTTGAAGCAATCCACGTAGGCGTGATACAATATTTGTTCAGGTAATTTGATAAGAGAAGTTCCTCAGAATTGGGCATCATTTTTAACTCCATGGTTGATCATTTCAATCAAAGACCACCGCTATGTCTGTGGGAAGCATCCTGCTACGCTACAGTGGAATCAAT
>OZ024860.1:41149939-41167439 GCA_964017155.1 Oasisia sp. SBJ-2009
ACAGAGGTTTGTTTGAAGCCGGTTATTTTGCTAATAATGTTTACAACGCGCTACAATTTATTCTTGTCTTTCTGGCTGACGTTCCCAAACCAACATATAAAAGAAAATGTCAAAACACTCTGTATACAAGATTTGTAAAACATGGATAAAATGGTGCTATCAATATTAAATGAGCGAAGTTATATATATATATATATATATATATATATATATATATATATATATATATATATCCACTTATCCCAAACGTTCGCGTATCAGATACACGTGGCAGGTATGAAACAAATGCAAATTTCGCTGGGCCTATTTCGGCCAAGGATACCTTCAGGGTTAAATAATACTTTAATTATTTTAATAGTCTCCGACTTTGTTGTTCGATGATGTTTGAGGATACATATCCTGGACACTTTACCTCTACTGAGTTTCTTGAAGCGAAATCTGGACTAGGTAACTTACCGTTCACAAAACACGAGGCTCGACACATTAAGTCCCGCCGCGAACACTCCGCTGTAGTCAGACACCCCGAGTCGGTGGGACATCAAGTCTCGGAGCGTCGTCTCTGACGTCCGGTACGGATCCTGCAGGTGGAAACTCTCCCCGAGAATAGCTCGTATTGGTGTGTCCCAGGTTGTCTTATTTGTTCTCACTGCTTCTGCAGCCAGGCTAGCTGTGGAGAATGTCCATGATGACTGCAGTTTGTAATATTTTTCGCCCGGGGGAGGGAGACGAATGGAGGGAGGTAGGTAGGTAGGAAGGGAGGGAGGGAGGGAGGGAGGGAGGGAGGGGGGAGGTAGGTAGGAAGGGAGGGAGGGACGGAGGGAGGGAGACGGATGGAGGGAGGTAGGTAGGTAGGAAGGGAGGGAGGGGGGAGGGAGGGAGGGAGGGAGGGAGGGGGAGGTAGGTAGGAAGGAAGGGAGGGAGGGAGGGAGACGGATGGAGGGAGGTAGGTAGGTAGGAAGGGAGGGAGGGAGGGGGGAGGGAGGGAGGGAGGGAGGGGGGAGGGAGGGAGGGAGGGAGGTAGGAAGGGAGGGAGGGGGGAGGGAGGGAGGGAGGGAGGGAGGGACGGAGGGACGGAGGGAGGGAGGGAGGGACGGAGGGAGGGGGGAGGTAGGTAGGAAGGAAGGGAGGGAGGGAGGGAGACGGATGGAGGGAGGTAGGTAGGTAGGAAGGGAGGGAGGGGGGAGGGAGGGAGGGAGGGAGGGAGGGGGGAGGTAGGTAGGAAGGGAGGGAGGGACGGAGGGAGGGAGACGGATGGAGGGAGGTAGGTAGGTAGGAAGGGAGGGAGGGGGGAGGGAGGGAGGGAGGGAGGGAGGGAGGGAGGGGGAGGGAGGGAGGGAGGGAGGGAGGGAGGGAGGGAGGGAGGGAGGGAGGGAGGGAGGGAGGGAGGGAGGGAGGGAGGGAGGGAGGGAGGGAGGGAGGGAGGGAGGGGGGAGGTAGGTAGGAAGGAAGGAAGGAAGGAAGGAAGGAAGGAAGGAAGGGAGGGAGGGAGGGAGGGAGGGAGGGAGGGAGGGAGGGAGGGAGGGAGGGGGAGGGAGGGGAGGAGGGAGGGAGGGAGGGAGGGAGGGAGGGAGGGAGGGAGGGAGGGAGGGAGGGAGGGAGGGAGGGAGGGAGGGAGGGAGGGAGGGAGGGAGGGAGGGAGGGAGGGAGGGAGGGAGGGAGGGAGGGAGGGAGGGAGGGAGGGAGGGAGGGAGTAGGTCCGTCCGTCCGTCCGTCCGCCCGTCCGCCCGTCCGCCCGTCCGCCCGTCCGCCCGTGCGCCCGTGCGCCCGTCCGCCCGTCCGCCCGTCCGCCCGTCCGCCCGTCCGCCCGTCCGCCCGTCCGCCCGTCCGCCCGCCAGCCCGCCAGCCCGCCAGCCCGCCAGCCCGCCAGCCCGCCAGCCCGCCAGCCCGCCAGCCCGCCAGCCCGCCAGCCCGTCCGCCCGTCCGCCCGTCCGCCCGTCCGCCCGTCCGCCCGTCCGCCCGTCCGCCCGTCCGCCCGCCCGCCCGCCCGCCCGCCCGCCCGTCCGCCCGCCCGCCCGCCCGCCCGCCCGCCCGCCCGCCCGCCCGCCCGTCCGCCCGTCCGCCCGCCCGCCCGCCCGCCCGCCCGCCCGCCCGCCCGCCCGCCAGCCCGCCAGCCCGCCAGCCCGCCAGCCCGCCAGCCCGCCAGCCCGTCCGCCCGCCAGCCCGCCAGCCCGCCAGCCCGTCCGCCCGTCCGCCCGTCCGCCCGTCCGCCCGTCCGCCCGTCCGCCCGTCCGCCCGTCCGCCCGTCCGCCCGTCCGTCCGCCCGTCCGCCCGTCCGCCCGTCCGCCCGTCCGCCCGTCCGCCCGTCCGCCCGTCCGCCCGCCCGCCCGCCCGCCCGCCCGCCCGCCCGCCCGCCCGCCCGTCCGCCCGTCCGCCCGTCCGCCCGCCCGCCCGCCCGCCCGCCCGCCCGCCCGCCCGCCCGCCCGCCCGCCCGCCCGCCCGCCAGCCCGCCAGCCCGCCAGCCCGCCAGCCCGCCAGCCCGCCAGCCCGCCAGCCCGCCAGCCCGCCAGCCCGTCCGCCCGTCCGCCCGTCCGCCCGTCCGCCCGTCCGCCCGTCCGCCCGTCCGCCCGTCCGCCCGTCCGCCCGTCCGCCCGTCCGCCCGTCCGCCCGTCCGCCCGTCCGCCCGTCCGCCCGTCCGCCCGTCCGCCCGTCCGCCCGTCCGCCCGTCCGCCCGTCCGCCCGTCCGCCCGTCCGTCCGTCCGTCCGTCCGTCCGTCCGTCCGTCCGTCCGTCCGTCCGTCCGTCCGTCCGTCCGTCCGTCCGTCTCTCTCCCTCACCCTCAAGCTCTATCGCTCACATATGCGATGTTTTCTATGTATATGTCTATAACATTACGTTAGTTGGCGAAAACCATAATGTCATTATGTCCATACAGGGTTCTGAGTTGTGTGCCAAAGCCTACTGGGAATTCGTCTGCCCAGCCTAGATTTAAAGGTGTCCAAATACAACTGCAGGCAGATACAACTATGAATGTCGACCCAATATGATGGAACAACGAGGTATGAGTAGTAACAAAGCAACAAAGATCAACAAAGGACAACATCTCCCATCTTTGGGAAACAACACATGTTTCGCCGACCTGTAAACGCCATCGAAATAGACCCGATGTTGATCTTTGTATCCGGGGACATTTTCGTCTGTCCGCCCGTCCGCCCGTCCGCCCGTCCGCCCGTCCGCCCGTCCGCCCGTCCGCCCGTCCGCCCGTCCGCCCGTCCGCCCGTCCGCCCGTCCGCCCGTCCGCCCGTCCGCCCGTCCGCCCGTCCGCCCGTCCGCCCGTCCGCCCGTCCGCCCGTCCGCCCGTCCGCCCGCCCGCCCGCCCGCCCGCCCGCCCGCCCGCCCGTCCGCCCGTCCGCCCGCCCGCCCGCCCGCCCGCCCGCCCGCCCGCCCGCCCGCCCGCCCGCCAGCCCGCCAGCCCGCCAGCCCGCCAGCCCGCCAGCCCGTCCGCCCGTCCGCCCGTCCGCCCGTCCGCCCGTCCGCCCGTCCGCCCGTCCGCCCGTCCGCCCGTCCGCCCGTCCGCCCGTCCGCCCGTCCGCCCGTCCGCCCGTCCGCCCGTCCGCCCGTCCGCCCGTCCGCCCGTCCGCCCGTCCGCCCGTCCGTCCGTCCGTCCGTCCGTCCGTCCGTCCGTCCGTCCGTCCGTCCGTCCGTCCGTCCGTCCGTCCGTCTCTCTCCCTCACCCTCAAGCTCTATCGCTCACATATGCGATGTTTTCTATGTATATGTCTATAACATTACGTTAGTTGGCGAAAACCATAATGTCATTATGTCCATACAGGGTTCTGAGTTGTGTGCCAAAGCCTACTGGGAATTCGTCTGCCCAGCCTAGATTTAAAGGTGTCCAAATACAACTGCAGGCAGATACAACTATGAATGTCGACCCAATATGATGGAACAACGAGGTATGAGTAGTAACAAAGCAACAAAGATCAACAAAGGACAACATCTCCCATCTTTGGGAAACAACACATGTTTCGCCGACCTGTAAACGCCATCGAAATAGACCCGATGTTGATCTTTGTATCCGGGGACATTTTCGTCTGTTTGGCAATATCCTGAAAGCCGTATGCCAAGTTGAGGGCTACAGAACCGTTACTAATGGCGGCCAGCAACAGGCCAGTGTGGTTGTGACAATCCTTCATAGTCCGAGCAAACTCTTCAATAATGATGGTTTCATTTATTGTCAGACCGGCCATAAGAGCAAGTAGATGCGTAGACGCCAGCAAGAAACCGAACTTAGACAACATGGCGGCTCAATCTGCTCGTGCACCGGCACTACGTCACTGTGACGTGGTGGATGACTAGATTTTCGCGTGAGATACTCTTCTTCTTCCAATGAGGTACAACAATAACTAATCAGACAGAGCTTAAATCATCCTACAATCAGCTGTTGAAGTCGCATGACTCGGAAGCCTCACACATAGCTAAGTACGGATACAGTCTGACGTGTCCGTCAACGTGAAGGTATAATATGTACATTAATGAACGTTTACAACCGATGAAACGTCGACTGGTGGCCCGACGACAGGTGTGCTGGCTCGATGCCGGAAGGGATGTCTAAAATCATTTACAGCTCGCCGTATGCATCACACAAGACTGCTACGTCTTCACACATAGTTAAATATTGATATCGTATAACATGTCCGTCAATTTGAAAGAATGTGAATGATTTCAAAGTTGTTTAGCCGCTCCCTCGACGGGTGATAAATCTCGCCAATTTTTTGCAAACTAAACAAAGTATACTCAGGTTTTCTTGACTGTCGGCAAACACTTGAGGATGTCGACCAGCGTTATCGAATGCCGATGAACGGAAGCGACAGCTGAATCGAGCATGTAACGAAAAACCTGAACCAAAATCAGCTGACCTCTATTATCGCCCGACGCTATGGCCACGCCCATGACAGCTACCGGCGACAACGTCATTGTCATCAACGAACTCTTATGCTTTTATATAAATAGAATGGACATCTTGCCGCGTTCTGTACTTCTCCGAATTGTACTTGACAATTTTACGGACACTGACATCAATAAAGCCAAAGACGTTCTGCATTCGCACATTTCCGTTACTTTAAAAAACCGGCGTATCAAACGTCAAGGTTCAGACAGAGCGAAACACAACATCGACGACATCTCCAAAGTCCTGGACGAAATTGACCCGAATCACATACCAATCTTCGTGGCCCGTGATCTTGGTAAGCTGCCAAACATCGACTTTAATCATGTGGACGTTTCCTCTTTATCCCGTGAAATTACTATGTGCAAGAACAAACAGAACGACACTGATGACGCGTTCCAGCTACTAACCAACTCAGTGTCTACACTGTCGACGCAGATCTCTACTCTGGTGTCGTCACTTACTTCAGGAGTGCCCAAACTTGAGAATGCCACTGCGAAATCCCTGCTGCCACTGCCGCAGATCATTACTGCTGATGTTGCTACAACGACAGCCGCCAAATTCGTGCCTACACGTCTCGCCATCTCCTCTGAACGCTGTAGATCATCCCAGAGCTCAACATCTCCGCCAATCACTCCTCTACAATCTGCGGCGTCAATCTCGATTGAATCAGCGATCACTTCCCTGATGGGCTCGCCCCCTGCTCCACAACAGTCAGTCGAGACCACTACATCTATTACGCCTACCGGTAACACATCTTCGCCACTGTGGACCGACGTTGTCTCCAAGAAACCACGCAAGCCATCAACGAAAACGTATGTGTCATCTGTTAGTGTTAAGCAACACAAAACGCATCAAATGACCACTGGAAAATCGTCCGTCAAGTGTGGACTCAAATGTGCTCCCGCTCGACTTGTATCGGCGGATTACTTTTTAACCGGTTTTCATACCGACACATCATGTGTGGACGTCTCGACGTATGTGTCTTCTAACTTGAAGATGAAGTGCACCTGTGAACGCATTCCATCAACTCACAACTACTACGCCTCTTTCAAACTGTGTGTCGACATTGGCAGACCGAACACTCTCTATGACGCCAACCTTTGGCCAGTTGGCACTAAGATTGGTCGATACTTTCCTCCAAGGAAACACAACACAGCTAATTCGACACACCTATAGACTGCCGTATACGTATTGCTTCCTTTAATGCGAGAAGCATACGGAACAGTTCACTTGATTTGATTAACATTTTAACTGCATGTGATATACTTGCTGTGCAAGAACATTGGCTTCCCAAACAGAGCCTTTCATATATTAATTCTTTGCACTCTGACTTCAGTGCTAGGGGCATTAGCTCCATCGATTATGGTGATGGCTTCAGTGGTCGTCCTCACGGTGGTCTTTGTTTTTTTATGGCGAAGATCACTTGACCCATCCATCGAAATTTTGGTTTATGACGATGAGAAAAGACTTCTTGGTCTAAAAATCACTACTTTTAATGCCACAATTCTTGTTCTTAATGTATATCTACCATATCAGAGCGATGATAATGTTGATGAATATCAAGCTATTTTAGGCAAGATCCAAGCCATAACTGACTCATTTGATTCAAGTAATATTTTTATTGTTGGAGACTTTAATGCTGATTTAATTAAGACTAGCTTATTTTCACCATTTCTAAATTCTTTTATTAGTGAATGCCACTTTATCCCAAGTGACATTAAGTATCTTCCCCCCGATTCGTTTACATATGTTAGTGACGCCCATGGCTCTAGGAGCTGGCTGGATCATGTGCTTTGCACCCACTCCAGTCACTCATCTGTCTCTGATATGGTAATTAATTATGACTGTGTCTCTTCGGATCATTTTCCTCTATCGTTTACCATTTCTATCAAATTACTACCCACTTCTGAATCATCCACTACGCAACAAACTTGTAAGCCCAGTCCCATGTGGGATTGTGCTTCCTCCCATGACCTTCTCAACTATTACAACAATTCTGGTTCTCTTTTATCCGGCATTGACGTACCACATGCTGCTCTAAGTTGTACCAATCCTAACTGCCATGATGTAGCCCATCAGCTGCTCTTGTGCAAATTTTATAATGATATCATACATTCTCTTACGGATGCTTCCGATGTCATTCCTACTAAAACGTATAACACATCCCGAAAATTCAATGTTCCTGGTTGGAACGACCTAGTCAGGGACTCTCATCAAGCTGCCAGAGAAACTGTTCTCATCTGGCGGTCTGCTGGGAGTCCGAGACATGGTTCTTTGTATGACTTAATGAAAATTAAACGTGCCCAGTTTAAACGCAACAAAAGACATTGCGAAAAAAATGCTGAATCTCTTAAAGCGGAGCGACTAGCTTCCAATCTGAGCAGCCATGATTTTTAAAACTTTTGGAAGGGCATCAAACAAGCAAACAATGCCAGGTTACCTAACCCCAGTAATGTTGGAGGTGCCTGTGGTGCTGAAAACGTCAGAAATATGTGGCTTCAACATTACCAATCACTGCTTAACTCTGTACCCGAGTCTACTGTTCACATTCATAAGATTGACATGTATTGTAGCAATATTCAACTTAGCGACAATATGGTTGTTAAAGTTAAAGAACTACAAGAATTAATAATTGCTATGCCTGTTGGTAAAGCCTGTGGCTATGACCATATCAGTAATGAACATTTTTAGTATGCTAACGAAAAACTACATATTCTTATGTCTTTGTTGTATAGCAGTCTGTTAATACATGGTTTTTTACCTGATACTATGATGACAACAATCATAGCTCCTATCATTAAAAATAAATCTGGTGATTTGTCAGACAATAATAACTATAGACCCATTGCCCTTGCCACAGTAGCTAGCAAACTATTTGAATCATTAATATTATCCAGGGCTATCCCATTTCTCATTACATGTGACAATCAATTTGGATTTAAAAAGCATCACTCTACTGAGATGCTCATATTTCTGTTAAAAGAACTTTTTCGAAACTATATTGCTAATGGGTCTTCTATGTATGTTACTATGTTGGATGCCTCCAAAGCCTTCGACAAAGTTAACCACAGCAAGCTATTTGGTAAATTAATTGATCGTGGCTGTCCAGCTTTTATTGTACGCATTCTATACCACTGGTACGGTACCCAACAATTTACCATCAGATGGTGTCAGGGATTTTCTAGCTTTTTTACTGTTTCCAATGGTGTTAAACAGGGTGGAATCCTTTCCCCCCATCTTTTCAATGTGTACATGGACGACTTAAGCGTTAATCTAAACAAATTATATATTGGTTGTCTTTATGCTGGCACCTTAATCAACCACTTGATGTATGCTGATGACCTCTGTATTTTTTCTCCCAGTGTTGCTGGTTTGAGAAAACTTACTGATTGTTGTGCCAAGTATGGCGAATTGTTCAATATTACTTATAATGCCAAGAAGTCCTTTTGTATGGTTATTGACAACCAATCCCAGGACAGGAAACATTTTCATTGTATCCATCTCGATAACCATCCATTACCTTATACTACAAAATGTAAATATCTTGGTCATATAATCAACAATAACCTGACTGATGATGACGACATAGCCAGACAAAAAAGATGCCTTTATGCCCAAGCCAATGTATTAGCTCGAAAATTTTGTCTTTGTAATATTTCTACCAAAATTATTTTATTTCAAGCATACTGTGCTCCTATGTATACTTCTAGTCTTTGGTGCACATTAAAAAAATATAGCCTCAAAAGCATTACTGTCGCATACAATAATAGCCTCAGAAGTTTACTAAACTTACCCTCAAGATGTAGTGCAAGTTTTATGTTTGCCACCAACTATATTAAATCCTTCAATGAATGCATTCGTTCATCAATATTCAGTCTTTTATGTCGTCTTCATCAGTCAGATAATATCCTTTTTATTAATTACCTTCATACCGACATTCATTTTAAGAGCCATTTGTACTCATACTGGAGGTCTTTATTGTACACATGTCATTAGTATTGTATTTATTTTTGATTCATTTTTTATTTTTTTTATTTTATATTTATTTTTACAACTTATTTAATTCATTTCCTCATATATTTAGACATAACTTTTTAAATTTTACACTTATATTTTTACGTTGATCTCATTGCTTTGATTGTATTATATGTATTGTACTTTTATTTTTTTTAATTGTATTTTATGTATACATATATGGACGTCTTGTCTGAAATAAACCTTAAAAAAAAAAAAAAGCATAATGTCTACATTAATGTACATTTACAGTCGATGAAACGTCGCGGGACGTTCGATTGAATGCAGTGTGTTTTGGATGTTCTGTCTATTGACCACACGTACGGCGTCCTGTTCTGTCTATTGACCACAAATACGGCATGCCCACATACAAATTATCGCTGGCTACACGCCTGTACGGTCAATAGCTGATTGAGGGTGATTTAAACAAGCGTTCAGCAAAACATGCAAACAAATTCTCGTTAGTCGCTAGAGGCGCTAACTCGCAACTAGGGTCTAGTTGCGTATTAGCGCCTCTCTCTTAACCTAACAATTTCAATATGTTGAGGATAATCGATGCTATTTGCTGGGCATCGAAATTGAAATGTAAGATATAGACAGAAGATATTATACAGTTGAATAAAATGCGTCTCGCGATTGAAGGAGTAATTAAATACAATATATGTGTCTCTGTGAATATATGAATGTATACGTGTGTTCTTGTGTACACGTGAGAATGTACAAGCTACATTTATGCACTTATTTACTGCAGACGTGCAGTGGCCCCGTGGTTAGAGCTACGGACTCTCGTCTAAGAGAACCCGAGTTCTAAATACATGTTCTCGTGTCAAATCTTGGGCAGGTTTTTTTTTATACTACATTGCTCCACTTCACTGAGCTGTATGAACGAGTATATGGCTATATACAGTGATGGATACCTATATACGAATAGTCTTCGCCCATTAATTGCAGCGTGACTTCACGCTCCCCAGAGAGGTCGAGCTTGTGTTCGTTTGAAAAGGTCTGCGAGGTAGTGTAATGCGAAGATCCCTGGACAATCCTAAGGAATAGATACTGTGCTATATGCACAAACACCCACACACACACACACACACACACACACACACACACACACACACACACACGCACAAACACACACACAAACATACACACACACACTCACAAACACACACAAACAAACAAACAAACAAACACATACACACGTACACGTGCACGTGCACGTGCACGTGCACGCGCACGCGCACGCGCACGCGCACGCGCACGCGCACGCGCACGCGCACGCGCACGCGCACGCGCACGCGCACGCGCACGCGCACGCGCACGCGCACGCACACGCACACGCACACGCACACGCACACGCACACGCACACGCACACGCACACGCACACGCACACGCACACGCACACGCACACGCACACGCACACGCACACGCACACGCACACGCACACGCACACGCACACGCACACGCACACGCACACGCACACGCACACGCACACGCACACGCACACGCACACGCACACGCACACGCACACGCACACGCACACGCACACGCACACGCACACGCACACGCACACGCACACGCACACGCACACGCACACGCACACGCACACGCACACGCACACGCACACGCACACGCACACGCACACGCACGCACGCGCACACGTTGCTAATGTCTGCTTAAGAATAGAACAGAGGAAATACGTCATATTTACTACAATCGGTGACGTCTACACGTGACATCACAGACCAGTGACGGAAAATATTTTCCTTTCAATGTGAAAAGAATAGCAACATCTGGTGTTCTTCGACGATGCAAATGTTAGTTGAATGTGTAACGTGCTTGGTGGTCTTCTGTACCAATCTGGCCGAAGCAGCTAATTCTACTAATTCTACGAATTCTACGAATTCTACGAAGTTTTCTGATCTGACAAAGGTCATCACGGAGCTGATGTCGTGCCGAAATATCCCGGGTGTGTCTGTAGCGATTGTTATGGAAGGCAAGACGGCGTACGTGGAAGCTTTCGGGAAGAAAGATGTCGCCACTGGTGCCAACATGCAGAACAGTACAGTCCTGTGTCAGTCCGATCTCACCCAAGGATTCACTGCCACCCTGGCGGCGATTGCTATAAGTCAAATGGAAGGCACTGTCGTTTGGGACACGCCTTTGCGCAGCATTCTTGGTCCGAAGTTCACAATGCAAGTATGTTGCTCTTACGTGTTACCGCTGCATCGTGTTACCGCTGCACCGACATTTTGACACGGCAAATGAATCTATGTCCCTGAAATTAAATCCAGTCATTTCATGTTCAGCCAGCAGGTTAATTTCAATCAATGGTTGTTACGGCGTAAACATGAAGTTATTTTAAAAGTTAAGTTAATTTATTATTTTTATTACTTAAACTTAGAGTTCAATTTAATCATTAAGACAATCTACAATTAACGATTTTAATGATTATAGTAATTAATTGATATTTTACGTCATCCGATTGTGATTGTCATAGCCATAACTGCTTGCAGGAGCTTATATAATGATAATGCCTGTTAGACAAACATTCCTCTTAAGGCTCTGATGCACTACCAGGCAATGCCGTACGACGATGCAGCATGTCTGATGTGTCTAGCTATGTCGGATGGCCTCCTACCGTCACACGTCCAGACAGTCTACTGATTGGATATTGAGAATATTCGTGCGTGACCCAATACTGTGACTCGTGTATAATATACAATTGTTGTCCTGGAGTGAGGGTGACACCAGGAATTGCAACACCCGAGGAAGTGTTGTTGCCCGAGGGCGAAGCCCGAGGGCAACAACACTTCCGAGGGTGTTGCAATCCTGGTGTCACCCGAACGGAGGGACAATAATTGTTTTGTTATACCAAACTGTCATTAAGTAACAGCAACACGTAAATTATGGAACCAGTACCACCGTTTTCTTGTGGGATCGTCGCTTTCAACGTCCGCCATGTTGACCCACTTGACAGTTCTGATACGCAGCGCCGCCCAGCGAGTGGGCCGATGTAACGACCGCAGCGCCGCCGCTGCGGTGAACAATTGGGATATTGTGCCCCTCTCAGGCTATTGTGCACCTCTCGGCCTATTGTGCCCCTCTCGGCTCATTCATCAGTGTATTACGGTGATTTGCGTCATTCGCGCTTACCATTGAGTGTATTACAGTGAGGTATAACAATACTAATAATAATTCCATCTCTTAATAAAGCGCTTTTTAAGTAATTAAATGTTAACCAAAGCGCTTCACAGTAACATGAAGTGTCGACTAAAGCTGAAATATAAATGAATTGCATATATAGACTAAGATAAAATAAATAAAT
Organism: Oasisia sp. SBJ-2009; assembly: GCA_964017155.1. Lineage (NCBI taxonomy): Eukaryota > Metazoa > Annelida > Polychaeta > Sabellida > Siboglinidae > Oasisia > Oasisia sp. SBJ-2009. The sequence goes on from OZ024860.1 coordinate 41,162,170, forward strand.
AAGCTAAGATAGATAATATAGCAAGGTAAGATAAATGAATAAATAAGCTAAGATAAATAAAATTATAACAAATAAATAAAATGTATTAATTAAAGTGTAAAAATACAGTTTGCTATAAAATAGAAACCGATATACGACAAGCTAAGTCGCGAACGGGGCCAGCCTTTTTTGCTGCACTGTTTACGAGTGTACGAGGCCGCTTGTTGACGTGTTGACGCCGTCTGCAGGATGACCCCCGGACCCACAGAGCCAGTCTACGGGACGTGCTCGGTCACCGACTCGGCATCTCCTACCACCGAGGTGTCACTGTCGCTGGAGTGTCGTTCGACGCGAAGGATTTCGCCATGGGGTACGTCTATGTGTCATGATTATTATTTTTTATGAGGATTTCACACAAAAAAGACGTTATGTATTATTATCGTCGTCATTTGTAGTAGTATCATCGTGATTGCCACGTTCGTGTTGTTAGGGTAAGGAGAGTGAGAGGCAAACAAGTGAAAACGGACTAATTGGAAATACAGCATGGATGACCATGTGCATGCGTGCGTGCGTGCGTGCGTGCGTGCGTGTGTGCGTGCGTGCGTGTGTATGATAGGGAGAAAGACATACGGACGGACACAGACACAGACACAGACACAGACACAGACACAGACACAGACACAGACACAGACACAGACACAGACACAGACACAGACACAGACACAGACACAGACACAGACACAGACACAGACACAGACACAGACACAGACACAGACACAGACACAGACACAGACACAGACACAGACACAGACACAGACACAGACACAGACACAGACACAGACACAGACACAGACACAGACACAGACACAGACACAGACACAGAGAGAGAGAGAGAGAGAGAGAGAGAGTGTGTGTGTGTGTGTGTGTGTGTGTGTGTGTGTGTGTGTGTGTGTGTGTGTGCGTTTGTGTGTGTGTGTTTGTGTGTTTGTGTTTGTGTGTTTGTGTGTTTGTGTGTTGTGTGTGTGTGTGTGTGTGTGTGTGTGTGTGTGTTTGTGTGTTGTATATGTGTTTGTGTGTTGTATATGTGTTTGTGTGTTGTATATATATGTGTGTGTGTGTGTGTGTGTGTGTGTGTGTGTGTGTGTGTGTGTGTGTGTGTGTGTGTGTGTGTGTGTGTGTGTGTGTGTGTGTGTGTGTGTGTGTGTGTGCTTGTGTGTAAAACAAATGAATCTTTGTATATGCAAGTTTCGATGCGCGTGCGTGCATGTGTACCGTGTGCCATAACGATATTGTATTTCACTGTTCAAACACACACAGTAACCTTTTAGAACAATGCGAAATGAATTATAAATGCTGGGAAAGCTTAATATCAGTGACATCGCAAAGGGTGACTTGCACGAATCAAGCACACAATTTTTATTACCTTTCTACAGCAAGATTCAACACCTAACAAGTTAAAACGGACTAATTGGAAATACAGCATGGATGACCATGTGCATGCGTGCGTGCGTGCGTGCGTGCGTGCGTGTGTGCGTGCGTGCGTGTGTATGATAGGGAGAAAGACATACGGACGGACACAGACACAGACACAGATACAGAGAGAGAGAGAGAGAGTGTGTGTGTGTGTGTGTGTGTGTGTGTGTGTGTGTGTGTGTGTGTGTGTGTGTGTGTGTGTGTGTGTGTGTGTGTTTGTGTGTTGTATATGTGTGTGTGTGTTGTATATATATATATATATATATATATATATGTGTGTGTGTGTGTGTGTGTGTGTGTGTGTGTGTGTGTGTGTGTGTGTGTGTGTTTGTGTGTTGTATATGTGTGTGTGTGTTGTATATATATATGTGTGTGTGTGTGTGTGTGTGTGTGTGTGTGTGTGTGTGTGTGTGTGTGTGTGCTTGTGTGTAAAACAAATGAATCTTTGTATATGCAAGTTTCGATGCGCGTGCGTGCATGTGTACCGTGTGCCATAACGATATTGTATTTCACTGTTCAAACACACACAGTAACCTTTTAGAACAATGCGAAATTAATTATAAATGCTGGGAAAGCTTAATATCAGTGACATCGCAAAGGGCGACTTGCACGAATCAAGCACACAATTTGTATTACCTTTCTACAGCAAGATTCAACACCTTCCTGAGGCGCACAAGTTTCGGTCAAAATTTGAATTCGGCACATACGACTACCTGCTGGCTGCCCACGTGACCGAGGCTCTACATGGGCGGACTTGGGAGGCCGACGTGGAGAGCTTATTTGCCAAAATCGGTAGGTAATCTAGCAGCCACACGACTGTACACTTCGCTTCGCATTTATTATTTATTTGGCAGCTAAGTAATAAGCAACTGACATTGTTTATGGTTATTCCTCGCGAATCAAATGGGAGTATGGGAGGGGGTATTTCGGGACCTCGTTACATCATGTGACTTATATGCTGACGCTGATTGGTACATATTGGTACATTAATGGCGTAATTTTTGACATAATCACCGTCCGTCTGCACAACTTTTCATGCACTGTATATCTGACTATATAACAAATTAACGTTTTTTAATGAACAAATGGAGATGACGTAAATGCGACGTGTATCGGAGTATGTATATAAGCGAATGTTCTCATGCATCCTAATAGGCTGTAGATCATAAAGCAACTTGCATTCTTAATAATATGTCTTCGTAGTTGTCATGATATATTTGTAGAGCAGCTACGACATAATTTAGAAATATTAATCACTCAAACAGTGCGGTACTATCATCACGTGACATCACGTGTTTCTGCCTAACGACGGACGTCGTCGAAGTGCATGGACGCGTGTTCTCGCGTCTTCCCAATGTGGACTTCATCTCAATCTGGAATCAACGACGTCGTCTGGAACAAGCACTGAAGAACAACTGACGGGTCCCTGAGGCTGAGACTGAGTGACCCGACCGACGTCTAGCCGAGATCATCCCTGCACCGAGAGACAACCAGTACAAGGGAATGTCTATGGATCGGAGACTAGACCAAGTACACAGAAGACACTAAACAAATACAGACCTTCATTAACAAATGCCTGCGCAGATTACCCCTGAAATGGACAGACAAGGTATCCAACACTACACTCTGGGAAATGACCAAGCAATTACCCATAGAATATTCAATAAAGAAGAGAAAATGGAGGTGGATAGGACACACACTCAGGAAACCTCCAGAAACCATCACCCGTCAAGCCATCCCATGGAACCCCTCAGAGAAGAGGCGAAGAGGTAGACCACGAAACACCTGGCAAAGAGACACAGAAAGAGAAACAAAAGAGATGGGCTACACCAGGAGAGAGATGGATAGGGTGGCCACAGACAAAAAACAGTGGCGTTGCTTGGTCGATGGCTTATGCTCCCAGCATAAGTAAGTACAAGGAATGTTGTTCGGTATCTTCAACAGAAAGAGACGAGACGCCATCCAAGTTGACGAGGCATCAGCCTATTGGGATTGTGACATTAGTAATAATTATTGTATATTAATCATTGTTACGGTGTAGATAGTAACTGATTCGCCGTAGCTTATTTCCGGGAACCGTGGTCATTGCATTCTCTTTTTATTTTTCACGACAAAGAAATAACTGACTGATTCTCGACGTTTCGTTTTTCCACACTCCATGTACAAGTTCTCTAAATAATAAAAGCTGAAGTTGTGTTGTTTCTTTGTTTCAAATATGAAGCACTTTGGTCTTTGGACAGGTACTTCCCTTTCCAAAATTCGGGGAGAGAGGGCGGGAATGGTGGGAGGAGAGTGAGTGAGTGAGTGAGTGAGTGAGTGAGTGAGTGAGTGGGTGGGAGGGTGGGTGGGTGGGGGGTGGGGGGGTGGGTGTGGGAGGGAGGGAGGGAGGGAGGGAGGAGGGAGGGAGGGAGGGAGGGAGGGAGGGAGGGAGGGAGGGAGGGAGGGAGGGAGGGAGGGAGGGGGAAGGGAATGAGGGAAGGGAGAGGAGGGAGGGGGTGGCAGAGAGGCAAGGAGGAAGAGAGGGAGTCTATTAGCAAGTGTGTAATAGTGATTTTTACAAACGTAATATATAAATGTTTACATTATGTATAGAAAAATGTGATGAATGCGCCAATTTACTATCAAAGTGTCATACATATACATAGCCCCTAAACAAAACAAAAATAATAAAATACGTGTATTATTCTCTTAAATGGTGACTAAGATATTATTTATATGTATCCACCTATAAAACACACGTTATTGGTGTTTGCACTGTTGGACTCCCAATATGCCGATGTCTTAATTGTCCGTGTGCTGTCCGCTGTGTTTGCTGTGGCGAACGCGACAGTCGTGTTATATCAGTAGATGTATGACGTCACTGTTTGCCAGGAATGACGGATACAAGACTAGGAACAAGGATCAGACATCAGGACTGGGGTGATAGTGTCGCCAGATCTTACTCGTACAGTCAAACCAGCGGCACGCACGTTCCAAACGACGACCACAGATTCCTAACGTACGTGTTTATTCGCGATATCTGTACTCACTAGGCTATCGTAAATAATGAGATTTAAACTGAAATATGTAAGATACTTTCTAGACAACCAAGATGTCACGACAATATGCATGTTCTAGGGAACATTTTGAAGATGCACGTTTTGTTACGATCGATCGAGTGGGCATATACAAGCGCGCATGCTCCCAGACATTCACGCATGCACGCCAAACCATAAACACGTTAGACATATACACGCGTGAGCACACACTCACCATACACACGCACACATACGCACACACACGCGCTCATGCGCACACAGGCACACACGCACACACGCACACACACATACTCACACATATACACACGCAAACACACATACGCACACACACGCACACACGCACACACGCACACACGCACACACGCACACACGCACACACGCACACACGCACACACGCACACACGCACACACGCACACACGCACACACGCACACGCACACACACACGCGCACACACACACCCGCACACACATACGCACACACACATACACACACAGACACAGACACACACACGTATACACGCACATGCACACACACGTACACACACATACACACTCGCAAACACACACATATACAGTCGCAAACACATACACACGCACGCACATATACACACACACACATACACACACGCACACATACACACAAACTTAAACACACCAACCCCGCACACACACGCGCGCACACACACCCGCACACACACCCGCTCACACACACAAACACACACAAACACACACACCCGCACACACACATACCCACACACACATACACACATACACACGTAC
>OZ024860.1:41172439-41252439 GCA_964017155.1 Oasisia sp. SBJ-2009
GCAGTCAAAAACTATGGCCCTTTTAGCGTTCAAAACATTATACCAAATGTGTGACCACTGCACAGCCTGCTGTGTAGCATACCTTCATATTCACTCATCAAAATCAAAATTAAATAACTCACCTACAATTTTACAATTCACACTTGGCATTCTCTGTCATCGTGGGTCTCAGACACATGTGATTTCATCGTCATACGATTAATACCACGCTCTTAAAAGGGGTTTTCCTGTGCCTCCCTTCATGAGTAGAAAAGCCTAATGGACACAAATTTCAACCGACCTACCCACGCGCCCCTAGCGGATTTGCCGGTCCCTACCATAGGCGGCCATTCTAACGTGTCTTTGGCTTCCTGCTAGGTATGTCAGTCTAAGGTATTTACATTTTCAGAGAGTACATTAGAGGAACAACAAGAGTAACAACAACAGTTATGAAATGCGTCTAAAAGAATGTGGTTTAACAACACTAGAAACCAGAAGATTGAGAGGAGATCAGATTGAGGTGTTTAAAATATTGAATGGGTATGTAAATATTGACAGAAATATTTTTTTCTCGGTCAAAGAAGAGAGAAGGACTAGAGGACATGGAGTTACATTAGCACAGAAGCAGTGTAGAATAGATATTAGAAAATTTTAATTTTCACAAAGAACAGTAAATGGATGGAACAGATTATCAGCTAATTGTGTAGGTGCTTGTAGTGTTAATATATTTAAAAATTAAATCGACATATACCTAAGACGGGCGGGGTAAACTTAGTTAGATAGGCTGAACTCTCGATAAGCCAAAGGGCTTCTTGTCCACCTGTCGTCTAGAGTTGAATCTCTAATTTTGAAAACATTTCTACAGGTTGTGGAATGAACCCATGCAAACAGCATCAGGTTATACATTTTATTATACACCGGTACCTTGTCACTACGCTTTTGCGCCATTTTTGTGTATGTATACACCCGTTGTTTATTCGGGCATTATGGCTTTTACTTTGTATATATATGATGCACCGAATAAACTGTTTAAAGACAACAACAACAACAAAATCTCTAGGTGGCAATCTTGTTAAATTTTGTTTAAACACATGCATCCAAACTGATAAGAGAAACGACTGAAATAGTGTGGACGTATGATGAATCGCGCACATAGTGAAAAGAGTACTGATGACATACCAAGAAGATGCGACCAAAGACGAGGTTGAAAGATGGCCGTAAAAGAGACATGAACACCGTGGGTCTCAGCGCAGTCGAGGCGATAAACAGGACGACACGGGGGAAGACAATCAACAGGCACACCGGCGACACCACGTGACAGGGAGAAACCAGGGAAGAAGAAGAAGAAGAGAGTATTAAGTCTCCAGTCATACTCCTGCTGTATAAATTTCGTGAAATTTTCACATTTTATTCTCCCACAATCATAACTCTAACCCGACACCCCTTCATTTCTGCTAGAACCAGCCAATAATTTGCTGTTGACACCTTATGGCCGACTGACTCCTGCATATACATGCATAATGCTGTCGTCATTATTTGACAGATCTGATGTCACATTTCTCAAAACGTAATTTCTGGAGACAAGAGAGAGAGAGAGAGAGAGAGAGAGAGAGAGAGAGAGAGCGAGAGAGAGAGAGAGAGAGAGCGAGAGAGAGGGAGAGGGGGGAGAAGGAGGGAGGGAAAGAGATAAGATAGAGAGACAAGAGAGACAGAGAGAGTGTTGGACAGAGAGAGGGAGAGGAAGGGAGGGAGGGAGGGAGGGAGCGAGGGAAGGAGGGAGTGAGGGAAAGAGAGAGAGAGAGTAAGAGAGAGAAGAAAGAGATAGAAGAGACAGAAGAGACAGAAGATCAGCCATAATCTTCATCTCACATAAGACAGGTTTGTCAATGGGCTCATTGTGTGTTGAGACTGCCATTCATGAATCATGATAATGATGCAATTACAAATATGTTAAGGTTTTCAAAGTGCACACACATGCAAGGTGAATGTTTGATTCTGCGTGCACTATTTCAGAAAGACAATTACGTTGGGTTTTACATGCATGGGGCGTTCGGCAACATCAGCGTTCGGCAGTACCCCAACGGCGAACTACACTACATATTCGGGGAGATGCTCAAGGTGTTTGTGTGTGTGTGTGTGTGTGTGTGTGTGTGTGTGTGTGTGTGTGTGTGTGTGTGTGTGTGTGTGTGTGTGTGTGTGTGTGTGTGTGTGTGTGTGTGTGTGTGTGTGTGTGTGTGTGTGTGTGTGTGTGTGTGTGTGTGTGTGTGTGTGTGTGTGTGTGTGTGTGTGTGTGTGTGTGACACTATAAGTGAAACTGTGTGTGACAATGTATGTGACACTGTGTGTGTGCGTGCGCGCGTTTGTGTGTGTGGGTGCATCTGTACGAGAGATCGTGTGGCTGTGTGTGCGATGTATGTGTGGTGTATATACTCTACTAGGTTTCTATCTCATTAAGATTCTATTCACTGCAGACCTTAGATCGGAAACACCTAGCATAAAATAATAAGCGCAGAAATGGTGTTTGAATAATAATTTGTATGCTTGTTACTGTTGTGGTATACCCAAAATCCGCCATGAAAGTAATAGAACCGCTCCACCGTTTAGGAGTTGTATCGGTATCCGTATTATCAGTGTATAGTCACCTCGATATGAAACAACCTGATCACTCTCTAACCTAATGCTACTAAAAACACTTAATTTATGTTTCGTTTCATAACTGTGGTCTCTGATTAAGACACCAACTCTTGGCACCATTATTAAAGTCCAGCGGTGTCCGTCTTATATTTTCCGCATTGTTAATAAAGTAAGTAGAGAGCATTTAAAACGCAGTTCGGTTGCACCACTCATCTACCTATGATCAGAATAAAACAGTTGAACTCCGACAGGGGGCGCTCGTCATCAGCGTCGCTCCAGACATCTTCCTGATGACCTTCGAGGAGCCGTTCAAGGACGTGTATCCGGATGAGCGATACACGCTCGTCTTTCAGTCCAAGTGCTGCGTCAACATCCAGTCCGTCAAGGTGAACTTCCTCGGGTATCCGGGCGCTCCTGTGTTCACGAAACTGAGCAGCGACCCATACGGACCTCCGGTCTCCACCGCGACCCCAAAGATATGGCCGACGCGGATGTCGAGTCGGGGGCCGCAGACAGTGGCGCCGTCTGGTGGTTCGTTCGTGTCCGCGGCAGTTGCTGTTGTGTTCTATTTACTCAACTTGCGCCATATTAATATTATGTGAAAATAAAGATCACCATAACGGCTGACTCCTCGGAAATGTTGTCATGTTCTAAACGTTTCTAGTCTCGTTTAACTGACTCTAACTCGGCGGCGTAATTTCAGAATGGACGGGCTAAACATGGATGCTGCCATCTCACATCATCTGGGTAAATCGTAGCCTCGATTACCTAGGCTCCGTGAGGTGGCAGCACTTTTAAACCCCTCAACGCTGCCTTGGAAATTAATGGGCTGGAGTTGTAACCGCTAGGGCGGCCTTACCCCAGATTAGGGTAGAGACGCTGATTGGTTCTCAGGCCGAATTTGAAATAACAAATTAAAAACGATTTTTTTTTATCAGATAATGCTGTATTATAACAAAAACTTCAAAAAATTAAACTTATACTAACACAAAATAAATAGAAATAGAAATTTGCACTTGTTTATAAAATAAGAACTACGGCAGGATTAACCAGTATCCGTGAGGTGGCAGCATTGTTTAGCCCTCACTGATAACATTCAAAAGCCGGCAAATTCACCAGATTGTCTTCTCGGCGTAGTTACGCAGCCGACCGATAGTCGGGTAAGCGAGACTGGATCAATCGAGGCTAGTATGTTTCTTTCTGACTCGTGTTGCGAAAACGTTGTTTAAGTCGAAGGGAGGGTGCCAGCTCCTCTGCACAGAATTAGTCGACCATAATTTGTAAGGGGAAGTCTGTTGTTTAGAAGGTGGGAAAGTTAAGCATCAGATTGTACTGCGGTTAACTCTGCTCGCGTTGGCATTATCACTTTCGCTTTGAAACTGGACGTTTTGTTTAGCATATGCGGTCGGAATCTTTCAAAACAAAGTAACTGAACACAAACTGGCAGGCATTAAACCCTCAACATGCATGTTGTAGTCATACGAACGTAGGATTGTATAGACAAAATAAAACCCTAAAAAAATTAAACATTCGTTTTTAGAAAACGCGAAGTTCCCACGATGACGGAGTCACATTGTTATTACATTACTGGATTGTTGGTATACTTTGTGATAAACATCTACAAACCAGGCACAGATTCCTAAAGGCATACGATTAGATTATAAAATAAAGAAATACCTAACCATTTAAAATTGTCTAAGTTGATGATGGCTACATTGCTTTTTGTATTTATTGTCCTGAGGATGTCTATTGTTTTCGTATTTGCTGTCCTGGGGATGTCTGTAGTGTTTTTCGTATTTGCTCTCCTGAGGAAGTCTATATTGTTTTTCGTATTTGCTGTCCTGGTGATGTCTATAGTGTTTTTGGTATTTGCTGTCCTGAAGATATCTATATTGCTTTTCCTCTGAGTCTATGACACTCACAAATGGAAATCGCAAAACTAGAGGGAATAAAAACTTATTTATGTATCGAATTAAATCGTTTGGATTTTCATTGAAACAATTATTTCTGAAACATTTCAGTTGATAATGTATAGAATATACGGTACAAATCACCTTTGTATGTAGGTGATGGGTGGGTTTCTACCCATTTACCGTATCGTATTACGTTTCAATCATTGTCATGTCGAATAATGTTTAAAAATTACTGATCATTTCGATCCATAGATGATTAGTACATTGCAATTTGGCTCAATTATTATGCCATTTATCTCAAAATATGTGTGTGCATTAATGAAATATTGCTGACCTCTAAATAAATAAATAATTTGTATCATGCAGGGACATTACGAACAGTCGACTGGGGTACATGTTTTTTTAACAAGATTGCCACCTAGAGAATCAACTCTAGATGGCAGGTGGACAAGGAAGCCGTTTGGCTTATCGAGAGTCCAACCTATCTATCTAAGTATACCCTGCCCGTCTTAGGTATATGTCAATTTTATTTTTAAACATATTAACACTTCTAGCACCTACACAATCAGCTGATAATTTGTTCCATTCGTTTACTATTCTTTGGGAAAATGAAAATTTTCTAATATCTAGTCTACACTGCTTCTTTGCTAATGCAACTCCATGTCCTCTAGTCCTTCTCTCTTCCTTGACCGTGAAAAAAATATTTCTGTCAATATTTTCATACCCATTCAATATTTTAAAAACCTCAATCTGATCTCCTCTCAATCTTCTGGTTTCTAGTGTTGTTAGACCACATTCTATTAGACGCATTTCATAACTAATATTCCTGAGTTTTGGTATCATTTTTGTTGCTCTCCTTTGTACTCTTTCTAGCATATCAACATCCTTCTTGCGATATGGCCTCCATGCTTGTATACAATATTCTAAATGAGGCCTAACTATTGTTTTATAAAGCGGTATTATTAGTTCTGTTTCTTTGTATACTATATTTCGCCTAATTAATCCAAGAATTTGGTTTGCCTTCGCTGCTGCAATTCCACACTGCTCTGATACCTTCATGTCAGCACTAATGGTTAAACCTAAGTCCTTTTCCTTTACAGTAGTATTTAGTACAGTACCACCCATTGTATATTGTGCATTTTCATTCCCATGTCCTGTGTGGAGGCACTTACACTTTCCAAAGTTAAACAGCATTTGCCATTTCTCAGACCATTCTATCAACTTATTTAGATCATCTTGTAAATGCTGTCTATCTGCATCACTTTTTATTTTCCTAAACACTTTTGTGTCGTCCGCAAACTTCAACACCTTGCTTGTTATGTCATCATCCAAATCATTGATATATATTAAGAATAAAATAGGTCCCAATACTGATCCTTGCGGTACTCCACTCAAAACAGATTTCCAATTTGAAACCTCCCCATCAACTACTACTCTTTGTCTTCTATCAATAAGCCATTTTTCTATCCAGTTAATCATACTATTTCCTATGCCATGGGCCTTTAGTTTAAGTAGTAATCTTTGGTGTGGCACTTTGTCAAAGGCTTTTTTAAAATCTAAGTAGATTATATCTACTGGTGATCCCTCATCTACCCACTTTGTGACATCTTCCAAAAAACATAACATATTTGTTAAGCATGACCTCGCTTTTAAAAACCCATGTTGAGATGTGTTTATCAATTTATTTTTAACAAGAAAATCAACCAAGTGATCTTTAATTAGTCTTTCTAATAGTTTACAAATCACCGATGTTAAACTCACTGGTCTATAGTTCTCTGACTTGCTTCTTGATCCTTTTTTAAATAATGGTATGATGTTTGCTTCTTTCCATTCTACCGGAACCACTCCTTCCTCTAATGCCAAATTGAACACTGTTGCAAGTGGTATGCTAATTTGTTCTACAATTTCCAGTAGTAATTTGGGAGGAATCCCATCCACTCCTGGTGATTTATTATCCTTCATATCTCTTATTTTCATAGCTACCATTTTTGGGGTTACAGTTAGTTGTCCTAAATAGTCACACTCTCTCCCTTCGAACTTAGTCTCTAGTACTGGTAATGTACTAATATCTTCCCTGGTAAACACCGAACTAAAGTATTCATTTAGGTTTTCTGCCATTAAGAATCCCTCCGTTATTATGTTTCCATCACTACCTTCTAGTGGCCCGACCTTATCTTGAACTTTCTGTTTACTTCGAACATACGCATAAAAACTCTTGCTGTCATGTTTTATGTTGAAAGCTATTTTTTGTTCATAGCTTCTCTTCGAATTTCTAATTTCAGCTGTAGCTTGATTAAGTGCTTCTTTATAAATGGCATAGTCTTCTTCACTTCGAGTATGTCTATATGTCTTCCACATCATTTGCTTGTACTTGATTTTTCTAATGGCTTCCTTCGATAAGTGTTTCTTCTTTGACCTTTTCCCCTGTTTTTTCAAGGGGACAAATTTGTCAACGACGCAGTCAATTTCCCTCTTTAAGATATTCCAGCATTCTGTTGCTGTCTTATTCTTCAGTGTGTTATTCCAGTCTATCTTCGCTAAATATTCCCTCATGTCCTTATATCTTCCTTTGTGAAAATTTTTCCTGTACCGTATTTTTCTGTTCCGTTCTCCTTTTACTTTGATGATAAAATGTATCTGGTTATGATCACTACATCCCAGTGGCTCACATATATTGACATTATCAACAAATTCCTTCTGTGAGCTCAAAACTATGTCCAACACGTTCTTGTCCCTGGTTGGTTCTAACACATGTTGAAAAAGGAAACTATCTTGTACTAAATTTAAAAACTCTTGATCCTCTCTCCCATGACTCTGTAGAGATGTCCACTTTATATGCCCATGGTTAAAATCCCCCATAATAATACAGTCCCGTTTACTCACTTCTTTTATAGCGTTGTGCATTTTTTCATTCTCTTCTATGCTTATGTTTGGACTACGATAAACTAACCCAACAGTTAATGTTGAGTTTCCTGTAACTATGTTACACCAGACAGCTTCACATTCTGCTTCTTTTTCTAATTTTATTTCGTAAGCCTGGATGGATTCTTTAAAGGGGAAGTGAAACACAGCTGTAACATTCCATATACCTAAATGTACACTATATAAGTATACATTAATGGTGGCAGAAGCACATTCACTTATCAGACAAACTGGAAAAAAAATATTTTTCAATGCCTAAATCGTCGTCATAGAACACTGCGTAGCGCCATCTTTATTCCAAGCCGAGTGGTTTGATTACCTCCTATCTAGCCCATGTAAAATTTTGGTTTTTTCCGGTTTTCTTCATAATTAGACATTTCTACGCAAAAACAAAAATATGGTGCCTTATTGTACACGATAGGTGTCCTATGTATCCACAAATAATATTTATTTGCATTCGAAATAAAAAGGTGAAATTAAATACCGACGATTTTGAACCAATGAAACATTTTCATTTTTACGCTCTCTGTGTTGACAGCCTTCAAGGGGCGGGGCTTACGACCGGAAGGTCTATCGGGACTATTTCTTATTTTGTTTACACAGATATCGGAAGTGTTTTGCGTTAGACTTAGCCTTAGAAGAGTCAAGAGGCGCTAGTTGTTAGTGGTTTTGGATAAATCACAATAGAAAATGGATCCGACAGAGGAATAATTTGTAGCACAAGTGAGAGAAGCATCTGTTGCACAAGTGACACACGTAAAGCCATTTTTGCTTCACCCAGCGTGCGAGCCGAGGTGTGAGATGGCGAGAGAAGATCGCCATGTGATGTGGCATGTTTATGGTCATCTTTGATTTTGGGATCAACGTGCTATAAAACAATGTGAATGTTGCATGGTGTTTGTGTGGATACTGCGTCCCGATGTCGACGCACATCGTTGTATGTTGTCTGGAGATAGCTGACGACCGAGCCAGACCGGGCTGACAGATGCCTGCATGAACCATGACTGACCACGATCGAGTGGCACGACAGCTGTCAGTGACAATGTTGGGAGTATCGGTCTGTTGTCTAAGTGCGATTTGCGTGCAGACTCGTTCGTTCGACCAATAGCTACCCTCGGGGTAGTAGGTAAGTAATACGTAGTTCAACAGGTATCGAAAAGTAATTTAGCACTTCAAACCTAAACAAAACAATTATACTTGTATGGCCACACAATGTCAATGACATATGTATAATTTAAATAATAAAGTCATTCTATCTTCGAATTCGTAACGTAAATCTATTACAAACTTACTTTTTATTTCTGACAAGATGTTATATGATGTGTGCATCCTTTTAATATAATTAATTAATTTAAAATGCTAATACAATTTGTTTAATTTATGTAAATAATGTTATTTACATATGCATGCTGCCATGCAATTTATAATAGTCTGAATAATAAATATATGTGTAATAAGGACATTGTGCAATTCACATGGGAATATTGAAGTGGAGTTTTAATGTATTGTGTACTATGTATTGTATATGTGCGTGTGTGTATGTTATCAAGACCACATCATGACAATGAATCATAAATTCATGTGTTTGCAAAATGCTGTAACAATTTTACATACAAATCATTTGTTTGTAAAATACTGTGATAATTTTATTAAAGTATTTCACAAACAAATCAACCAATGCGCTGACTTTGTGATGTGATATTGATAAATTACACAGTTTTGCCAATTACTAATACATGGTGTAATTATAAGATAATGATTGTTTACTATAAATCAAATGTCAGAATGTATCGGTTAGCTGCATATCATCACTGCACATGTTCAATGGGATGCTTCCATGCAGGCAGCAGGCATGTTATAACAACCAGGGTGTTTTGCAGGTGCAGAAAAGAGAAATACATTTTTTCTCATTAGTGGCAGAACTGCTTCAGTCATCATCAGTGATATTGCTGTCATCCGCTAACACATATTCTGCATAACTCTTTTCAGTGTTTTCCATCTGTCTGTTCCAGACAGAATGATCTGAAGATGGCGACAGTGAGACTGGGACATCCAAGGTGTCATCCACATTGACATGACTGCCATGGTCAGTCGAAGAAGGCATGCAGGACTGCGACGACAACTTCGCATACCCATGGTCATGATGAATATTCAATGGAACAACAATATTATCTGTAATAATTGCTGCATCGATAAAGTATCGCATTGGCGACATGATCACTGGCTCTGTTTGAGTTTGACACTACGAGTTAATGGCGTTGCAATGTGACACCCGTACTGCCATGAGGGACAATATCATCTGGTGCACTGGATCCTTTGAAAGTTGTGTTCAGTATTTGTGAATCCTTCATCTGAAAGAATGATACATATGTATGAGAGTATGTATCTTCTGTGATATACATATAAATAACAATGTTTTGACATCTTTTGTTTTCTCATTGCAGTACCTATACATCATAACAATTAAAACTGATTAAATCAACTTATAATTAGCATTTCGGAAAGTGTTCAGGATCTAATTTTGTGTAGATGCATAGATCTGTGGATATTGTAACTATGCATGAGAAATCTAAATTTGATTGAATTATTTTGCAGGCCCCATATGGTCCTCCATGGTCCCCCAGACTATTTTTCCACAATTGTTAAACAAATCTACTTTTGCATGGTTGTTGCATGTGGTGGTGCTGATATACACAAAAAATCTGTATTTTATTACATCATTCTATGGGCCTCAAAACACAAAGTAATGCTGGTGATTTGGTTTTTGAGAAGGTCCCTTGAAATGACCCCCAGATCAGTTTGATGTATTAGGTATCTGCTTTCTGGCTTGTCTGCTGCTGCTAGCCAAGTTCATTGGTCAGCTCTTGTCTCAATGAAACTAGTAGACAGTGGGCTGAGCAAGGTGTTGTGTTTCAATCAGGGAACATTCATGCAATAAATAGAACATTACCTTTTCAATGGTGCATTCTGTGTAGATTCCATTATATTATGACTAACCTTCCTGGCATATTTTAATATGTGTGTATCCCGAGTCATTCAGACATCATTACAAACAAGCAAACCCACTCCTACATAAGCAACACATAAATTACATGGTAAGCCAATTATACAAGCCTACTTGCACATATAAGAAAATAAAATGTTTAAGTTAGTTACGTGCAATCAGTGTCCTCCTTGGTCCAATCAGAGACAACTACTTGGCCATAGTCAAAGTCATACTTGTATTTTCAAAAAGTACAAATGTCAATTTAAGACTAAATTTGTTTACATTGGGTTTTATACGTAAGTTTCATTTGTGGGTGGGGTTTTGTCCAACCGAGTCTTTTTCGAGATATGTAAGTTTTTTTTATTGCAATGTATAAGGTTTTCTAAATAGACTTCTTAGCCATTTTCCTAATAAATAATTTTGGGAAGTGATTATGGACACCTTACAGTTATCAAACAGTAACTGCACAAACTGCAACTAACTGAACAATGCTGATGTCTGCGGTACTATTGAAAGCAAAATACATGCCTTATCAAAATATAATTTTCGTACTTTATATTCTTATTTTAGTCTTATTTTGTTATACGCAATAATACTATTCATTTCAGATTCAATATACTAGTCGTGTTAGTCGATAATCATTCTACAACAGCCATGAACCCCAAACATTTTGAAGTTTTATTTAAACACTCAATTTAAAGCTGACCTCTGTTGCACTGGTTTGTCTTTTCATCATGCTCTAGCACATGACTGTGAACTGGTAAGAAATGCAAGTGCACTAGAGAGATAGTGGGGCTTTGTCCAGGCAGTGATGTTTGTATTGGGTATGGGTAGTCTTTTCACTCTTGCTGGGAAACACAGGACACTGGTAAGATTGTGATTTTATTGCCTAATTTGCACTAGGCTATTAATGGCAATTAGTAACAGCAGTCCTCTGTTGTACTTTGATCATGATGTTTGCAACCCTTTCCAGTAACAATGGAGGCTATGGGCTAATGTAAGGTTCCAAATGTTTTTTCACCCATGTAACTATTAATTTTAGTCATGGGATCAGTGATCTTACTACCTGCTGTCAGGAGACTATTCAGATCCCCACCTAAAAAATGTGTGCTTGTTTATCACTTGGAAAGCAAAACTGCAGATTCTTAAAGGTGAGATCCACATTTGGGTGCATAATGTTTTGGGCGATAAACAAAACTGTTGTCTTAGATTATTTAGAAATGTATTAATCTGTCAGTGTTTAAATATCGGATACTACCCCTGGAGGGTAGTGACTTATTATGTATGTCAAAACAGTTGCTTAAAAAAATTGAAATAAGTTCCATGTGTTTTGTGTATTTTGACCACAGTCATGCATTCTACAGCAATAACAGAATGTGCATACATGAAATTATAAAATATTCTACGGATATTTTATGAATTAAAATATTAAATGTGTTCCCAGGTAATATTGCCAACTGACTTGGGTTATGATGGGTAGTGTCATTGGATAGACACATTAACATACTTAATAGTGACACTATGTTAAGTGTGATTGATTCTGTAGCATGTTTTATTGTTGTTATACTAATTATTTTATAGAAAGTTGTGCGATGCACACATGTACATATGTTACCAGAAACAAATACAATGATACCATAATCATAATGATAATAATATTTTACTGACCTGCATGGCTGCCGCTCACCGTTTCCTACTTGTCGTTCTGGTATCTTGCTTTGATGATATAATGCATATAAACAGTACATCCTCAGCTTGCATAATGTCAAAAACAGTGTCCTCGTGTAATGGCCAAGATTAAATTGTACGCAAACTAGTGATCAACAGACAGTATTCATAAGTCAACAGCTATGTCTGCAATTCTTTGCTGTGATGTTAAAAGCTTGAGGATTTTTTTTCACTCTACATTTTTCCAGTTCACTCAGCTGTATAAATGAGTACCTGCATGGCTATAGACAGTGGTGGATATGTGTATGAGTAGCTTTTGCGAATTAATTGTAGCATATTGCTGGATGCTTCCCAGAGAAGTTGAGATGGTATATGATTGAACAGGTCTGTCAGGGAAATAAAGTGTAAAGCGCTTTCAGCAATCCTGAGGATTGGTTACTACGCTCTTTAAGATCTTACCTTTATAAATCAGCAATTAATAAAAAAAAAGTCTTTAGTGATTTTAATCAGTTGATTTATGGGGTCAAATATTTTTTATACACACTAGTGTTTTATTGAATGCAGTTAACAGTCTAATTTAAATAATAACATAAATTAGTATTTTGCTGTTTCTGTTAATTCATTATAAATAATGCCTGTTATATATCTGTGTCTGTGATTCGTGACTGTTCAACAGTTGTTGACTAATTAGCGAGTCACCCTAATTTAAGTAATTAGCATATGACGACGCTAACAAACACGTCATACGCCTGATACGGTCGTAGCTGGCATTTCTTTTTATGTCACTATCTTGAAGAAAATTATTCCACCACTGTCTATGTCAAAAACATTTTTTTACTTGTACCTAGAAACTCGAGCTGGTTCTAGCAACCAACGCACCGCTAGATCTGGCGATCTGTTGACCTAAACAAATTCAGTGGATTTTAAACATTTTTATTTCAAATTAAATACTTGTATCTACACATAGATTTATTTTATTACATTCACATTTCTTACTACATTTAAACTTTTCTTAGGTCACATTCGTGTATTATGCAGACAGTGAAATACAACTGTGGGATTAAATTGTAGTCGTAACGATACATGACGGAACTCGTGAGTGCCGAGTCGCCGGCTTGTCACTTCCTACGCGCCGAATCACATTCCAAATAAGGAAATCATGTCCGGTTTTCCTGTCGAGTTCGACGAACTTTACTTCGTCGCTGCGTACTTATATGCAAGCCAATCAATCAAACACGGACCTGTAGCTCTGGTCGAAGCTTATGTTTTGAGGTTCAGCGCCTCGTTGTGCTCGTCACATTCGAAATTAGGCTTACAATCGGCGTTCGAAAGTGACCACCGCCGACTCCGCTGAACTCGCCGCAGGCGGACACGCAAACTTCATCATCTCAAACCTGCTTTTTCTACAGGAATCCTTTGTGGAAGTATGTTAAATAATGCTTACTAACAATTATGGTATATCTATTAGGCATACAGGGCATTAATGTGTTTAATTATATTTGGTTTGAGTGCGTTTCGTCCGTTTTTGCGAGAGCTATGCTGCGCCGCCTGTCGACACGTGCTTCCGGTGATTGTAAACAAACCCGAGTACAACCAGCAATATGGCCAGGCGGAATGGCGGCGCCCTGTGTCGAAAGTAGCTCACTTTGAAAATTTATTAAAAATATACCGTGACACTGGGCTTGTCAAATTATGGTCACTAGTGCTGTAAATTATATGTTCTTATGTTTGGGCTGTGGTTGTTCGGCCGCTTCAGTCCCCCTTTAATATATAAAATAACTCCGCCGCCCCTTCTTCCTAATCTATCTTTCCTAAACATTACATATCCTGTCATTCCTAATTCGGCATCTGATATATCGGGGGTGGCCCAAGATTCAGTTATACCTATTATGTGAGGGTCAATATCTTCTACCATAATGTTTAGTTCATTTCTTTTGTTTACTATGCTCCTTGCATTTAAACAAACACATTTATAACCAAATTTCGTAGGGCTTTCCAGGCTGTTTTTTGCTGATTTCTTTTTGCTGTCTTTAGCTATGCCTCTAGTATTTGGCTTCTCTGTGTATCCCCCCTGCGAAACTAGTTTAAAAAATTGCAACCTGTTCCTCTGTCCATAGATTGAAGCAGGTTCTCGGAGAACACTGCTGCGCCCTTTCCGCTTAGATGGAGGCCATCTCTCACGTACATATCTTCCTTCCCAACAAAGTATCCCCACAAATCTACAAATCCAACTCCTTCTCCTTCACACATCTGCTCCACCAGAGCATTGATTGCCATCCTCTTACAGTTTCTATAGGTTGCTCCCCTTCCTCCGATTACTGGCAAGATTCCTGAGAGAATGATCTGTTCAACTCTTGTCTTCTTCAGTTTCCCTACCAACTGTCTGTATCTTTGCACTATTCTAGTTGTCCCCTCCCTGTCTGCATTGTTCGTCCCTACATGTACTAATATAGATCCTCCCTGGCCATGCCCCAACACGTTCTCTACCCTATCTGTCACATGCTCAATCCGAGCGCCCGGAAGACAAACAACAACATCTTCTCCTTTGTTTAACGTCTTGTCCGTCTTTCGCAAAATTGAGTCGCCCATAAAAACCCTTTCTGTTCTCAATGCACCCTCGATCACTGCTTCAGAGTAGCTCCTCCGTTTTGCATCTCCCTGGTTGCTGACTTTCCCCCCTGCCGCTTTCTCTGTGCCTTTCTTTCCTGTCTCTTTTCTTCCTGACATCTTCCTTGTTATTGACTTCCGTTTGGTCATATCTACTCTCAGTTCCTTTCTTCCCTTCGTCTTTCCTCCTGTCGCATCTACTTCTATCATCTCCTGTCCCCTTGTCCCTCCCTCCTTCTCTATTGTCACTTTCTCCACTGTCTCCTTCATGCATGGCATGTTTTCTGTTGTTCTTTCTCCATTTGTTTTCCTTGCTATCATCCTCCCTCCTCTCTCCATCCCCTTCACAAGATCCGTTAGCTTAGCTAGCTCTGCCGTCAGACAGTCCACTTTCCAACACCCTAAACATTGGAAAGTAAACCCTTCCTCCGTTGTCTCTGACCAAGACTTTCCGCACCCCGATAAGGCAAAATCCACCAAGCTGTGGCAGTGATCACACAGCAAGTGCCTCCTTGCCTTCACTTGCCGCTTGGAAGGTGCCATAATACGATTGATCAAATCAACTTAGTTTATACCAACTTAGTCTTTAGAAAGACTGTTTGTTTATTGTGTACAGCAACTGCAGCACACTACGTGTTATAAACAACTTACTACCTATGCTACCATGAACAATAATTTTATTCTGTACTGGTACCGTTCCCTAGCGGATACTTTGGACACTACCTATATAAACAGACTAGGGCTTCCTGCTAAAACACTTGCTTATTTTTAATAACAATGGCACCGAATCAAAGAATTATCCTATGTATGCAGCTGTTTTGTTTACCACTTTATCTGTTATATATCATATCAATTTATCAGATTTGCTAAATTTTGTTTACAATCTTGTTGAAAGCTAGATTACCCTATTTCACCCACTATAAATAATAGTCTGCACAAACTAAGGATTCCTACTAAAAAGCTTGTTTATTTTTAATAACAA
The DNA here is from genome assembly GCA_964017155.1 of Oasisia sp. SBJ-2009. Classification (NCBI taxonomy): domain Eukaryota; kingdom Metazoa; phylum Annelida; class Polychaeta; order Sabellida; family Siboglinidae; genus Oasisia; species Oasisia sp. SBJ-2009. Next base: position 41,188,131 of record OZ024860.1, read on the forward strand.
TGATACCTATTCAGAGTGTTACCTTACACATATAGTTGTTACGCTTATTGCTTTGTCTCTTATATACGATATCAAATAAACAGATTTTGCTCAGTCTTGTTTACAATTTGTCGAAGGCTAGATTACCCTATTATCACCCACGTATACTAATTTGTTCAAAAATACTGTTTACTAACTAAATTTAACCAAAACTGCCACTCAATATATGTCTAGTACACCCTTATGAATAACCTTAGCACAAAAATAATACTTATCAATCAATACTTCCGCTTGTTTTTCAACTTTTATACACCACCAAATTCAAACATCTGCATCCACCAAGTTTCCCGCCGACATCCCGGCATTTTACTACGATAGGCGCACATACATTTTCTTACTTACAGCTGAATACACGCAATTGCTAATCGAATGTTCCTTGCAGTGTGTTAATATTAACAACGACTGTCTCCTACTATCTGTGTCAGTTGTACAATGCACAACGTTCCACTAGACTTTGCAATTGTCGTGTCTTCAGTAAGTGTTTGTGTCACCGTTTGGTGTCGATTGACCCTCGAGGATCGACAGCAGCAAATCGAGTGCCTCGTTGGCGCATCTGTCTGTATCGTAGTCGTACTTCGCTGGCTCGCTGGCCGGGCTAGTGACTCGGTGTCGTAACTGGCAGCTACAGCTGGAACCGTCCGAAAGGAGAGCACGTTCCAAGTCTTCGCTGTAGACCAGCGAAGCAGCATCAGCACGGATAAAATCGCATCTGCCCGGCACGTGACCTGCGCGTGCGGCCATGCCGTTGTTCGCCGATAGGTAACGTGTCTGTCCGGCATAGGCGCAGTCTCCGACGGAAGTGCGTTGATATGGCGTGTACGTGAAGCCAGTGAGAGGGAACTGGCGGGCTGGCAGCGTGGGATACGGTAATGAATCGGGCCACGTTCCAGTCGCGGCGCAGTCGCAGATGTCTTCCCAATCGGAAAGCTTCGTCGCGAATTCAGCGTCATTTCCTGTGCAACCGGCGGAATTATCGAATATGCACATAAACATGTCGTCGTATTTACACCGACAATCGGTCCATCCAATGTCGTCAGTGTCACACACATTTTGGCAAACCAGTTCGCGTTGGTGTTCTATGGATGGACAGTCGAGAATGACTGTTTTATTGGAGTTGGAAGCGTTTTCCAATAATCCGTCCCAAGATCCCATGTACCAGTTATCGCATATGGAGTTGGGCGTGTCCGAAAAAGAAATACAACTACTTGTCATATCGGACGGCGATTGGGTGCAGGCTAGGTTCAAATTCGATACATATAAATCCCCGTCTGATGCAATGTCGAAAACAGGATCCCATTCAGCAATGTCTGGTTTTGTGCGGGCGTCAAACACATTTCCTGTGTGCAAGGTAAAGTCATTTGTACCCAGAACGCTATGAACGGTTTCCGTTTGAGATGCGTTATACCGTCTATTTGTTTGGAAAAAATCTGCTGCATCTTCATTTAGGAAATCTTTGTCCGTGGCGTCGGCTGGCATTGAGAAACAGGAAGGCTGTCTCACGCAGCTGAACCGATTTACACAAGTATCTTCAGAAACGATATAGTCAAACGAACCAGCGAGACCGTCGCGTGTTGGGGCAAGAGTGTTATCAACTGAACCGTCGTGAAATGAGAGATTTTGCATCACGTCAAACGGTACGGTTCCTGTAGGAAGGGAACGCGAAGTTACCGCATTTAAAAAGGCCGCCCTGTTCCCTTTTGTGTGGCCTAAAGTTAATCCTGACGACGTGTTCTCATTAAAGCCGTCAGTTATGCCCAGAAAACGCACATCTTCGCTTCTACTTGAAATAGCACCGATATAGTTTGCTGTTTCGCGACTATTACTCATTTGATTCGTCGATTGTCCTTGCAAGTTGTCCAGCAAGATCGAATTGCAGGACATGTGATTCGCGTCACACATTGGCAACGTCACATCGGTGGTCGGTTTGTTTGCTGCATCGTCAAGCACAAGACAGGTGTTTTGTGTCAATCTGTCCTGGAATGGTGACAGGACACTGGCAGACACGCTGTCTGTCAACCATTCCCAGATCTCATCCTTCGCGTCTGGGGCGTTGTTTGAACAAGGGTAGCGGCAGTTAAACTGATCCGCTGACGCAGAGCCGAAATCAAGGCCTTCGACATGCGAAGTTATATATGGCGTTGAACCGGCACTAACACAACCGAATGGTCTTTCGGTTGTGAGAGGTTGTATCATAGAATATGAGTCATTTTGAGAAGTCTGATCAAACTCCAAACCCGTATTCTGCTCGTAGTAGTCAAAACAACTGTCTAGCCCAGCCGAATTTATATCAGTAGCATTTGCAGCAGGTGCCTGGTTGTCCAATACACACACGACATCAGCCGTGTCGGAATTCGTCACGTCGTGAAACTCCGACGTTCTTTTCGAAGGAATGTTTTGCGATCTGCGCCTGTTGTAGACGCCAGGCCGGTCGTATCTGTGATCGGCTCCGATGTCTGGTCTAAGACGCGTTGTCTTCCTTCCCGCGACGTCGCAATCGCCTCGACAATTCTCCGGTCGTCGGATGAAACTCGTCAGATCATCGATGACGGACATCATGGTCTCCTCGTTGTCTCTTCGACGCTTGGCGTGTTGAAGTCGCTCCTGGAGCGAGTCTATTAGCGAGTCACCGGTAGTAGGTAGCGGCGGCGATGACGTTGACGGCTGCGTCGACGGCGACTGGTGCCGCCCCCTGACGGCGCTCCGAGGTCCGAACATATCGCCGCGACAGGAACCGGAAGCTGATTCTGAAGTCAGGGTGCTGCGATCATCGGCTACAATCAACAGCAGTGAAATGTCGGTTGGGTGATACGTGAAGCCCGATGTGGCGTCCGATTTAAACGTCATTCCAGATAGAAGCGTTACCATGCGGAGAGTGGACAAGGGTACATTTAGTTCGGCCTAAGATTTCTTAATGTAAATCCAGTCATTCCTAGATATTCGTCGATTATTTTAATATGATTATTACGCTGTTAGCACCGTCGCAATTAACACATTCCACAGAGTTAATGCTACAGTATATGTTGTATCTTAGCAAACTTCGTCAACAAAATGGGTGCAAACTTAGCAAACTTCGTCAACAAAATGTTTTTCTTTGTATATTATTATGTTTCCGTTTTCAGAAGATTATCTTTATGACAAGAAATTAAGGGAAATTTGCGAAAGTGTCAGGCGTATGCTGTAACGTTTACTCTAGGCAATTCCATGTCGCAGTAGAAATGCAATTCACACATGTAACTGTTAACAACATCGCTGACAAAGGCTAATCTTGACGGAGGCCTCGCGCATAATTTCGATTATGACATAATCAAACAGCGACGTATTGGACACATCAATTACATTTTTGTCAATGTTAATTAACATTCTCCAGTCTACGACATTCGTTTACTACAAAGCACACTATCAATGTTGTCGTAATCGCTCAGTTAGCTTTACATCCTAATTGACATCCTTTTAATCTCCATGACTACAATTTTATTAATCACGTTTCCTAGGTTTCCTAATAACTGAAACGTGCAGAATAAAAATAATTATCTTTAACTATTACAGTTGTTACCTTGTGTGTATTTCAGAAGCTTACCCATGTTCATCTCACTATTGGTCGGTGTTGAATTCAGGCCATGACGACTTTCAAATGTTGTTGGTTGTGACGCTGTGTCTTTGTCACAACTTTTACATTTTCGAGGTTTGCCACGTTTCGAACGAGCACGATTAAGTGGAATCTTGTTTCTGGATGAACTGAATGGAACGAGTCGAGACGGCATTGGTGCAGCGTCGTCACTGGCAGATCTACGGGGCAGTGACATTTATTTTAATTGCGAAAATATGAAGCATAGGTATCAGTTCACCGACAATTCGGTGTGCCTTACTTAGAACTATTTAAAGCATTTTACGCTTTTCTCATTGGCAGACCTGTTCAATCGAATACCACCTCGACGTGTTTTGGAAGCATTCAGCCAAGCCGAAATCTATGCATGCACGAATATTACTTGTACACAAATATCCATGACTCTCTGCAACTAGGCATACGTGTATGCACACAGCTGGGTGAGCGGAAACTATAGATAATGAATAAACGTATCCAATGTTGATTCGAAACAAGAACGCAGGTATCACATATTTTTTCTCGATTGAGAGCCCAATACTTTAATCACTGTGCCACGGCGCTCCGCAAACACGTATGCTTGAACATAACTAAGCGACATAAACGGCCTGGCAGGAAGGGAAGAGGGGCTAGCTAACTTGGTGGAGCGCCTTGACATGACTTCTACAGCCTTCGGCATGCAGATCAATGCAGAGAAGACCAAACTGATGACCAACAACACCAATGGCATCAACACTTATATCAGGGTCAACGGCGAGAAACTAGATTACGTCAACAGGTTCAAATACCAGGGAGCAATCATCGCAGATGAAGGATCCAAACCTGAAATTCTCGCCAGGACCGCCCACACCACTGCAGCACTCGCAAAACTCAAGACCATCTGGAATGACAGGAATTAATATAGCGGTGTGCTCAAAGATCAGACTGATGCGCTCCCTGGTCATGTCCATATTCCTATGCGCCTGTGAGTCTTGGACACTAACAGCAGACACATGGAGATGAGATGCACCTACAGATACCTACAGACACCACATCTCCAATGAAGAGGTGCGAAACAGAACTCGGCAAGCCATTGGGCCCCACGAAGGCCTCTTGACCACAGTAAAGAGACGCAAACTGAAAAGGTACGGGCACGTAACAAGATCTTCAGGGCTTGCCAAGACAATCCTGAGTGCACAGTGCAAGGAGGGAGAAGAAGAGGCAGACGGAAAAAGAGATGGGAGGACAACATCCCGGAATCGACTGGCATGACGTGGGCGCCGCTATGAGGACGGCTGAGAGGCGAGATGAATGGAGGGAGCTGGTTGCCAGGTCATCTGTGGCGCCCCATCGGTCCACCAGACTACGGGATAAGTGAATGTGAAGGAACCATGCAAATACGCACTGGACAGATTATTACTCAGTCGAGGTTTTTCAACGCTATTCAATTGAGCACATGTCCGCAGCAATTACAAAACAAATTAAACGTTGCATGCAGGCAAGATTTCAAATCATACTTTTCCTTTTTATAAATTGGAATGAACCAATGGGATAGCACGTAATAGTGGTCTAGAACTCTGTCATTTGGAATATCGCGCTAAAATTGCAAGTCGTTATAGTAGTAACGCTATATCAAAATGATGCAAAATTGCTTCGTTGTTGCAGGGTTAAGATGTTGAGGCATTCCCAACCGGCAAGTGAAATATGACTATGTAGTTGTTATCTGGTTAATGGGAAAACATTAGAATCTAACATAATATTGAGTGCGTGTTCGCCAGATCAGTACAGTCGTCTGGTTATCATATCCGGCTAGCATTGGCACTGAACAAGAAAGCGATCACACAAATACTGTTGTGAGCCTACTCGATGGTATATCTACGAATTTAATAACAATGGCCACTCTTGCAACAAAATTTCGGCAATGAAAAAAACTCGAGTATCGGTGTTTACCATTAGAGCGTGGGAATAAACAAAGTAGAATCTACCGAGTGAAGTTATCTGTGAGTTATTGTTAGAGTGAATATATAATGTAGGAATGTATGTTTTCTGGATGATCAGGCTTGTTAAGTAATTGTAAAGATCTTTATAACAATGCGATATGGCATAAATAAACTTCAACGATGTCATTAGTTTTCTTTTTGTAGTTGTACTTGAAACTGTTGCATTGTGAGATTTTTTTAAGCATTGCTAAATGATGCAATAGCCCCTGAAATCGCCATTTTGCTAAGCTGCCAACCTGAATATCAAATATTTAAGAGACTCACGTTTTCTCCGTGTGAGTGGTATCTTCGTTGTCAATGGTAACAGCACCACCTTTGGGTAGCAAGGGCACTGGACCTTTCGGCAAGCGCGCCGCTACAGATATCGACGCCACTTCATTTCATTGATTATTTCAGCATTATGTTCACGTGTGTGTGTGTGTGTGTGTGTGTGCGTGTGCGTGTGCGTGTGCGTGTGCGTGTGCGTGTGCGTGTGCGTGTGCGTGTGCGTGTGCTTGTGCGTGTGTGTGAGAGTGTGTGTGTGTGGGTGGGTGGGTGGGTGGGTGGGTGGGTGGGTGTGTGCGTGGGTGTGTGTTTGCGTGTTTGTGTGTTTGTGTGGGTGTGTGTGTGGGTGGGTGTATGTGTGTGTGTGTGTGTGTGTGTGTGTGTGTGTGTGTGTGTGTGTGTATGTATGTATGTATGTATGTATGTATGTATGTATGTATGTATGTATGTATGTATGTATGTATGTATGTATGTATCATAAAACACTTTAATACAACGAAAAGGTTAACGAAAGCTCCGTGGATTTGTCAGGTGTTAAAAGTTTAAAACACAACTGCTCAGACAGAATAATTTGATGTCGTTATGACATCAAACGAACAGTCTGCGTGTAGATATGTCTACAATAAGCTTCTTGCCTGTCCGTCTGTGTTGTCTGTTGATCCGCGGCTTGTATTTATAGGACGGGTACTGACATTTGTGGAGCAGCTCCAAGAAGGTCGCCTTTTCTTGATAGGCACGTCTCTTCGCGTCCGGTAGATTGCGCCACATAAACGCTATGTAACAACGGTTTTAATTGGTTACTCGATTTAGTTTGTATGGTTAACTGGCAGAATTTTCTAATTCTTCTATATGAAGGTAATTCTGAATTAAATATGATGCAATGGCCAATGTATATGGTCTCCCTTTGTAATGAACGTTGCTAGGTTTTATTTCTTTACCTGATTCTTGTAGAACGTGAATATGTCACGCCAAACAAATATATTAAATTCTTTTATTATTAAGTAAGTTAAGTTTAAGTAAGTTTTCATATTATCTTTAAAAGTGGATATTATAATCGGAGAAGGCTTACAATGTGTGTGTGTGTGTGTGTGTGTGTGTGTGTGTGTGTGTGTGTGTGTGTGTGTGTGTATGTGGGGGGGGGGGGTGGGTGGGTGGGTGGATGGGTGGGTAGGTGTGCGTGTGTGTATATATATATATGCGTCCGTGTGTGTGTGTGTGTGTGTGTGTGTGTGTGTGTGTGTGTGTGTGTGTGTGTGTGTGTGTGTGTGTGTGTGTGTGTGTGTGTGTGTGTGTGTGTGTGTGTGTTTGTGTAATGTGAAGGAGGGAAAGAGAGGGGGCAGACAAAAGAAAAGAGAAAGACAGAAGAGAGAGAGAGGGGGGGGGGGAGAGAGAGAGAGAGAGAGAGAGAGAGAGAGAGAGAGAGAGAGAGAGAGAGAGAGAGAGATGAGGGGTGAGAGAACGTGTGAGCGCGTGAGCAATAATTTGGTAGGCTGTTGTTAATTGAAACTCACCTAGGGTGGCGCTGGTGATCAGTGCTGAATGTGAGAACTTATATCGTATCTCTCGCGAGAACAGCAGGTATGCGTTCATCGGACGTTTCACCCGACCATTCTTCGTCAGGAACTTGGTAAAGCGCGGTACAATCCTTTCCTCTGTGTCTTTGTCCCCTTCCAAATCCGACATTTCCACTGTCGCCGGAATATGTTTTAGCGTGTGTGTGAACGGACTATTTGGCGACTGGAAATACAAGTCGTGCAGTCGTCATCTAATGGTGAGGCAGACTCAATTAATCATTGCCCGACCATAAAGCACCCTAGTTACCCAGTGGTCGTCGCCACCGCTATTTAAATTCATGCAGCCGATTTCATCAGATCTTTACAAATGACTAGAAATGTGTATGACTGTCAGTGCGGCGTATATTTCAATGAGTTTTGTGTCACACAATATGTAAATTAAACTTCTTAATGTGCCGATAAATGTACGATGTCTACGGTCATACTTGTCAAGTACCACAACCTTACACACACCTATGATTGAACTACTTACCGCACTAACATTCACGCCTTGGACACATGTGAACAGAAGCTGCCATGACAGTTCAGCAGAAAAGACATTTAAATCATACGCCATCCTTACCTTTTTGATCAGAGCAAGCTATTGCCAGTGACAATCAGCAGTGTGTCACCTTCTTCGACAAAAAGATAATTATAATAATATCGTAGCTACTTGGAAATTTACTGAATTCCGTTTCACATGGTGACAATCCAGAAGAGCATATAGTTGTAAATTAATATTAATAAATGGGATAAGATAATTGATTTTGTTTTATGATTTACTAGACGTGTGGCTAAATGCCGTATTGAACAAACAGAAAAAGATTACGTTAAGGGTACAGGAGACTCTCCTTAAAGGTTAACCGGAAATCAATATACTGCGTCACAATAACGTCATGTTTCCTAGAAACGGTCTTTGGAACGCCAAACTGCACATAGACTCATATAACAAAGTGCACGAGTCAACGATCACGTAAGGAAAGAAGGTTGTGATACGCAAGAGGGGCAATCAAAGTTGTGTTCCGTGGAAACAACATGCATTAACAAGTCAAGAGTTATTCATAAAAGAAAATACCAACTGAAACGAAATTTCGAAAAGAAATCAGCACAATATCCAGAAGAAAAATATCATTGGGCAACAACCAAACCACAACAGTAATAGCCATTGTGTACTTTTTATCTTCATCTAGGCACAAGCGTCAGAACGATATGCGGGGAATGAACCTAAGCTTCGCCGCCAATCCGCCAAAAGTATCGCGCTGCCTCGGATCCTGACACCGGAAGACTGGGCCTCCACAGGCGCAGTTGAAACTGTGATCACCACACGCTACCGTAACTTCAGTTAGCACGCTGTCTTCGGCTCATGGCAACCGAAGAACAAATATTTGATACGAAAAATGTAGAATGTTCCTCTCCCCGAGACTTCCATTGGTGTTCCTCCTGTGTTGAGGTTCAGTCCCTCTCCAAATAATTGTCATCCCCATGCCCCTAAGGCGTCATGTACTCTGGCTGGTGAAGTAGTAATAGAAGTCTCTGTTACTAAAATAATGGAACTTTTGGATCGCCAGGGGTGCATATTACACAATAAGCGCGCGTCTGGTTCTTACAGTCAAGATTGATAACGGCTACAATAGATGAAGTACAACTGAGTTATATATTTTTTATTATTAGGTTATATAAGCTATAAAGAGTACATAAATTATGACGGAATCAAAATGTTGATGCAGTGTGGCGGCCATCTTGGTTTATGAAAAAGACAAGCGGATACGTTCATTTAAAACAAAACAGCTATGGAAAAATGAATAAAACGATTGTAAGCAGAAACTGCAACGTCCCCGGGCCGAGCCACCAGATTAATACTTAATTCAGTACAGAGATGTGCTGACTGGAAAAAAAACGTCCGTATCCAATCCTTACTCTGCTGCATTATGCTATCCGCAATCCACACATGTGTAGATATCTAGAGGTATGCCAGTGTACGTGTGCGTGTGTGCGTGCGTGTGCATGAGTGTGTGTGTGCGTGTGTTTGTGTGTGCGTGTGTTTATGTGTGTGTGTGTGTGTGTGTGTGTGTGTGTGTGTGTGCGTGCGTGCGTGCGTGCGTGTGTTCGTGCGTGCGTGTGCGTGCGCGTGCGCGTGCGCGTGCGCCAATATCGATTTTCTTGGTTTAATTTTGTATATTTTAATGTGACATAGATTTAACAAGACAAGATTTAACAAGATTGCCACCTAGAGAATCAACTCAAGATGGCAGGTGGACAAGGAAGCCCTTTGGCTTATCGAGAGTCCAACCTATCTATCTAAATGTACCCCGCCCTTCTTAGGTACATGTCAATTTTATTTTTAAACATATTAACACTACTAGCACCTACACAATCAGCCGATAATCTGTTCCATTCATTTACTGTTCTTTGTGAAAATTTTCTAATATCTAATCTACATTGCTTCTTTGCTAATGTAACTCCATGTCCTCTAGTCCTTCTCTCTTCCTTAACTGAGAAAAAAATATTTCTGTCAATATTTTCATACCCATTCAATATTTTAAAAACTTCTATCTGATCTCCTCGCAGTCTCCTGGTTTCTAGTGTTGTTAATCCACATTCTTTTAGACGCATTTCATAACTAATATTCCTGAGTGTTTGTATCATTTTGGTTGCTCTTCTTTGTACTCTTTCTAGTATATCAATATCCTTCTTGCGATATGGCCTCCATGCCTGTATGCAATATTCTAAATGAGGCCTAACTATTGTTTTGTACAGTGGTATTATTAGTTCTTTTTCCTTATACACTATATTTCGCCTAATTAATCCAAGAATTTGGTTTCCCTTCGCTGCTGCAATTGCACACTATTCTGATACCTTCATATCAGCACTAATAGTTAACCCTAAGTCCTTTTCCTTTATGGTAGTATTTAGTACAGTATCACCCATTGTATATTGTGCATCTTCATTCCCATGTCCTGTGTGGAGGCACTTGCACTTCCCATAATTAAACAGCATTTGCCACTTCTCAGACCATTCGGTCAACTTATTTAGATCATCTTGTAATTGCTGTCTATCTGCATCACTTTTTATTTTTCTGAACACTTTTGTATCATCCGCAAACTTCAACACCTTGCTTGTTATATCATCATCCAAATCATTGATATATATTAAGAACAAAATAGGTCCCAATACTGACACCTGCGGTACTCCACTCAAAACCGATTTCCAGTTTGAAACCTCCCCATCAACTACTACTCTTTGTCTTCTATCAATAAGCCATTTTTCTATCCAGTTAATCATAACATTGCCTATGCCATGGGCCTTCAGTTTAAGTAGTAATATTTGATGTGGCACTTTGTCAAAAGCTTTTTTAAAATCTAAGTATATTATATCTACTGGTGATCCCTCATCTACCCACTTTGTGACATCTTCAAAAAAACATAACATATTTGTTAAGCATGACCTCGCTTTTAGAAACCCATGTTGCGATGGGTTAATCAAGTTATTTTTAACAAGAAAATCAACCAAGTGATCTTTAATTAGTCTTTCTAATAGTTTACAAATCACCGATGTTAAACTCACTGGTCTATAGTTCTCTGACTTGCTTCTTGATCCTTTTTTTAAATAATGGTATGATGTTTGCTTCTTTCCATTCTAACGGAACTACTCCTTCCTCTAATGCCAAATTGAACACTGTTGCAAGTGGTATGCTAATTTGTTCTACAATTTCCAGTAGTAATTTGGGAGGAATCCCATCCACTCCAGGTGACTTATTATCCTTCATATCCCTTATTTTCTTAGCTACCATTGTTGGTGTTACAATTAGTTGTCCTAAATAGTCTGACTCTCTCCCTTCGAATTTAGTCTCTGGTACTGGTAATGTACTAATATCTTCCCTGGTAAATACCGAACTAAAGTATTCATTTAGGTTTTCTGCCATTAAGAATCCCTCTGTTATTATGTTTCCATCACTATCTTCTAGAGGTCCGACCTTATCCTGAACTTTCTGTTTACTTCGAACATACGCATAAAAACTCTTGCTGTCATGTTTTATATTAAAAGCTAATTTTTGTTCATAGCTTCTCTTTGAATTTCTAATTTCAGCTGTAGCTTGGTTAAGTGCTTTTTTATAAATGGCATAGTCTTCTTCACTTCCATTATGTCTATATGTCTTCCACATCATTTGCTTGTATTTGATTTTTCTAATGGCTTCTTTTGATAGGGTCTAGCTATTATATTCATAGTAGTATTCCGCCTCCTACACGCATAGTGATATGATTGTAGAGGTCCCTAGTAATAGTACTTAACAAGACCAGCCCCTTGTTATGAGTAAATTACTGTTTACCTTGATAGCCGAAGTTAATGCGCATGAGCAGTGGAGGCAGTACACCACCAACAGGGCTCCATCGTCATATGTGCCTACCACGAAATATTAGTGACGCTTTGAAATGTTGTAACACACGACACATGCTTTGCATAAGCATAGGTACGTTCATAGGCCATATACATGTCAAATGCAAAAGAAAATTAATGCAATATTACTCTCGCGTGCTCCTCATGCAGTCAGACCGCTGTTTTAAAATGGCGAGGTCTCCACCCCGACGAACGTCGAAAGAAAAACGATTTTAATATATGAACCACAATGAGCCCACTAATTTTAAATCACGTGCCAAATATATGCCGCAACATGTAAAACTATGGAAGATATGGGTTCACGGACGCACGCATGCACGGACGCGCGGACGCACGCACGCACGCACGCACGCACGTGCACACAGGCACGCAGGCAATACTATAGATAATCATTTTAATGATCTTCTTGTATATTGTTCTATACAAAGCGCCTTTGAGATAGTTAGATTGAAAAGGGCGCTATATAAATTTGTATATTATATATCTGAATGCTAGCAAAATAGTATAAACAGTGGCATATAGTCAAGCTACGAAATTGTCCCATAATTTAATTAAGCGCAAACAAATTGTGAGGCGAAATATACTTGTTTGAATTACAAACACTCGCAATATTAATTCTGAGTCATGCGAGTGACAAGTTGGAGAATAGACAATAATTAACAACGTCGGTTTTTTTTATTACAATATGCCATTATATGGCGCTCTTCCCGTACAATTTACATGATCCTGGACTTCAACCAGGCTATTCTTGCTGCTAATTTAGAGGTTAGATATTCTTGATTGTATTGCTAATTATTACATTTAATGAAATTGTTACATCATGAGATCAAAAAGTGTGTTCTTGTTTCCGTATAACTAAAAATCAGTTTGATTACAAAAAACGCTCGGTACTTCACGTCTTCAGTTTAGCTATCTGTGCAAGTTATATTCGAACGTAATTTGCTTGAAGAACATAATAGCACGCGTGTATTTCATCAGTGCAAATACTTGGTGAATGCATATGTTATTTTAGAAATAAAAACGCAATTTTATAGCTACTGTATACCACACATGCACACATTTTGCGGTTTTCCAAGCATTTTCTGATGACGTATGCGGTTTGCAAATTTGATGAAATAATAATTACTCCCCTTCCGACGAGGCCTGCAGCCGGCGTGACGCGGTCCGAAGTCGTTGAAGCATTTTGGCGAGGTGGGTTTGGTGATATTTATCTGATTGTTGGTGGAAATATAAGAGACGAAGCATATGTATGCACCCATTATGACATCCGAATTGCAAAAGGGTGTTTCAGAATCATAATACTGTTTCTCGTAATTCATCACAGAATTATGTAGTGGGTCAAAACCACTGCAATTCGCAATAAAATTGGGTAGTGTCGATCTCTACTTGCCCTGCCGAGACCGTGGCGTGCTTTCGACATGCTGGTTGCATTAATGGGGGACAGTCTCTGTTCCCGATACTAACAGCAAACAACGTTTTGTAAAGGTATCAGCTGGTGGATTAATAGTTGTTATAGTGTAGTATTATAATGTGAGTAGTTAACATAGAATAGGAGGTTTATTGGTTCGCGAACTACCACGTCTTGCGCCGTGATTTTAGTCAAGTCAAATGCCACTGGCCGCACTGGCCAGTCTGACAGTAAGCCCATAACAAGTAGGTTAGACAAGGAAGTTCGTCTTGAATACAATATATTTTATAGGAAACTCAATTAGTTTTTTTCTGCATTTGCTTTTCAGACACACTAAATTGAAAACGTGTACACTTGCCACACTGTCAATTATTGACGTATACTGTACTTGAAGTTGAATCTTGATCGTGATACTGCACGTGTTGCGTTTGTTAGACTTTATTTTTTAATAATATTGATGGACAATAACTACACAATATTTCGAGTAGACAACACCATTATTTTGCCTTAAATACTGTAAATGTCTGCACTCACCAGGGTTGGTACTAAGGGTGGGACGAATCTGGAATTTCATTCAAATCGAAATATCGAATACGAATATTCAGTGGCTTCAAATTTGATTAGAATACTGAACGGTGTTGATGTTTTGCCGGGACGCAGCGTCATCCCGTGGCCACGGGCACAAGTCCTGGCTGGGATCGTGGCCATACGCATTGATCGTTTACTTTCTGACCTAACAATGAAAACGACTTATATAGCCACCACATTTATCATCACATATCTTATATGTATGTTTACACACACTAGGTTACAAAATAAAATTGCGGAAGATTCATTTCAGTGACAGCCATTATTGGTCAGTTTAGGATTTTACAATGGCAGGCCTGTCTAGTGTTAGCTATTTATTTCCCTAATACTAACAATGATTCATGTGGTTTTGTGTCATTACCAAGTGTGCCAGTGATAATTATTAGTGTGGGCCTCTAGAAGTAACCTACAGAACAACAGCACCCCATCAATCTCCACCTGTCATATCAGTCAGGGTGAAGAAAAGGGGTCTCTGGCTAAACCTATGAACCTAATATTATCAGATTTGCAAGTATGGGTCTGCAATTAGCTGTTTGTAGGTTTCTAAGTTTACATTTCACCATGGTTGTGGGAATATGATCTCGTAAATATAGTTTACCTAATCAACCAGAAATATTCTTTAATTAATCGAAAGTGTGCCTTTTAGTTTAACACGCAAACGGGCAGTTTTCTGTGAAAGCCAGCCATATCAATGAATACATAATACTGGATTGTTTTAGTTCATATGACAAGCACGTGTCATTTTAACCATTGTTATAACTCCCAGTTGTGGGAGTGTTTAGTGTAGTCTGTGTAGGACCTGGAAGTGAAACTTTCAGTTAATCAAGTAACTGGCTGCACTGATTATACCTGTTGTATTACAGAGCCTGTAGTTGTAATTATCTATTTCAGTGATCAGGTGTCTGCCAGTTTTGAAGACAGGCAGGTGGTTCTAGCTAAGACCCCAGGTGATCTAAACACAACTCTATAACTGCTGTGTCAGGCACTTAACACAGTCTGAAATAGCTGCAGATTACTCAGTGTTGCTTGCACCCATCTGTTTAACAGTTAGATCGTTAAAAAACCATTAGAAATGACGATTGTTTATACATGTATCACATTTTCATGTATGGGATCAAATGCATGGGGAAACAAGGAGTTTAAAAAAAGTGGCTGAAGTCTAAACGGTTAAGGCTAAAATATTTTGAAACCTGAGAAGGTCTAGTAAGTAGATACGTATCTTCATCACGTGGAGAGGATATGGTCACTGTCCCTGACACTAGATGGTAGCAATGTGGATTTGATATACTATTACACAATAAGGAATGCAGGCAACTTAAGTTGCCATCAGAAATAACTTATAACACCAAAGTAATTTGTTTTCCTATTTCTGTAACTAGTATAGCCATTGTCCTCCAAAATAACACTGAATTATTATCCTCTGTACCAATATGTTTCAAGATGTGATGATGTATACATAATGCACTTTGGACTTGTCAATTGCAAACTTGTCAGAGGCACATAAAACAAGGCAGTGAAGTGATTTGTTCTGCTTCCAACTTGTTTCCCCTATAGGAGCAGGGTTGGGTTCAAATACACACTTTGGAATCAAATATAAATACAAATAAAACTGGGCCAAATCAAATACAATTTTATACAAATACATTGCTTTTCAAGATTTCAAATACAACTACAAATTTCCAATTCAAATACACTGCCTTTTTTTATTAAATACGATTCAAATACATTGCCATTTTTGAAATTTAATTTACATTTGATTCAAATACTGGCCCGTGTTTCCATTATAGTTCAAGTGTATCATAGTGGGTATAATTTTGTCTTTGGCTTGATTGCCTGCAGTAGACTAATTGGCAGGCAGGTTTACTAAACTCCTTATCTGTACTACTGTCCCAACTAGTGGGTAGCTCTTCCCCTGCACTGGAGGAAACCTGGGTTCCTTTGTCTTAGCCCAGGATGTTTACACAGCACTTGACAGTAGGATTCTTTGAAGCACATTCCCTGTGAATACCTGCCTTTATGGCTGTAGATAAGCTTCACTGGCTTTCCATTCATTCATTGATCCTAATGTTTGACCAGCTTCACTGTAGACCAACTTTCTCAGTGGTGCCTGCCCTCTGATCAGGTGTGAAAAACATTCTGTCTTGACCCCTGAGCTAGTTTATGTCAGCTTTACCTTTTGTTGGTAATTTTATATGTATTTGATTGAATTTGCAAATACTTTTCAAATCCAGAACAAATACTTGGGTTTTTGGGATTTTCAAATACAAATACACAACATTTCTGTATACAAATGCAAATACTTATTTCAACCCAACCCTGTAAAGGACCATGGTACACTGTTGACATAGCTTGTATGAAATTCAAGGCAATGTCTTTGAACAGGGACCGCATTTTTATGACACACTTGAGGTGATTCAATTTTCTTATTAACGGATATTATTAAGAAAACAGTTAAAACAAAATTTAAAGTGCTAATTTATAGACGGTTGTGGTCAAATTTACGATATGTTAGACACGTCACGCAGTAACTAAACTATGTCATTGCTGTTTCTGTTGTCAGGTATTACTCAAGCCCAGCAGCAGCTTTGATTCAGACATTCCCAACCAAGACGACCGACCTTTGACCTACCTTGATTCGACAGGCATGGACTAATAATTACGACCGAGTCTCACTGAAGTAACATTAGCAAAGACCAGACCGCCTGACGCCAAGTGAAGTCAGTCCGGAGGTACACAATGGAGACACCTCAGGAGGGTGACAGTGGACACGAGGTGACAGACACAAAGGTTGTCATCAAAACAGAGGAGCCGGAAGTGGAGGCCGCCCCGAAAGAGGCTGAGAAGCCATCGAAGGTGTGTACGTCAGGTGACACCGATGACGTCCCGACGACCGACCCAGTAGTCGTCGTGTCAAAGCAGACTGCCGGCGGTGACTGTCTGTCTCCGTCCGGCGGTGACGCGACTCCGGCGCCGAGTGAAGCCAAGGAGCCGGAGAAGAGCCCCGTCGACCCGGAGAAGCGCGTCGTGGCGCTGGAGAAGGAGCTCCAGCGGCTCCACCGAAACGAGGCGGAGAAGACGAGGCACAGCAAGCAGCAGGAGGAGCGGCTGCGGTCGTTCGACAAGCGCTACGAGACGCTGCAGATGTCCAACTGCCACCTGGCCGAGGTGAACAGCTACCTGTGTCAGCGCGCCATACAGCTGGAGCAGGCGCTGCACCACATGGGCATCGACCCGACCTCCATCGGCCGCCGACTGAAGGCCGAGCTGCGCAACAAGGTCCTCACGCCGTTCACCGAGCGGCAGCCGCTGTCCGCCGAAGAGGTGGCGGTGTTGTCGAACCGGTCGTCTAAGCGCCGGCGGAAGAGGAGGGGAAAGCCGGGGAGCAGGTTGGACCAAGATGGGATCGGGGAGGAGAATAATAGCCGGCGATCGAGCACTGGGGATGGCACGATGTCCGGGCAATCGTCGAATGCTAACGACGGCGGCGCTGCGGCACTGAAGAAGAAAACGAAGCGGCGCAACAACCGGTTCCGCGGGCGGCGCCAGCGCGAGGTGAACTGGGCCGACGTGCTGCTGGTGACCGACTGCTACAGCCGCACGACGCTCAACACGAAGGAGATCGAGCACGCTGACTCGGTGGTGGTGCGCGTGAAGCCGCTGCGCTGCGACAAGAACATCCTCGACGCCACCGAGTACATCTCGCACGCCGACGACTGGCAGCCGCTCAAGTGTCTCATGTACCTCGTCGGCTCCAACGACCTGCGCGACGGCAACAAGTCCGTGCAGATGTGCGTCGACGAGACGGCGGAGCTCGTCAGCAAGACGCAGAAGCTGCTGCCCGACACGCACATCGCGCTGAGCGGCGTGCTCCTGCCGGACGACAGCGATGAGCACTGGTTCAGCGATCGCGCCGCGGAGTTCAACGCCGGCCTGCGGCAGATGTGCGACTCATGTCCGCTGTTACACTTCGTCGACAACGCAAATATCGGCCGCGGTGCCGTGCAATACGGCAGTGACGGCGTCGATCTACTTGGAGAGGGTCGGCAGCTACTGCTCGGGAATATCAGTCGCGTCGTCGGTTCCGTGCTCGAGCTGTTCCCCACGTCACCACAGCCGATGCCGGCCGATAACATCGGCAACGGCGAACCGAACCACGCGCATCTATCCGGTCAGGAATGACGATGTCGTCATGGCGATCTATCGAACACGCTTTCTTCTTATGCACATTTGTAGCGGGAACACACAAGAGCAAGTTAATCTGATCTGTTGATTCAACGTGTAGTTTGATAACTGCCGTGGTCGCGTGGAGATCGACGTGATTCATCCGCTGTAGTTATCACGTGCACCTATGACAGTGCAGCTTTCTGCCCGTAAGTCCGCCCCTCACATACTGAGATGTCAGCCTGGACAAAATTAGCCGCAGATTCGACCAACGAACGTGCTTTGTTAGATCTTAAAAGTGTACAGTTTCAGTTACAAATTACGGAGTTTCAGTGCGAGATGAAAATGACTTCAGGTGATTTTGTTAATAATTTAGTTATTGATACATCCTCGATGTTTCGTTATCTGTGTTCACGCATTGTTTTCGTTTACGCTCGAATTGACATAACTTGTGGGAGGGACAGGCGGACGTTACCTCGCTTCCAAAGCGGTAGTTTGAAGATTTTGCGTTAGAAAAAAAATGATGAACGTGTTTGACATAATGATGTTGCATATATTTGTAATTGTGGGCAGCTAGTGTAACTTACGCTGTGATTGGTGACGGTGACTTAAAAACGCATCTTTTCTGTTTATTGAGGCCAGTGATACCAATGTTTGGTCACCGGGCTATATTGATATATTGAACCGTATTGAGAATGTTCATTGACTCGTCGGTCGTGTATATGTGGCACTGCCCCTGTTCTTTTCTGGAGAAAGCATTTGATATGAAAAAATTATTACAGCACTGCGGTATCGGGACGATGCCCGGTGCAGAATGTTGTCTCTTTAAAGAGGAAATGATAAAAAACATTGTGGTACTTGAACACTGGCATTGGATTATGTTGTTGTGCATTTTTCTTGTTTATTTTCAGCAGCGACTGCTGCTTGCTGTTGTCAAGTCAGACATGCTCGGGACAGCAGTATTGTATTTTCTGTGTTGGCGTTTATTAGTAAAGTTGGGTTCATATTACGAGATGGTGTGTTGTCTGTTTTTGTTGTGCTGTAATTGAGCTTACATTTAATTGCATTACACAATTATCCTGGGTGTTTAAATGTCCACGAACACAACAATAGGTGAAGATGTGTGAACTGTCTCACTGGGCTCTTTCAGTTTTACAGCATGTCTATTCCAAATTGTAAAGGTATGTTCTTATATAGCGCAGTATCCAGGGTCGGTCAAAGCGCTTTACACTTCACTTCCCCGACAAACCTGTTCACTGGAACACCATTTTGGCTTTGTGTTGGAAATATACCTGAAAGGTCTGATCTCCCAACTTTCTGTTTAGAGCAGTATGATATAAAGGGACCTGCTACCACTTAAAACACACAATGTTGTGCACCCTCAATCAGCTATAATAATTATATGAGTACCACAGGTACATGATGGGATTCCAGTGACATCAACATGTCATGAGAACAGTTTCCAAGGAGAAATTGACACATGGATGACAAGTTACTGAGCACTTCAGGTAGCTAAAAGCGCACATAATTTATGCTTAAGATCTTTTTCCACGATTGCAGGTCAAATATAAATTCCAAAGGAACATTTTTAAGATCTGTTCTTGTGTATGCTGCTGTGAAGATCTGTTACAGATCTTTGTGCTTTTTATTTGACATTATGCTACATAACATTTAATGTTATATAACAATTATGAAATAACTTGACCAGGTTCCATATGGCCAGCCCCTGAATACACAGTACACTTTGGGCCACAAACACTGGACTATTATTAATCTAGGACTATTATTAGTGTCCTTACAAATGGGTGCAAAAGACAAACAAAAGTTCCGACTATTCTGGTCATAGAATGACCAAGGGGTTATCTCAAATCATGAAAGGCTGTGAATTAGGGAGCATTTCAAAATATGAAAGTAAAATAGGGATGGTCTCCAGACATGAAAGGCTGGGAATTAGGGGTGATTTCAAAACAGATGACTTACATAGGAAGTATTTAAAAGTTAGTAAAACGTAGTGACACACACCAGGAAGAAACAGACACTGTATATCAACAGGTAAAACAATGAATGTATTACGACCGATCTTAGTTTGTGTTAAACGCAAACAGCCGAGTATTTATACAGCTTAAGTTAAAGAACAAAGCAAACAGCTATATACACACGAGCAGGTAATTGGCACTGCAAGAATAATGAAATATCAAACTCTACAATAAAATCTGTACACATTGCATACTGTACACACTGCATTGGTTGGCAGCAAGCTCCACTGAAAGTATGAACTCCATAAACATGGCTTACTTACGACAAAACGTGAGATGTGTACAGTAAAAACACGCAACGCAACAATGTCAGATGACAAATACTCTCAGTGAAGTAACACAGAAACACGGAACATAAAAAACGAACCTTCTTACAATCTTTACACAGTGAGTATTGCCTGGTTGTGTACATTTGTGCCGTTTTAAGCGTTCATAAATCATATATGTTCTTGCTCGTCAAATTACGCAAACCAAATATCCGTGACAACATTACAATACTTGTGCAAGTTGGATATTTTGTTATGGTGAATTTCTTAAACAAAATTTAAAAATCAACACCAAAAGTGATTCAGCTCTACAATGTATTGAGTAAGGCTATTCATGTTTTGTAAGTAACTCAGTCCAATGATTAAAGTAATTTCTTTCAATGATTTTAACAACTGAAACTTCTACTTACATGCTAGGCATCTGTATATCCACTAAGGTGATTCCCTACAGGCTGAACAAACTAGGTGGATTTGATGGCATTTACATACATTTTTATTCACCTTTAGCTATTTATAACTTTGATTCATAACAACAAAACACTGGATTTCCCCGACAATTATGTACCACAGTGAAAAACAATTAAAAAATAACTGGTTTTCAAATGATGTGCGATTAAATAATACTGACATCAAACAGTTTTTATACTTTCGTGCATGATATGTAATTGTAGTGAAGAAAATGTTAAAATTATGACATTAAAAATTATATTTAAGTCTTTGATGCAATTAGTTTAACGAAGGCCTTAGTTTAATTTCCCTTTATTAATAAAATAAACATGCAACATGATTTATACATTCATGCAATGCATGTTTCATAGTTTAAAATTACATACTAAGTAAGACCTTCCAAAGTTATGGATGTGGCAGGAAAGCAGCTTTTTTAACTTCCTGATCTACACATTTCAAAGTAAACGCTCCTGCGTTTATCATGTCTGAATTTACGATTGAAATGAATGAATTTTTTGTTTTTTAACTAAACATGTTATGATTTATATAGACAAACATACCAAAAGAAAAACCTTGGAAATGGCGTCACTTGGAAATATTCTTTGCAAGTTAGTTTTGTGGCAGGGCAGTTGTAGAAATGGATCACAGATCGTGGGTAAAATATTTGTTCTTAAATAACCTCCCAAAAGGATCCTACTTGGGGATCTGTCATAAGTTGCTTGTGCCCACTTAGAAGGTTTGTATATTACATTTGGAACAAACATCGTCATAATCACAATACTGCCTTGGACAGACCTGATAATGATAATCTGAGATCTACTCTTCCAACTTCTGACAGTGAGGCAATGTCAGGCTACTTTTAATGCCAACCTTTTGGCCTTGGCCTTGAGCAAGTTATCTAGCTACTAGGGAGCAGTCATAATTCACCAGGCTTAGAACAACTGGGGCGGGGCTCAGTTTTCAGTGAACAGGATTTAGGGTGGGTCAATATCAGTACTGCAGAGTACAGTATTTTAATAACCTTTTCCACCTCCACTAAAATGGGAGATAGTTTACTTACAAACTTCAGTATACAAACTATGGATCATTATTCTGTGCTGATGAACATGTTGGAGGATTTAGGGTAAGCTGCATTTAAAATCAGGTTGTGTTCCCCAATATCTGTCCTCTCCCTAATAAATAATGAATGCTCCCAAGGGAAGCACAGTCACCAGTTAATGAGTTACACAGTTATACTGTGGCTATGCTTCCGTTTCATTTTCATAGACATTATACTGTTTAATGGAGACATTTTCACTTTCCAGTGATGACCATTTTGCATGATAACAGGGCGGACGTTTCATCTTTCGTGCCTGCATCGACTTCACAACTCCGCTTGGCCGCAGAGTTCCAATAAGGCCGTGCACTGCCAACCTGAAGCCACAGAATAATTCGTTGAAGATATAATTTAATACTAACATGCACCCATGCACATTCATACTCACTAACAAGTCAGAAATAAAAGGCTATAATGTATCTCTAAAATATAAATACATACCTATAAGTACATCTATGAAATATGATTCCATATTAACAAACATAGATAAAACTAAAGAATAGTTCTAAAAATATGATTACACACACACACACACATAAATATATATATGTGTGTGTGTGTGTATAAACACATCATAAATATGACCAATATGTAGACAAATAAAAACTACGACTAAGGTACATTTCTAAAATAAGACCACACATTAACAAGTAAGAAATAAAACACAAATCTCTCTAAAATACAATAAAATATAAGCTAGATCTCTCAAATATACAAACTGAAAACCAACTGTAAATACACAAGTGCAAAAACAGCGGGTGATTTCGTCAATGTGGATGACAGGGTCCTTGGGCGGGGGTGTTGGTGACGTACCTTGGTGACAGGGCAATGATGATGACAACAAGCAGGGTGAACCAGAAGACAGGGTTGGCGAGGGTGTGCTGGGTGACCCAGTAGGGGTTGGCGGGGTGGAGACATGTGACACACAGACTGTCAAACACCAGGTTGAACAGCAGGTAGGTGACGCAGCTGATGGCCAGGCCCAGCCAGTGGAAGACGCCCTGTGTCACCAAACACGTCTCAGTCAGCACACTTCACACTTCACACACTGGATCGCATTTATTAGTACAGCTTTAAATTTTATTTACATGAAAGGATTAATATAAAGATAAGTTATCATATAACGTATCCAATCCTTAGGGTTGCTCAAAGCGATTTACACTTTACTTCCCTGACAGACCTGTACCCACCAAACACGTCTCAGTCAAGACACTTCACACCAAACATGTCTCACTCAACACACTTCACACCAAACACGTCTCAGTCAACACACTTCACACCAAACACGTCTCAGTCAACACATTTCACATCAAAAACGTCTCAGTCAACACACTTCACACCAAACACGTCTCAGTCAACACACTTCACACCAAACAGGTCTCGCTTAACACACTTTGAATCTTATTTATCTTACTTTAATAAAAAGGTAAGTTCTTATATAGCGCAGTATCCAATCCTCATGGTTGCTCAAAGCGATTTACACTTTACTTCACAGACAGACCTGCACCTGCCAAACATGCCTCAGTCAACACACTTCATACACTGGATCTTATTAGATATTAGAAAATTTTAATTTTCACAAAGAACAGTAAATGAATGGAACAGATTATCAGCGGATTGTGTAGGTGCTAGTAGTGTTAATATGTTTAAAATAAAATCGACATATATCTAAGAAAGGCGCGGTACATTTAGATAGACAGGTTGGACTCTCGATAAGCCAAAGGGCTTCCTGCCATCTAGAGTTGATTCTCTAGGTGGCAATCTTGTTATTTATCAGCTTTAAATTTTATTTACATAAAAGGATTAATAAAAAGGTAAGTTCTTATATAGCGCAGTATCCAAGCCTCAAGACTGCTCAAAGCACTTCACGTTTACTTCTCTGGGAGACCTGTTCAATCAAACAACATCTCAATTTCTCTGGGAAGCATCCAGCCATATACAATAACTGATGTGCGAAGACTGCTCGTACACATATCCACCACTGTCTATAGCCAGGTACTCATTTATACAACTGAGGGAACTGGAACAATGTAGAGTGAAAAACATGCCCAAGGTGTTAACACCGCAGCACAAGATTCGAACCCGGGTTCTACTAGTCAAGAGTCCGAAGCTCTACCCCTGAGCCACTGCACTCTAAGAGTGAACCTTATTTATGAATTGGTGTCGGAGAGCGCAAATCTCTGTTCGACAGCGTTTCCAATAAAAACAGACTACAGTAAAACAATATACCGCATTTGACCGCATGGGCGATTAGGTTGGGATTTTCTGAAAGTGGGGGACGGACTAATCTTCTTTTTCTTCTTATCATTCTATGTTAGCCACATGTTTGTGACTAGATTATTGTCGAGCTTGGTTTTCAGAGTTGCCCTTCTCTAGAATTAGTGAGTCCACTACAGGTTACACATTTACCTCCTGTGTGGGATCTTTTACTTCCCCTGGCACAGACACCAGATAGAAGGGACCACCGGCTTTTAGTGTCTCTTCCGAAAAACAGAGGCAATGTGAGGTGAATGAAATTGCCTAAGTTTTGAAACGGCGACAGGTGGGATTGAACCACCGTCCCCTTGATTGACAGACTTGGGAATAATGTCTACAAAACTGTCCAGTCTGACACAAAGATCAAGCGCTCCCAGCAAGTCTGCAACATGCGGGCTCGACGTAGACTCTCTGGGAGATTCTAGATTACTCAAAGTTACCAGTTCATGTGCGGTGTCTGCATTTCATTTATGTAACGAAACAATAACCCACAGCGTGTATATTAGTTATCAAGGACAAAGAATAAGAATACTTTATATAATCCCTGAAGAGATATTACAGTTCTTGTGTGCTGCAATACAATCAACTGTAGGGTATTATATCTGAAATATACACAAATTGTATTTGAGCACATGTCAAAGCTTTACAAATAGCACTATTTTGGGTGGATTGTAAAATTCAATTTTCTGTCATTCAGATGTCCATGCCCTCTAAACATTTCCTAGTGCTCTAGACATTCACATTTTTCTTATGTTTTCTTATATCAGTGGCTTTAGTACGCTACTGAGCGATAATACAATGGATATGTTCGAGATACAGCAAGTGTTTTTTCAATAAAATAATTTGTGAATATTAACTGAAGTAGGTTTACAGGCACGTCTAGAACAGGGCAAGATACTAAATAAATTAAATATATCTGGCTGAGCACCCTGTCAGGCTAATCAGATCAAAAACATTTTCCAACATAATTACAAGTCCTACATGCTAAAAATAAAATAACTTCAAACATGCAAATTAAAAACTATCTCCCTAAAATACGCCAATTACAAACTCGAATTAAAAATGCGAATTAAAAACTAAATGCAAAATATACACCTAAAAATATAAAGGCCAACAATTTTGGCAAGAACTGCTATAAAAATATAACAGAATAAGCAACATTTTCAAGGTAAGTTTTAGCAAGTTTGTCCAGAATGGTTGCTAGGCAACGCATGACACAAGAGACCCAGGAAATGACAGGTTCCTACCCAGGAGTGCGACTCCATGCAGATGTGACAGAGAGCTGTGAAGACGCAGGCCGTGTTACACATGAAGCCAAACTCCTGGAGACCCGTGTCACTGCCAACGTACGCCTGCAACATTCACACGGTTCACCTTAGTATTTGTATGTAGCAAAATCGACCGCTCAAAAGATAGCATTTAATCGTAGAAATCGCCGGCAGGACATTGTTTTAGAAGAATTCATATGTACTTCCATGCTCTGCGTCCCGCAAACAATTTTATAATTTATTCTTATTGGCTGAAAATATATTCACTGAATGACAATCATGAAACAAAGTACCGGAAATGGAGCTGAGTTCGACTACAAAACCACATGGCAATTGACGCTACATAATCACGGAAATCGCCTACATTTCAAAATGTTAACATTTGCCAGCAAAACTTCAATATAATTACGTGCGAACTGCCAAAATAAATTACCATTATTGGATGAGACTGTTTTGCAGTACACAGTTTAAATGTGCCTCTGTACTCATGCGTATTCAGGCGTTCTGGTCACAAGGGGGTTTTGACATACTGTAAGATTTTATTCCTGCAATTCACTTCCTGTTAAAGAGTAGTTTAACTATACAGCTGTGTGTGTGGACTGCATCTAACATCACTGGTAGACACTCACTAAGTAAGGCACAAAGAAGAAGACGAGGCTCTGCCAGAACGCGTCCAGGATGGACAGGAAGTAGGACGTCTTCTTGTACACCTACAACACACGGTCAACAACATCTAAACCAGACACGGTCAACAACATCAACACCACAGACACAGTCAACAACATCAACACCACAGACACAGTCAACAACATCAACACCACAGGCACAGTCAACACCACAGACACAGTCAACACCACAGACACAGTCAACACCACATACACAGTCAACACCACAGACACAGTCAACAACATCAACACCACAGGCACAGTCAACACCACAGACACAGTCAACACCACAGACACAGTCAACACCACATACACAGTCAACACCACAGACACAGTCAACAACATCAACACCACAGACACAGTCAACAACATCAACACCACAGACACAGTCAACACCACAGACACAGTCAACACCACAGACACAGTCAACAACGTCAACACAACTGGACGCCATTGGGATTCATCGGTTTTGACCTGAAATGGGAGGTGACTGTATTGGAGGGAGTAATTTCTCTACGTTTACTGAATCTGGAAACAATTACGGATTGTGTTAATGCCTTTTAAATGCCATTCGGCTGTATTACTGAAGTGGCTGTAATACCAAGGTGACTTTATTACTGAAGTGGTTGTATTACCAAGGTGGCTGTATTACTAAAGTGGTTGTATTATCAATTTGGCTGTATTACTGAAGTGGTTGTATTACCAAGGTGGCTGTATTACTGAAGTGATTGTATTATCAATTTGGCTGTATTACTGAAGTGGTTGTATTACCAAGGTGGCTGTATTACTGAAGTGGTTGTATTACCAAAGTGGCTGTATTACTGAAGTGGTTATATTACCAAGTTGGCTGTATTACTGAAGTGGTTGTATTACCAAGGTGGCTGTATTACTGAAGTGGTTGTATTACCAAGGTGGCTGTATTACTGAAGTGGTTGTATTACCAAGGTGGCTGTATTACTGAAGTGGTTGTATTACCAAGGTGGCTGTATTACTGAAGTGGTTGTATTACCAAGGTGGCTGTATTATTGAAGTGGTTGTATTACCAAGGTGGCTGTATTACTGAAGTGGTTGTATTACCAAGTTGGCTGTATTACTGAAGTGGTTGTATTACCAAGGTGGCTGTACTACTGGAGTGGTTGTATTACCAAGGTGGCTGTATTACTGAAGTGGTTGTATTACCAAGTTGGCTGTATTACTGAAGTGGTTGTATTACCAAGGTGGCTGTATTACTGAAGTGGTTGTATTACCAAGGTGGCTGTATTACTGAAGTGGTTGTATTACCAAGGTGGCTGTATTACTGAAGTGGTTGTATTACCAAGTTGGCTGTATTACTGAAGTGGTTGTATTACCAAGGTGGCTGTATTACTGAAGTGGTTGTATTACCAAGTTGGCTGTATTACTGAAGTGGTTATATTACCAAGGTGGCTGTATTACTGAAGTGGCTGTATTATTAAGGTGGCTGCATTAAAGTAAAGGCAAGTTCTTATATAGCGCAGTATCCAGTCCTCAGGACTGTTCAAAGCGCTTTACACTTTACTTCCCTGACAGACCTGTTCACTCAGACACCATCTCGGCTTCTCTGGGAAGCATCCAGCCATATGCTACAATTAATGCACGAAGGCTGCTCGTACACATATCCACCACTGTCTATAGTCAGGTACTCATTTATTCAGCTGAGTGAACTGGAGCAATGTAGAGTGAAAAATCTTGCCCAAGGTTTTTACACCGCAGCACAGGATTCGAACCCGGGTTCTCGTAGTCGAGAATCCGAAGCTCTACCCCTGAGCCACTGCGCTCTACAACGTGGCTGCACTACTGAGGTGGCTGACCACACTGCTGCTGTACCTGGCCGCGCGGTCCCTGCTGGTAGAGCTGGGGCTCCAGCTCCAGCAGGTCGCCTGGAGCGTCCTTGTCAAAGACGCCCAGGACGAGCGGAGGCAGCGAGGTGTAGAAGATGTTGAAGAAGATGAGGTTCAACTCGTCCACCATGATGCTGCCCGAGAACCCACTGAACAGTTGGAACCACATGAGGAGGAAGACAAACGACTGCAACAGAAACAGAACAGAATGTAATAATAATTATACAATTTATTTGTATAGCTCTTGAATCAATGGTATTGCTCTCAGGCGCGTTTACATAGATGTACAAATAGTAGCTAAAATTGGATGATAAATTATTGTTAATATATATATATATATATATGTGTATAACATGGATGATAAATTAATATTAAAATAGATATATATGTATATATGGATGATAAATTATTATTAAAATAAATATATACATATATATATATACATACATACATACATCTATATATATATATATATATATATATATATATATATATATATATATATATATATAAGCCTATACATGAAACAGTGAAATAAAATAACACAGTCGTTACATTACTTATTATTACTCAGTATGCTAAAATAAAAAATAACAGCTAATCTATCATAACAATTATCATACTAAAACGCTAATAATGATACTAATTGCATAATAATTATGTGATATACATTGTATAACTTATGGGTAAATATATGTAATTAAAGTCCACATGATCTCGTCACATCATAACAGCCAAGTACTCCTTACAAGGTGCCAATGTACGAGTGTTGATCAGTTTAAAAGTTGCACTTAAGATGATGCATTTTTTATATATTATTTTGACTTTCGATGAACATAGTTAATTAGTTAACTATTCATCCATCTATTTTAATTAATGTATTATTTTAATTAATATATTGTTATTATGATAATATACTGTATTCTTGTGCTTGTTTATGTATGCATTTTAAAGGAACACAATTGTTTTTATTAGCAGGAATGACTGCACATTTCAACAAAGTAGTACTGTAGATGCAGACTGTCAAACTTGACTGGACAGTAGAAGATGAAGACGGAAGATCAGAGCCGAGATGAATCGACAATTTAATAATAATAATAATAATTCTGTTGCTTAATATAGCGCTTTTTAGCTAACTAAATATCAATCAAAGCGCTTCACACGAGACCTGGGGGGGGGGAGGGTTAGCATCAACAGTGTGAAGGGATGGCCATTGTGGACGAGACAGAGAGGAGGGAGTGGATGGAGAGGGAATGACGAAGGGACACTGCAAGGGAACAAGAGGGAGAAGAACCTCCATCAGAACTTCAACAAAACACACACGGGTGTCAGAAAACTCCACGCGTTTGGCGTCCACTTTTATAGCAACACAGACCTTGTTGCTAGGCAACCAAGAACAGGCAAGTACGTACAGCGTTCTTGTAGAACATGAAGAGTATCATGCGAGCGAGGCGGTCGTAGCACCAGTGGCCGTGAACCAGCAGCAGCTTACGCAGCATGTAGAACCGGGGCAGGGCGAAGTCGGAGGCCATCACCGCCTGCATGCCCTCCTGCCCCGATATCCCGATCCCAACGTCCGCCATCTGCAGCATGCTCACATCATTCGCTCCGTCGCCTGGTGACCAAAATGTGAACTAAATCAACGATCCCCGAAGCGATTTCTGTTGACTAATTTATCAGCATGGCAAAATGTATAGCATTACAGTGTTCGCCTTTGTAAAACTGCTATGTGTCAACAGGAGTTTATGGCTTAAACTTGCATCATGCCAAATGTCACATCAAATACAACGGCGAACCATCTTCTGCATTTGTATGTTACTTATGTAGTGTCCTCCTAAGAGAGACATTTTGACAGCCTGCACTTTCAAAGATTCAAAAGACTTTATTGTCCATTCAAAACATCACATTAAAAACGGAAATTGTTCTTCAGTTACACAGTAAAATTACAGTAATAAGATTGGTGACTTTACATACCGACTGCACAAGTGAGTTTGGTCTCGTGGTCTCGGACCAGCTTCACAACAGCCGCCTACAGAACAATGAGGTGTCTTTAGTCCCCCGAAGACAACTTACATGTAACACAAAACAACATCCATTCGCATGCAATGCTGACCAACGACTTTGTGGATCAAGCACTATAATATCATTACCAAACATCAGTGACACATAAACAGACCTTTCAGAATGCATTAGCACAGCGCCAATATGCCGTCCTTTTCTAGAATTAGTGAGTCCACTACAGGTTATACATTTACCCCTTGTGTGGGAACTTTTACTTCCCCTGGCATAGACACCAGATAGAAGGGACCACCGGCTTTTAGTGTCTCTTCCAAAAGACACAGGCAAATGTGGGGTGAATGAAACAGCCTAAGTTTCGAAATGGCGGTAGGTGGGATTGAACCACCGCCCCCTCGATTGACAGTCCAGCGCTCTACCACACAACCACCGCTTCCCAATGTTATATAAACGTTTCAGGAAAGAGATCGTTCACCAACCTTCTGGAATGGGGTTGCCCGGCAACACAGCACCGAGTTACAATGGGCGGTGAGACGTAGAAACTCCATCTCAATGTCTGGCTCCAGAACGTAGCCCAGGGTCTTGCCGTCAATCACCAGGGCAACCTGTCTGTCACCTAGTTCCGTCGTCTTGTCACCAGGGTGCGCTTCACGCTCCTGCTTCAGTCGCTTGATGTGTTCCTGTTTCCCTTTCAGCAAGTCCCGCATCGAGTCCTGTCACAGGGGATAAGTTATCTAAGTCTTGTTTTCTGATTGGAAACAGACGTCTACGCCATTTATATTCATTCGTGAAAATGTTCATCAAGTTGGTAGTATATTATTCCAAACAAATTTCATAATTACACAACTAGCTATGTTCTACTTACTTCTACATTTCGACCACCATCGGCGGCCTTCTTCAGAGACGAGGGGGGCTACAGACTAAATCACTTGTGGGACAGTCTGCTCGCCACGCCATCTAGCAAGCAGTGACCACTGAACATTTAGTTCCTGAAGAAGGCCGCCGATGGTGGTTGAAACATAATTAGAACATTGCAGGTTGTGTAATTATGAAATATGTTTGGAAAAATTATATTCATGTTTTAAATGTTGACAGTTTGAATGCTGAAGGAGATAAAGCTGCATTATTTATAAGGAACTTGCTCCATAGTAAGATACATTTGTAGTGTACTGCTGGTAATTATCAGTCAGTCAGTTTTATTTTAGCACCACATATCTCTATGAAGTAGATTCAGAGGTGCCTACATGTCAAAGTAAATGTACATTCACAAAATAGTTTCTGTCATATAATTGTTTTGTAATCGTAACCGAATCAAGTTTTTAGATTGTAGTGCAGTTGTAATTAATTGTATTTTATTTTTTAAATACCTTCAGCAATTAAACTGATAGCGATCATTTACAATATTTTCGTATTACGACAAAAATTACCTGAAAACTACCTACAAATAATACTGTTTCAAATAAATTAGAAAAAAATTTATTTAAGCATATTATACGTAATCAAAAGGAATACCAATTACAACGACATAATACAAATGCCTTCTATGTAAATAAAAAGTATATGCATAAAGAAAATGTATTTGTCGTTGACATAGTTAATTATTACTGTTTTGATGACTTACAGTTGCAATGGTACATTAGTTTATGTGAGTGCATTTAAAAAAGAATGGTCAACAATTGGGTGAGTCATTAGCAGCCAGTGTCACATTTCAAACGGTATAGCTATGTTGGCTATTTGAGATATTTATCTGGTGAACTGATCTCGTGAGGTTCCAGCAGCCACCTTGTTTCTGGCGGTCAGACAGATCAGCTCCTGGTCAAACGAGATGAGTTGGCAGGAGTAGGCGATGTTGAGAGCTGTCTCCTGCAAGACACAAGCAACACCTAGAGATCAGTGACATCAACTATAAAAGTAAAGGCAAGTTCTTATATACCCAACACTACACTCTGGAAAATGACCAAGCAACTACCCATAGAAAATGAAATAAAGAAGAGAAAATGGAGGTGGATAGGACATATACTCAGGAAACCACCAGAAACAATCACCCGTCAAGTCATCACATGGAACCCCCCAGGGAAGAGGAGAAGAGGTAGGCCACGAAACACCTGGCAGAGAGACACAGAAAAAGAAAGAAAGGTGATGGGGTACACCAGGAGAGAAATGGAGAGGATGGCCACTGACAGAAAACAGTGGCGTTCCTTGGTCGATGGGGTGAGTACGTCTTGCAGGCTGTGATACAACAATACTAACACTCAAACACAGAATCTCCTGATTGTGAACTTGATGCCCTAATCACTGTGCCACTGCAGCCCACGTGAAAAATATAACAATTTAATCGTCAAGATATGTGAGTAATACAGGAGTACTTTTTCTGACACCACATAGCAGCAGTACAGTAGTGACATGATTAAACATGATGAGTTTGACTGACTGCCTGACATCACGCCCGGATCTTCTTGTGGCATTTGCAAAGCATTTATAACCTTCTCCCTCATGAGAAAATTCTAAAAATAAGAACGCATATCTAAATCATCATAATATAACATCTGTCGTAAAAAATACAACTCTCATAACTCTCTGTTGTTTACTTGATTTGTTTGTTAACCCCCTGCCCCACAGACCAGACAGGGTAATATCCTGCAGGACAAGACAGACTGTAACACTTTTCTTGCTTCAGTGACCTTGACCTCTGACCTGTTTGTCTCCAGTCAACACCCACACGTTGATGCCCGCCTGGCGGAGGGCAGCTATCGTCTCTGGCACACCCTCCTGGAGTTTGTCCTCAATGCCCGTTGCACCTACAAATACAACACAAACAAGATACAAACAAAGTAGTTAAAGAAAAGCTTATCTCACATACTACACATGGATTTGCAAAGTATATTAAAATGTATTTTTTACAAATTATCAAGTAGCATGCAGTATACAAAACTGTTACTTATCCGTGCAAAATTAAGAATCAAAAACCACCTATACAACCTGAAGCTGTATGTATATTTAAAACAGTGACTAAAGATACTATGACCATGTCAGCTGCGCACATGCATCTTTAAATTTAATTTAAAATATTTGTTTCTTTTTCTCTCTGGAAGAATTTGTTATAGATAATTTTGTACATGAAATTTACTGAAAGGTGGCTCCTCGATAGCGACTAGCATGGTCTTAGAGGAGTCTCCTGACCGTACGTTGTATTGTCAGTTATTATACATTATTACCATGTTTGCTGTGACTTTTATATTTGTATTGGTTCTCAGTTATTTGACATGGACATAGTGTATGCATTGTTTGAAATACTGGTCAAATAAAACAGAATTCTTCTTCTTGTTCTTCTATATGTACCCTGTCATTATTCAGCCCCATGAAATCCAGCAGTTTTATTTAATTTATTATATATTTTTTTGTAACGTTTAAATGTGCATGTTTGTAAAGTGCCTGAGAGCAATTTTTAATTGATATAAGAAGTTTATTATTATTTAAATTTACGAATGAATAATCACCAATTTAAACGTACTTCTACTTCAACTAAATCACTAACTGTACAATGGAAAGTACCACAAAGAACTATCTGAATATGGCAAATGGCAATTATTAATTGATTGGGTGCTATATCAGAATTTTATTATTATTATTATTTTAATCTACGAATGAATAATCACCAATTTAAACAGAGTTCTACATTGAATAAATCACTAACTGTACAACATAAAATATCACAAAAAACTACCTGAATATGGCAAATGGAATTTTTTTATTATATTATTTATATATTTATTTACCACCTGAATACGACACAGCAGAAATGTTTTGTTATTATTTATATATTTATTTACCTGAATATGACACAGCGAATATGACACGACAATATTTTATGATTACTTTATTGCTCCACCTACCCAGCAGTTCCAGCTTCGTCTCTATCTTGCAGGCGGCCTGGTAGAGCAGACTCTCTCGCTGCTCCAGGGAGCTCTCTGCGGCCAGCTCCTCCTCCAGCCACTTCTCATACTCCTGGGGAGGGAGCTCCTTGGGGCGGGAACAGACACGGGTTCAGGGCACTGCAGGACCACAGGTGGGGTGGGTGGAGGGTGGGGACTGGGGGTGGGTGGAGGGTGGGGGTGGGTGGAGGGTGGGTGGAGGTGGGAGCTCCTGAGGTGGGAATATATATATATTAATTCAAATATAAATACACTGCCATTTGTTATTCAAATATGATTCAAATACATTGCCATTTTTTAAATTTGATTTAAATGTAATTCAAATATTGGCCCGTGTTTCCATTATAGTTCAAGTGTATCAAGGGTAGAATTTTTTCTTTGGCTTGATTGACTGCGGTAGACTAGTTGATCATTTAACCTCTTCTCCTGTGGTATAAAGATATAGTTGGTGTACAGGGAGTCATCCCATGGAACCCCTCAGGGAAGAGGGGAAGAGGTAGGCCATGAGACACCTTACAAAGAGACACAGAAAGGGAAACAAGAGACACAAGGTAGAGACACGAAGAGGATGGCCATGGACAGAAAACAAACAGCGGCATTCCTTGGTCAATGGCCTATGGTCCCAGCGAGCAAACAAGTACAAGCAAGTAAAGAGGGAGTCCACTGACCGGGTGTACAGTTATGTGTATTTGATCTTTCAGGGGACTGTATGTATTTTGTGAGCCACAGTGGAAACAGGTGTGTGTGTGTGCTGTGTGTGTGTCTGTGTGTGCGTGCGTGCGTGCGTGCATGCGTGAGTGCATGCATGTGTGCAGTAACCAGACATTCCGTAGACTACTATCCTACCCTGGTGGCCATACAGAGTGTCCTGAGTCCTGTACTATGTGTGTGTGTGTGTGTGTGTGCGTGCGTGCGTGCGTGCGTGCATGCGTGCGTGCGTGTGACTACTCTCCCCTACCCGTGTGGCCATACAGAGAGTCCTCAGTCCCTCCTTGGCGTAGTTGGTCAACTGTTCCATGGTGTTGTGGTGAACCTCCTCCTGGGCTGTGTCTCCTGCAGTCAACAAGAAGACGTCATCAACTCCACCAGTCTGTGTGTGCACTTTTAACTATCAACTATATCACCTCAGTGATCTTAGGAGTAGGACTTACAGTAGTTTGGAGCTATTTTCAAAACTAAAATGTAGACATGCATATGGTGATAAATCGTTTAAATTAACTACACTTTCCTGATGGTTTCCTGACTAGGAAACCATTTTACTAAGATAAGGAGCTATTAAGGAAAATTAAGTCTTTAAAAAAATATGTTGTTAAATTAATAAATCAGAAAGTTCTACAACTGCCGCGTCATGCATCTTGATCAACCTACTGCCATTCAATCCAACATTTTAATGTCAAATTTTAATTATAGTTTTAAAGTATAACTTGATATTTATAACAAGATCTTTGGAATTTCAGTACGCACACATCAGATATTATATCAAGGTGACTGCCTTGGCTGTGAACTTGCATATCCAATTTTATGTAATGTATTTCAATCTTAAAAAATCGCAGTTAAGAAATTATTACCTTGGAATGTATCGAGATTGTTGAAGATTGCTGAATCGGCTCCTTTGCACAGTAGCACCACCTGGTGAGAGACTGGATGTTCGATGATGACAGACATTCGTCTACGAGTTGCATCAAATGGCAAAACGTGAAGAATTTTGATTGGCACCTGCCCTTCACCTGGTGAGAGAAGATTCACAAGAGCTGATAGACAAACGGATGGACGGATGGACAAACACAGTTTATACTAACTTGAAAAACTGGCCATCTTTTAGATGTCACTAGATGCCAAAATTGGTTTCTCAAGTAGTAATG
Organism: Oasisia sp. SBJ-2009; assembly: GCA_964017155.1. Lineage (NCBI taxonomy): Eukaryota > Metazoa > Annelida > Polychaeta > Sabellida > Siboglinidae > Oasisia > Oasisia sp. SBJ-2009. Next base: position 41,223,822 of record OZ024860.1, read on the forward strand.
AAAGACATTTGTTATCGCAATGTTCAGGAGTTTCATAAAACATGCACAACAGCACTTTACATGTAGCGATTTACATGGCTCACAATATTGGCTGAATGTGTGCAGTCACTTTCAACCCTAAAACCAATAAAACCCCCTTGAATTGTATCAAAATAAGATGCTACCTTTCTTCTGTGAGAGCCAACACTAATCTCTGAAAGTTTCACGTCCGAGGTCCAAGCTGTTTAGGATAAAAATGTTAACTTACATCAACACACACGTAAGTATAATTTGACTGACCTGGCAGGGACAATACGACGGTGTTGGCTGACCGCTTGACCAGACGACAGCCGTAGCTGGACACAGCCTTCACCAGTGCCAGTTCATCCGGACTCTCGGCTTCATAATGTGTGTTCACGAGCTCCTCTGTCTGGCCAGTGTCAGCGTCTGTTACAAATATGCATTTTAACTTAATTTTCAAAAATTATTAAAACTGATGGCTGTTCTAAATGTTACATGTGCTATAAAATAAGTTGTGTAATAACAAACTGTATCTGTGAGAATTGTACGTGGCTGGAACCTGACGGTGGCATAGTGGTACACACAATCGGACAAGCACGTTACATTCTGTTATTTGAACTACTCATAAAAGAAAGATGTCCAGTATGATTACAGTAAAATATAAATTGCAAATGTACCTTTTTATGTCTACGTCACACATGTAATTCTTTTAAGAAAAATTCAAATGCTGTCAACCATGATCACTCAATTTTTAAATGATTGAAAAATGTGTCTCCCATTATGTAGAGACGATATGTACAAATGTTTTGTCATTACTTCAACTGTTATTCTGAAATATACTCTCACATTATTTTACAGATTGATGTAAAACAATTTGACTGATTGGAAAACTGTACATTCTTGTATATCCAATTTTGAATTGTAAGTAAATGTTACCTCAAAACCACATCATGCTAAACAAACATGTTAGCTAGATATTCTTTAAAACACACAAATAAAGGCAGAATATTTTAAGATGATTTCCCAAAATTTAAATAAGGTACAAAATCAACACATTACATAACTAGCAGTGGAACATAACAAGTCTGTTTCAAAAGCATGTTCATATAAGTACATAAAATGATTACAATTCATCAATTTCAAAGAGCGGTTAAACAAAGCAAATTTCTTACAACAGAACTAAACTAATCTGACTCAGATCCAAGTTTCAACTTTGACAAAGGCAGTCGAAACATCAACGTGAGTTGAACTAATTCAGTTGTGTTATAAGAAATATATTAAAATAATTCCGACTAAATCAAGTTTATTATGTACTTCGAAAAAAAGCCGGTTCTACGTATACCTTTAGGTGAATCACTTATCGTGCCATAACCGTCGTCACCATCGCTCTCGTCGTAGCTGTTCTCCAGCGGCTCATGGCTGAAGTCACTGGCGCCACCTTTGAACAGCTGGCTGAACTTCTTCAGGTGTTTCCTCACTTTCTTGCCTCGCTCCGATGATTTCTTCTGCGATGGTTCCTCCTCCTCCTCATGTACCATCCCTGTGGCGTCCATCTGGGGATCAGTCGTTTATCTTTTTGTATCTAACAGTAATGATATGATTTTTCTGTAACAGTAATTTCCGCATAGCAGAACTGTGCTGTATATGCAATATAATAAACGCATAATATTAAATAGATAAACTATATAACTTCTAAAAATTATTACATATATATATATATATATACACCCTGTACACACACACATATATATATATATATAATTTATATTTATTTTATATATATATATATATATATATATATATATATATATATATATATTATATACACAGATATATATATAATATATATATATAGTGTATATATATATATATATAATTTATATTTATTTTATATATATATATATATATTATATACACAGATATATATATAATATATATATATATATAGTGTGTATATATATATAGATATATATATAGATATATATATATACACACTATATATATATATATATATAATATATATATATATATATATCTGTGTATATAATATATATATATATATAAAATAAATATAAATTATATATATATATATATGTGTGTACAGGGTGTATATATATATATGTAATAATTTTTAGAAGTTATATAGTTTATCTATTTAATATTATGCGTTTATTATATTGCATATACAGCACATATATATACATATATATATATATATATATATATATATATATATAAACACTGGTGTTAAAATGTACAGTACTAAAAAGAGGTAAGTTATATAAATTAAACACAAATTAAAAACTGGTTTGAAGATGTACAATACTAAAATTATGTGTGTAAATTATATATATATATCAATAAAAAAATTAAACACTAATTTTTAAATGTTCAACACTACTAAGAATAAATTCTAAAACAATGTCCTTCATGTCAAACCAATTGAATTAACTAAGATGTCTAATGAAAAGATGTCTTTAAACACTTTCTACATGTATAGGTATTTGATAAAAAAAATTATTCACACAGCTAAAATTTGAATATTAGCTGCAAAGTTTGTTCTAAAAAAATTTATAATGCAATATCTCAAAGTGATGAGATCTACGCCACAAATGATTTATCCACCTACCTTGTCAATGTGGTCCTGAGACACGACCACAGTGTTGCAGATGGCCAATAGGAGGAAGAAGTCACTGATTCTGCGAGACTGCTCTGGAATGTTGAGTTGGACCTCGCCGTCACCTTTGAAGGTCATTCGTGCAGCCTCTTGCAGTAGTCTTGGGTCCAGTGGAATGCCGTCTGTTTCCTAGGCGACGGAACATGTGCAACAGGAATTACCACTTTCACCAAGAAAAACAATCGATTTGTATTTTTTGTGTCCCTAGAAATACAAAAGTAATTGCAAAGTAACACTATGTATTGTTTACAGTGTCCTAGTGTTGACCAACTTTAAAAAAGTAGCGAGATATTTTACTGAAAACTTCCCTTTTCGGGGACGTGCACAAATAATGCCTGATCTAAGGCAGCACAAATAGTGCCTGATCTTACGCAGCTGGGGAACTATTTCAAAGGTATTTGTATAATACAAAGGTTCACACACGGATGTTTAGTGTAAATTACTTATTTCAAAACAATCAGAGATAACACAAAGACCAGTATATTGTAAAAAATATTACCTGAGTTTTGAGGATATTATTAGAAATGTGCAATTTTTCAATTTTTATAATACAACCATATCTTGAAGCCATGAATAATATACTAATATATTACAAAGACCATCTAACATCTGTATCTACACAGTTTTCTCATTTGGACATTATTACGTGCAACAATACAAATGTGTCATGAATCCAACCTTTGATGCAATACAATACAATACAATACAATACAATACAATACAATACAATACAATACAATACAATACAATACAATACAATACAATACAATACAATACAATACAATACAATACAATACAATACAAGTTTATTGTCCTGGACCGGGAAATTCATTTTGCAGCATTCGTCATAAAAATATAAAATACCGGAGTAGAGAAGACTAAAAATACAGATAAATTCATTATTAAAACAGTATGTAGACTTTAATCATAATAACATACAAGACTAATCTATAATATAATTGTAATTTTTTGTTATAATTGTAACTGTGGTCGTCCTTTCACAAATAATAAATAAAATAAACAAAATACACGTACACATATAATGACTGACGTGTTCACAGACACGTAGAGGTGCTTGTCGTTGAGAAGTCTTACAGACATTGGAACAAATAACTGGGTGACACATGTGATGTATTATTAACAAACCTCCTTTATTTGCATCAACGTCACATCTTCAGCTTGAGTGATATCATCCGCATTGATCTCCGGCTGGTTTTCAGAAAGAGGCTTCGCTTGGCCTGATCCACCAGAATCTGTGCATGGCAGACGTTTTTTAAATGGTTAATTAATCTTAAATTTGCATTTTCTCTCTATATGAAATTTGTGTGCAGTGGCCAACTCAAATCAAGGTTAATGCTGTTACTATAATTACTATAATGTTACTATAATTACTATTACTATAATTACATCTATAAAGTGAAATAAATTTGAAGAACATGCTTTCATGCATTTTAAATCTAAATGTGAATGTGCCTGTATCAGAGTGAGCCTTACATGCCCTCACACATTTAAAGTGTGCCTCTTGCCCTTCTATAATTTGTTTACAATTTGTAGGTTTTTGGTGAGCTTAAACATTTTTAATGGTGCTTCGAAAAACATTTACAACAACACCGCCAACGACTTCTGATGTCAAAATCTGACAGCACATCAGCAGAATACTGTTGGCACTTCAACGTCAGTAGAATACTGCTGACACTTCAACATCAGCAGAATACTGCTGGCACTTCAACATCAGCAGAATACTGCTAACACTTCAACATCAGTAGAATACTGCTGACACTTCAACATCAGCAGAATACTGCTGGCACTTCAACATCAGCAGAATACTGTTGGCACTTCAACATCAGCAGAATACTGCTGACACTTCAACATCAGCAGAATACTGCTGGCACTTCAACATCAGTAGAATACTGCTGACACTTCAACGTCAGCAGAATACTGCTGACACTTCAATGTCAGCAGAATACTGCTGGCACTTCAACGTCAGCAGAATACTGCAGGCACTTCAACGTCAGCAGAATACTGTTGGCACTTCAACATCAGCAGAATACTGCTGACACTTCAACATCAGCAGAATACTGCTGACACTTCAATGTCAGCAGAATACTGCTGACACTTCAACATCAGCAGAATACTGCTGACACTTCAATGTCAGCAGAATACTGCAGGTACTTCAACGTCAGCAGAATACTGCTGACACTTCAACGTCAGCAGAAAACTGCTGACACTTCAATGTCAGCAGAATACTGCAGACACTTCAACATCAGCAGAATACTGCTGGCACTTCAACATCAGCAGAATACTGTTGGCACTTCAACATCAGCAGAATACTGTTGACACTTCAACATCAGCAGAATACTGTTGGCACTTCAACGTCAGCAGAATACTGCTGATACTTCAATGTCAGCAGAATACTGCTGGCACTTCAACATCAGCAGAATACTGCAGGCACTTCAACGTCAGCAGAATACTGCTGGCACTTCAACATCAGCAGAATACTGCTGGCACTTCAACATCAGCAGAATACTGTTGACACTTCAACATCAGCAGAATACTGTTGGCACTTCAACGTCAGCAGAATACTGTTGGCACTTCAACATCAGCAGAATACTGTTGGCACTTCAACGTCAGCAGAATACTGTTGGCACTTCAACATCAGCAGAATACTGTTGGCACTTCAACGTCAGCAGAATACTGTTGGCACTTCAATGTCAGTAGAATACTGTTGGCACTTCAATGTCAGTAGAATACTGCAGGCACTTCAACATCAGTAGAATACTGTTGGCACTTCAACATCAGTAGAATACTGTTGGCACTTCAATGTCAGTAGAATACTGCAGGCACTTCAACATCAGCAGAATACTGCTGGCACTTCAACATCAGCAGAATACTGCTAACACTTCAACATCAGCAGAATACTGCTGGCACTTCAACATCAGCAGAATACTGCTAACACTTCAACATCAGCAGAATACTGCTGGCACTTCAACATCAGCAGAATACTGCTGGCACTTCAACATCAGCAGAATACTGCTGGCACTTCAATGTCAGTAGAATACTGCTGGCACTTCAATGTCAGTAGAATACTGCTGGCACTTCAACATCAGCAGAATACTGTTGGCACTTCAACATCAGTAGAATACTGTTGGCACTTCAATGTCAGTAGAATACTGTTGGCACTTCAATGTCAGTAGAATACTGCTGGCACTTCAACATCAGCAGAATACGGCCGACACTTTAACATCAGCAGAATACTGCTGGCACTTCAATGTCAGTAGAATACTGTTGGCACTTCAACATCAGCAGAATACTGCTGGCACTTCAACATCAGCAGAATACTGCTAACACTTCAACATCAGCAGAATACTGCTGGCACTTCAACATCAGCAGAATACTGCTAACACTTCAACATCAGCAGAATACTGCTGGCACTTCAACATCAGCAGAATACTGCTGGCACTTCAACATCAGCAGAATACTGCTGGCACTTCAATGTCAGTAGAATACTGCTGGCACTTCAACATCAGCAGAATACTGTTGGCACTTCAATGTCAGTAGAATACTGCTGGCACTTCAACATCAGCAGAATACTGCTGGCACTTCAACATCAGCAGAATACTGTTGGCACTTCAACATCAGCAGAATACTGCTGGCACTTCAATGTCAGTAGAATACTGCTGGCACTTCAACATCAGCAGAATACTGTTGGCACTTCAACATCAGCAGAATACTGTTGGCACTTCAATGTCAGTAGAATACTGCTGGCACTTCAACATCAGTAGAATACTGCTGGCACTTCAACATCAGCAGAATACTGCTGGCACTTCAATGTCAGTAGAATACTGTTGGCACTTCAACATCAGCAGAATACTGCTGGCACTTCAACATCAGCAGAATACTGCTAACACTTCAACATCAGCAGAATACTGCTGGCACTTCAACATCAGCAGAATACTGCTAACACTTCAACATCAGCAGAATACTGCTAACACTTCAACATCAGCAGAATACTGCTGGCACTTCAACATCAGCAGAATACTGCTGGCACTTCAATGTCAGTAGAATACTGCTGGCACTTCAACATCAGCAGAATACTGTTGGCACTTCAATGTCAGTAGAATACTGCTGGCACTTCAACATCAGCAGAATACTGCTGGCACTTCAACATCAGCAGAATACTGTTGGCACTTCAACATCAGCAGAATACTGCTGGCACTTCAATGTCAGTAGAATACTGCTGGCACTTCAACATCAGCAGAATACTGTTGGCACTTCAACATCAGCAGAATACTGTTGGCACTTCAATGTCAGTAGAATACTGCTGGCACTTCAACATCAGTAGAATACTGCTGGCACTTCAACATCAGCAGAATACGGCCGACACTTTAACATCAGCAGAATACTGCTGACACTTCAATGTCAGCAGAATACGGCCGGCACTTCAACATCAGCAGAATACTGCTGGCACTTCAACATCAGCAGAATACTGCTGACACTTCAATGTCAGCAGAATACGGCCGGCACTTCAACGTCAGCAGAATACTGCTGACACTTCAATGTCAGCAGAATACTGCTGGCACTTCAACGTCAGCAGAATACTGCTGACACTTCAATGTCAGCAGAATACTGCTGGCACTTCAACGTCAGCAGAATACTGCTGACACGTCAATGTCAGCAGAATACTGCTGGCACTTCAACGTCAGCAGAATACTGCTGACACGTCAATGTCAGCAGAATACGGCCAACACTTTAAGATCAGCAGAATACTGCTGACACTTCAATGTCAGCAGAATACGGCCGGCACTTCAACGTCAGCAGAATACTGCTGACACTTCAATGTCAGCAGAATACTGCTGGCACTTCAACGTCAGCAGAATACTGCTGACACTTCAATGTCAGCAGAATACTGCTGGCACTTCAACGTCAGCAGAATACTGCTGACACGTCAATGTCAGCAGAATACTGCTGGCACTTCAACGTCAGCAGAATACTGCTGACACGTCAATGTCAGCAGAATACTGCTGGCACTTCAACGTCAGCAGAATACTGCTGACACGTCAATGTCAGCAGAATACGGCCAACACTTTAAGATCAGCAGAATACTGCTGACACTTCAATGTCAGCAGAATACGGCCGGCACTTCAACGTCAGCAGAATACTGCTGACACTTCAATGTCAGCAGAATACTGCTGGCACTTCAACGTCAGCAGAATACTGCTGACACTTCAATGTCAGCAGAATACTGCTGGCACTTCAACGTCAGCAGAATACTGCTGACACGTCAATGTCAGCAGAATACTGCTGGCACTTCAACGTCAGCAGAATACTGCTGACACGTCAATGTCAGCAGAATACTGCTGGCACGTCAATGTCAGCAGAATACGGCCAACACTTTAAGATCAGCAGAATACTGCCGACACTTCAACAATATTAATTTATTTCCACTGCTAGCACCGGTTTTTGGTGGGGGGTTGGATTGGAAATTCTGTTACACCCCCCCCCCCCCCAACTACACCACTACACCCTCCAGAACTGCCGCTGAAGTGAAACCAATCGTACCTGTTGCGCTACCGGAGTAATCGACTCCGCCAATGGTGCAGCGTTTGAAGACCATGCGGTTCTCTGTGAGTGTCCCCGTCTTGTCAGAGAACACGTACTCCACCTGGCCCAAGTCCTCGTTGATATTCAACGCGCGACACAGGATCCTCTTGTTGCTGGCGCGGTCGTACAGGTCACAGTCGTTGGTGATGAAGTAGATCTGACCCAGCTTCACCATCTCGACGGTGATGTACAGGGACAGAGGGATCATGACCTGGGGACAGATGGGACATGTTTACGACTGTTATGTACATGGACGGAGGGATCATGACCTGGGGACAGATGGGACATGTTTACGACTGTTATGTACATGGACGGAGGGATCATGACCTGGGGACAGATGGGACATGTTTACGACTGTTATGTACAGGGACACAGGGATCATGACCTGGGGACAGGTGGGACATGTTTACAACTGTTATGTACAGGGACACAGGGATCATGACCTGGGGACAGATGGGACATGTTTACAACTGTTATGTACAGGGACAGCGGGATCATGACCTGGGGACAGATGGGACATGTTTACAACTGTTATGTACAGGGACACAGGGATCATGACCTGGGGACAGGTGGGACATGTTTACAACTGTTATGTACAGGGACAGCGGGATCATGACCTGGGGACAGATGGGACATGTTTACAACTGTTATGTACAGGGACACAGGGATCATGACCTGGGGACAGGTGGGACATGTTTACAACTGTTATGTACAGGGACACAGGGATCATGACCTGGGGACAGATGGGACATGTTTACAACTGTTATGTACAGGGACACAGGGATCATGACCTGGGGACAGATGGGACATGTTTACAACTGTTATGTACAGGGACACAGGGATCATGACCTGGGGACAGATGGGACATGTTTACAACTGTTATGTACAGGGACACAGGGATCATGACCTGGGGACAGATGGGACATGTTTACAACTGTTATGTACAGGGACAGCGGGATCATGACCTGGGGACAGATGGGACATGTTTACAACTGTTATGTACAGGGACACAGGGATCATGACCTGGGGACAGGTGGGACATGTTTACAACTGTTATGTACAGGGACAGAGGGATCATGACCTGGGGACAGATGGGACATGTTTACAACTGTTATGTACAGGGACACAGGGATCATGACCTGGGGACAGATGGGACATGTTTACAACTGTTATGTACAGGGACACAGGGATCATGACCTGGGGACAGATGGGACATGTTTACAACTGTTATGTACAGGGACACAGGGATCATGACCTGGGGACAGATGGGACATGTTTACAACTGTTATGTACAGGGACACAGGGATCATGACCTGGGGACAGATGGGACATGTTTACAACTGTTATGTACAGGGACGGAGGGATCATGACCTGGGACAGATGGGAAATGTTTATGTTGCAGACGCGGTGGATCGTAACACTCAGTTGTACTGAGAAAAACATCGTATATAATGATTTGTTGTCTATACTGTTTGTGGGCATGGAGACTGGGGAGGGGCTGGACTGACTGGAGATGTGGTTCTCAGTCTCAGTGGTATGTGTTGGTTATTCAATTTTGGGGTGTAGTTATACTGTTTAGGATGCCCCCAAATGCTATAGCCACAGGTATACCGTTTGGGGGGGGGGGTGTCTCTGTACTAGTTCAGGGCATGACTATATTGTTTGGGGGTGTGGGTATACAGTTTGAGGGCATGACTATATTGTTTGGGGGCATGGTATATTGTTTAGGGGTGTGGCTATACTGTTTGTGGGTGTGGCTATACCGTTTGGGGGCGTGGCTATGTTTGGGGCATAGCTAAACTGTTTGGGGGCATGGCTATATTGTTTGGAGGTGTGGCTATACTGTTTGGGGGTGTGGCTATATTGTCCGGGGGTGTGGCTATAATGTTTGGGGTGTGGCTACACTGTTTGGGAGCTTGGCTATATTGTTGGGGTGTGGCTATATTGTTGGTGGGCGTGACTATATTGTATGGGGGTGTCTATATTGCTTAGGGGCGTGGCTATATTGTTTGGGGGCGTGGCTATACTGTGTGGGAGCGTGTCTATATTGTTTGGGAGCATGGCTATATTGGTTGGGGGCATGGCTATACTATCTGGGGGCGTGGCTATGTTGTTTGGGGCGTGACTATACTGTTTGTGGGCATGGCTATATTGTTTGGGGGCGTGGCTATATTGTTTGGGGGCGTGGCTATATGTATGTAGGTGTGTCTATAATGTTTGGGGGCGTGGCTATATTGTTTGGGGGTGGGGCTATATTGTTTGGGGGTGTGGCAATATTGTTTGGGGGCGTGGCTATACTGTTTGGGGGGCATGGCTATATTGTTTGGGGCCATGGCAATATTGTTTGGGGGCATGGTTTATTGCTTGGGGACATATCAGTACTGTTTGGAGGCATAGTTGTATTGTTTGGGGGCGTGGCTATATTGTTTGGGGGCGTGGCTATTATGTTTGGGGGCATGGCTATATTGGTTGGGGCATGGCTATACTGTCTGGGGCGTGGCTATGTTATTTGGGGGAATGGCTATATTGTTTGGGGGCGTGGCTATATTGTTTGGGGGCGTGGCTATATTGTTTGCGGGCGTGGCTATGCTACACTCACCTGGAAGAGGATGATGTAGGTCCAGAAGGTGACAAAGGCGCGGTAGGTGGGAGAGAACTGGGTCACGCTTGAGTAGGCAATGTAGGGCACATGCTGACTGTCGGCAAACTTCCCCATCCAAAACCCACTGCCTGAAACACAACGCCATCAGCACTGATCAACAAAGTTTCAAAATGACACCGAGACTTGAAAACCCAGATTCTAATGATTACTATTGCAAGGTAATATAAGACAATAAAATACGACATAAAGGTACTCACTGGGGGTACTACATGACACATGGGTACTCACTGAGGGTACTACATGACACAAGGGTACTAATTGAGGGTACTACATAACACAAGGGTACTCACTGAGGGTACTATATGACAAGGGTACTCACTGAGAGTACTACATGACACAAGGGTACTCACTGAGGGTACTACATGACACATGGGTACTCACTGAGGGTACTACATGACACAAGGGTACTCACTGAGGGTACTACAAGACACAAGGGTACTCACTGAGAGTACTACATGACACAAGGGTACTCACTCAGGGTACTACAAGATACAAGGGTACTCAATGAGCCTGTGTCTGAGAGTACTACATGACACAAGGGTACCCACTGAGAGTACTACATGACACAAGGGTACTCACTGCTCAAGGGGAATATAAGACATGAAGGTACTCACCAAGTGTTATGTATGACAGAAGGTCAAGGGTATTCACTGAGGGTAATACTCAGTGCTCAAGGGTAACATAAGACACAAGGGTACTCACCAAAGCCCGGTTACGGTAATTTATGATACAAGGGTAATGTAAGACATGGGTACTCACCGAGGGTACTATATGCCACAAGGGTACCCACCGAGGCTACTTTAAACCACAATGGTCCTCACTGAGGGTACTATAAGCCACAAGGTACTCACCGAGGGTACTATAAGCCACCAGGTACTCACCGAGGGTACTATAGGCCACCAGGTACTCTCAGAGGGTACTATAAGCCACCAGGTACTCTCCGAGGGTACTATAAGCCACCAGGTACTCACCGAGGGTACTATAAGCCACCAGGTACTCTCCGAGGGTACTACAAGCCACCAGGTACTCTCCGAGGGTACTATAAGCCACCAGGTACTCACCGAGGGTACTATAAGCCACCAGGTACTCACCGAGGGTACTATAAGCCACCAGGTACTCTCCGGGGGTACTATAAGACACTAGCGTACTCACCGAGGGTACTATAAGCCACCAGGTACTCACCGAGGGTACTCTAAGCCACCAGGTACTCACCGAGGGTACTCTAAGCCACCAGGTACTCACCGAGGGTACTCTAAGCCACCAGGTACTCACTGAGGGTACTATAAGCCACCAGGTACTCTCCGAGGGTACTATAAGCCACCAGGTACTCTCCAAAGGTACTATAAGCCACCAGGTACTCTCCGAGGGTGCTATAAGCCACCAGGTACTCTCCGAGGGTACTATAAGCCACCAGGTACTCTCCGAGGGTACTATAAGCCACCAGGTACTCTCCAAGGGTACTATAAGCCACCAGGTACTCACCTAGGGAGCAGTAGAGACACATGAGCAGGAGGATGAGGACACACCAGACGACGTCACGGTTGAGTCGACACTCCAACTTGCTGCGTTTGTAGCGCGGCCCGTTGTTGTTGAGGAGGGCCTTCGTCTCGTGACCTGGTCACATGACACGGGTCACGTTACACACGGTTCATTTTACCCATAACTCCTACAGATTATGGTAAAGTAGCCAGTTTAACACGTCATGGCTGAAAAAGTACTTTCAAGTGCTGCTCCACGCCTCTGGAACAATCTGCCGCTTGCCATGCGTGCCGCAGATTGCCTCAATTCGTTCAAGAAGCACTTTAAAACAACAATTTTATAATATCCAAACGTTTATAATATCTACTATTTATCAGCTATTTTATTATTTATTTGTTTTTAACTTGTAATGTAATTAACTATTATTTATCAGTATTAGTATTTTAGTATTATTAAAACTAATATTATTTATTGATATTGGAATTTGTTACTGATCTATTTATTTTACAACTACATCTCTATTTTTTTTTTAAGGTAACCTGCATATTCCTATAAAGTGTAATGCGGCTCTGAATGGTTTTATTGCTAGAGATATGGCGTATACAAATACTGTTACTTATTTATTATATATTATTACTGAAAGAACTTCTAAAAGGTGCCTGTAACTACCAAGCCAATATTTAGCCTTCGACCCACTCACGCTTGTCACAGGAACACATGTGTAATGGCACTGAACAATCACGCGGATATTCCAATTTTGTGAGTATAACTGGAAATGACATTAGACAGGGTTGCCACTCATGGAAGCTTTCAAAATTCCCTGACTTTTCCCTGACTCAAAGTTTCATTTTCCCTGACCATGCTGGCTGAATAATCATGAAAATGTATGTGCAATGTACACACAATTAGCAATTAACTATGTTAAAATTGCCAAAAGAACAGTTATGACATTATTACAACAGCCAACTGAAGAACGTATGGTATCCACATTTTTAACAGCATATGTTTGTGGTATCAACATTGTTTCACGGGATTGTTACGCATAATGAATTCGAGTTTGCTGCATTGCATTTGCTGCATGAGTAAGTCAAATTTCCTTGACTTTGAAGGGATTTTCCTGTATTTCCCTGACTTTTCTCAAAATCTCAAATTTCCCTGACCCAGCACAAAATTCCCTGACTTTTCCCTGACCTTGAATTTCCCTGACCTTTCCCTGACCAGTGGCAACCATGTTAGACTGACCAAGTCTTACCGGCGTACACAACGATGCCCTCCACAAAGTCTGTGTTGCGAATGACACACTCTCGCAACAACAGGTTGTTCTGTGTCACTCCGATCTTCTCCCCCAGTCGCGTCACCCTGTCACAAAATAGGCTCCATCGTTAAAATATTTTGGGGCTATCTTTTGGAAGAGGAATCGGCTGCAGGAATAAGAATAGTAGCTTGCTTCTACTGAGTAGTTTCTTTGATTTAAATCTTACAATATCGGCATTTTTTAATCAGTCCATAGGGAATGAGTGTAAATCTTCACTTTTCAAATATCTTTAGTGGCTGTGACACAAAAGGGACCATACATTATTACATATGGGACAAATCAAATATTTAATGTACCAATTTGAATTGTTACTTTTTGCCATGCACATTGTCAAAATAACCACACATTATTACATCGTAAAAATAACTGAGGGATCATAAATTTATTACTATTTATCATGTCACATTTTTACAATAAGGGACCTTTCATTACTACTCACATGGCACCGTGGAACTTGTAGATTTCCTTGTTTGGCAGTTCACACTCCGTTGTGTAAGTGAACATGGTGGGGTGAAATTCGTCGCCCTATAGCATAAACAAACTATAGTAAACCATGTGGGACACTATTACTGATTACATTAATTTTTATATTTATGATAAATCCAAAAACAGCAATCATCGGTACAAAGTAATTTATTGCCTAGCTCTAATAAAGCAATTTATTGCCTAGCTCTAACACACACACACACACACGCATGCACGCATGTACGCACGCACGCACACACACACAACCTTAATATTTATTATTATAACTAAATAATGACACAAGTCACAGAATACAATATATTATACAGTGATTGCAGTGTATTTATGTAACTTGAAAAAACATTAAATATAGGCAACGTAAAAACATATAATTTGCTACTTTTTTTATTTTTGGTTCTAGTAATCCCTTTTGATTTATAGCTAACAGTTGTTTTGAAGTATCAACTGCCATAATATTTCATAGACCCTTACCTTTAACTTTATATATGGCCCTGTATATATATATATATATATATATATATATATATATATATATATATATATATATATATATATATATATATATATATATCCATATATATATCCATATATATATATATATATATATATATATATATATATATATATATTATATACACACATATATTAGTAATTTTTAAATATACAACAAGTATAATCATTTTGGTATGAAGAAATTTTTATTTGTAATGTTTTTAAATATTGCACCAGAGTAAAATAAACATTTTAATCGCTGAAGAAGGCTAACCTGCTGATGCAGCCCGGCGATCACGCTGCGTTGTTTGAGGTTGTTTTCGCCGTCAATGTTCGACGTGTCAATGTGACAGATGCCTTGTCGGTCACTGGACCGTAGCAGGATGACATCAGCAGGAATGACCTCGTTACAGGACAGATGAATGATGTCACCAACGTGGATGTCCTGCCACTCTTGTTGAATGTAACGTCTCTGTTTCCTGGAACCATTTTTGATCTTTGTCAAACGTTACGTATTGTCACAAATGGACGTAATTGTCACGCGAAATGACTTCACAAGAAACAAAAGTTTTAATATTTTGGTTGAAATCAGATACAATGTGTTTGTGAATTAATGTCTATTGCAATTGAAACTTCAAAATCAAGTTGAAATTCCACATTCAATATCGTGTGATATGGTGAAGATGTAGATGATAACTCAATGATAAATCTTATGTTGGTGCACTCGCCACAACTAATTGACTTGTCATAGTGCCACTTGAAACATAATAACTATGTTATGATACTGAATTACTGACATCATGGCTAGTACCTGAAGTAGATGTCTCCAAGGGTGAAAAGTGAGTACCTGTTGTATTTACACAAAATAGTTTAGCACTACTTTCTTAGATGCACATGTAAGTTTATTGACTTAATGTTAATACATATTATTTTGTTTAAAAGAAACACTTTGAACTCAGGGCTTCTGAAGATTTGAAATTCAAGATTTTTAAGACTACGTGTATTTGAAAAAGAAATTTAAGACTATTTTAATAACATACCTGTGTAATTTTAATCTACTTTTAACCCCCACTTTTACAGCTAAGAACCATGTGAGCACAAGAATAATTGTTATGTGAACATTGCCTTTCCCAATGCCAATAATAATGACATACAGTGTTGTGCTAAACTTTGCAGCCTACTTGTCTGTGGCTTTTTGGCTAACACATGTCATGACAGAAGGGCCAATAATAGTTTTAACTGACCACAGAAAAATTCAGGGCTTTTAAACTCAAGACTACTTTGTAAAGTTCAAGGATTTCAAGGCCTTGAATTAGGTCCAATAAAATTCAATTTTTTCAAGAGTTCCAAGGCCATAAAGGGACCCAGTGAACTGCTTAAAACTAAAATCATGTGAAAATTGTATACACAATAATAATAATAAATACAGTATTTGTCTATGCCATATCTCTAGCAATAAAACAATTCCAAGGCGCAAATTACACTTTACATGAATATACAGATTACCTAAAAATAAAAAATAGAGACGTAATTGTAAAATAAATAGATCAGTAAAAAAAGTTCAATATTTTATATGAAATTAATAAATAATATTAATTTTAATAATACTAAAATATTAATACTGATAAATAATAGTTAATTATATTAAAATTTTAAAAATATAAATAAATAATAAAATAGTTGTATACCTGGAGTAGACTCTGCATGGGAGGTGATTCACTTTCTTGTCGGATCTGTAGCGTCTGTAATCCTCGTAACCGTCCTTCACGGCCGTCACAGACAACACGAAGAGAACAGGGAACATGGCCACCTCCTTTGTGAAAGCATTCACATGCGGCATCCAATTCAACAGAACGATAAACAGGAAGTAGATGTTGGCGAATCGGTGGAACTGCTCGAACAGATTCCGTGGCAGAAACGAAAAGACTGTGTACTTCGTTGTTTTGATGGCGTTCGTAAGGAAGCTGGCGTTGGGATGTTGACTCGGATCGACATCATCAGACACCAGATGGTTAGGGACAACTTCACGGTTCTTCGGTTTCGAGACCGTTTTCTTGTTCCTTTTGAAGGCATTGCCCATTTTTGTATGTGGGACACACTGACGTGTTAGATTGGTCAGATGTGTGGGTTTGAGAGGAACCTGTAAGGGCTCTTTTTCTGGCAATCAGCCATGGCATTTGTTGGGTGTGGCCTGAAACAGCAACAATGCGTATTCATTCAATAATTCATAGCCACATCATGAAACACCTTGAACAACATCATATCCTACCTGACCACCAACATGGTTCTCGTGCAAAAAGATCGACAGAAACTCAATTAATTCAAACTGTCCATGACATATGCAAATTCCTAGATGAAAAGAAATCTGTAGACATGGCCATTCTAGACGTCACCAAAGCATTCAATAAAGTAAATTAAGTTCCACATAAAAAACTAATCCACAAACAAACTAAATGCGTGTTACAAAGTTGTTAATATAACACGTCATTCTGAACAAGTATACACAACTTAGTTAGATTATGGATATATACTACTATAAATTTACAACACAAACCATATTGTTAAAAATGTCATAATAGTTATCATGCTGCCATTCACAGATAAATATATGCACATATTACTTACATATATGTATGTATACAATTACACTCACACACACGTTTGTCATAAACTGTGTGACCAAACACTGTCAGATATATCCTTATTTGAGCAATGTCACACTGACAGTAAAGCTGTTTTGTAAACATACAGGTATTACACTGCTAGTCAGCTACTGTTTATATATCAGCATATGATTCTGGTTGGTGTAAAACAACTTTAGAAAGCAGTTCGCTACATGTATAACTTGCATAACTGGGAGAGTAAACATTTTGTTAGTGCTTAGACATGTCCTTATCCTGTCATGATCTCACAGCCTTCAAAGCAGGCTCAGTCGAGGTCTAGCTGGGTGAAAATCGCCCTCTAGACACTCTTCAAAAATTTGACTTCTTCTTCCATTAAATGACCTCGGTCAACTTGATGACCATAATTGTCATTGGTTTTTAGATTTGTCCTTCTCTAGAATTATATAGTGAGTCCACTACAGGTTACACATTGTGTGGGATCTTTTATTTCCCTTGGCATACCAGATAGAAAGAACCACCGGCCTTTAGTGTCTCTTCCGAAAGACACAGGCAAATGTGGGGTTAATTAAATTGCCTAAGTTTCAAAACAGCGACAGCCGACAGGTGGGATTGAACCACAGTCCCTTTGATTGACAGTCCGGCGCTCTACCACACGACCACCGCTCCCAAAAAAGTGTCTCATTAACGCCTCTAAACTGTGCATGTGCAAACTGTGGAATGTTTCTCTGCATAGAGTCAGAGGTAACAACATTATTTACATGATTGTGAAGAAGATCTGTGAGACACTTCTTATAATACAAACACAGATACAGCATATAATTTTTGGGTTGTTCTAAATCAACTTTTAAGATCTTGTTGTACTTGTCCCAAAAACAAACAATCTTACCATGTACAGACTACTTATGATACTGCGTTTCCAAGAAATTGAAACATTCACGGGCCACTAAACTTCCTTGTACGTGGACGCTATATTTAGTATTGTAGCCTGGCTAGAATATGTCCTAGACATAGACAACAAAATCACCGTAGATTTTAGTTGTAAACACACATACTGCAGTATTGTTATTAGTTTTATCCAATATAACATAGTAAACATTTGCGTAACAGTAAAGAAGACTTAAAAGAAAGACATCAGCCGGGCCATAAACTCTGACAGTTACTTGGTTACTTTGAAGTTTGTGCTTTTGACTCTTGAATGACGGCCCGCCTATATTCACTTGTAACATGTGTCAGTCTCGCAAGTTAGAAAACAGCCACTCGATTTGCATTTTATCTTAAATTACCAGTAACAAGTTTGTCGTAATTGTGTCAGATATTCGTAAATAACATTACAGATGGAACACTAATGACGACGCTTAGGAAAAATTCGGTTACCAGTTGCATCGGACGATTTTAAAGCGGTTCCATTTCGTGTCGTCGCGTCGACATGATGTGGCCTTTGACATTTGACCTTATTAGGTCATGTTTTGCACAAGGCCGCTAATGTCATCTTCAAATATACCATACCGGTTGGGCGGGTTTCAACATAGCAAACGCATTTTGGCAGTTTAGGCTATGCTTATTTTCGCAAATGTGGAAAGACAGAAAACACGGCGAGCATCTTGCACACAAGTTCTGGAAGCAGTAGTATTAAAATAATTGCAGTTAAACTGAGTGGACTACAAAATAACAGCTTAAATTCATCTAAGTCTAACTCTAAGATGTAATTAAATTTTTTAATATTATCTTATCCAGAAAACATTTTCAATATTGGCCTTAATAATTATAATATTGCTTTGTTGCATTTGTATTGATATCTTCGGCTGTACTTTGAACTGTATGTATTTAATTTAATGCACGTATTATTTAATATTTATATAAAAATTCTTTTTATTACATAATCATCGCATACATGACAAATCATTTCCTAGGCTACACATTTATATATGGTGAAGCACGTTTGGAAGGTTTAATTTCTTAGCTTGGGTCAAATATGCAAATAAAGGATCAAGCACAATCTATAAAAATAAACAAATTATCATAAAATGATACGACACGTTTTAAATTGACCTAATACGGTAGTTTGAACTCTCTTGCGTCGGAGGCGTAAGTTTATCCTGACGACCGACAAGTGCTGCTTGCAAGTAAACATCGATTTTATGAGAATATCTAATTGTCGATTTGGATAAAACAGATTGATCGTTGATTACTCATGGTATAACATTTAAATGCGTCATTTAATATGTTGTAGTGTAATGCTTATGAACGCTACAGTACGAATAGTGCTACAGCGGGCCGGGATGGCAGACCCACCGCCCCGCCTCCCTTTACCGTAAAACGTTTTTTATGACCGACCTCTGCGACTACACTGGCCGATTCAGGGCTCCAATGATTAATAAAAATAATTAGTAGATGCAACCTGATATAACACACATTTTAACTGCTAAATGGTTAATAAAGTATTGTATTATTGACCTGTTTGTGTAAACTGTGATTACAATTAAAGTGAGTTGTAACACATATTTCCACTTAAAATTGGTCTGTTAAAATATTTTCTGCTGGGATTTCACATTGTTACTTTGGCCTATTTTCTTGATGGACCATCAGCCAAGGTACTCCACGCTTGTCTGCTTGGTGCAACTTTCTCAATTTACCTCCCAATGTAATCTCTTTATTTTGGCCTTTTAATCTCAGCCAGGTTTTTGGTCTTCCACTATTCCCTTGTTTCATGTACGTGTTTATAGTCAAGTAATCTGTTGATGTTTTCCTCAGTATCAAACCTGCTTTACTCAATTTATCATCAATGTTTACCATCTTTGGAAATTTTTGCTGAACGTTCCACATAAATTTACAAAATAATAAAAATGTATTTTGTATAAACATTATAACTAACAACATACTATATCTAGCAATATTTAGCTTCATTGCCTATTGTGAAAACAAACCCAATATATATATATATAAATTATCGATCTCAGAAATAATTTTTTATTATAAATTATTTATTTATGAGTTGTTTTTATTTTCAGATGAATTGTGCTTTTCAATGCGGCTGTAAAACAGATATATCTTGAAAAAATGGAAGAACATCTAAAGGGAGCAGTCAGTGACGATGACATTGACGATGAAGACGTCGATGGAGTTGGGCTGAGTCAGAGCAGAGCAAGTCTCATTCAGACATCTTTCTTCTCATCTCACCGCGACAGTAAGTCGGGTCTGACTTCAAATGAGGCTATATATATATATATATATATATATATATATATATATATGGATATATATGTATATATATACAGTATATATGTATATATATATATACAGTGTGTGTATATATATATATGTGTGTGTGTTCATCATTTTCAGAATATTCATAATACTTAGAATAAACAATTAATGTTGAATTTTGTCAAATTGTCTTTAATAAACTGGACACATGCTTGTAATGTATATATTTTGAAAACTAATTAAATTATGAATAAAATATTATAAACATGCTCACTCTAAATGTGACATGGTCATTAGATATTATATAATTATAATGATAACTGTGCATGTCATATTGGATAGAGTATATTTAGTATTATTGATGGTTAGTTTGATGTATGTACGTATTATTGAACATTGTATTGGTATTCTATCATTGTGGAGGAGTGTAGGGTATTTAGGAATTTGTTTGTGCGTGGGATCACTTCCCCCTCCATCCTCTTGACCCCGTGACAAATCAATCCTGTAAACAGTTCCCGGAAGCATGACCCATTGGTAATACACCCGTTTGGTCATCATACTTCTGGAGAAGCCACCCCTTTCACCCCACCCTAGTTGTGACACAGAGATAACAGGAACGATAATCACCCACATACCAGTCGTTTGGCTTGTATAAGTAGAGGAAGATTTTGCAGTTAAAACCATTCCTCCAAGCTGCAGCATGGATGACGCCATGTAGTATTTACAGTGAAAGCCCCCTTTGTGGCATGGACAGGGCCAATCCTGATCTACTCATGTAGTGGTCAGTCGTCTTTACGACAGTCGACTTTATGACAGTCGTCTTTAGGAGAGACCTTTAAGTCGTCTTTATGACAGTCGTCTTTAGTAGAGACCTTTTAGTCATCTCTAGTAAGCCTATTAGTTGACAATACATGTGAAATTGACTGTATTAGTCATGCAATGGTAACTTGGATGTGGATTCGATTGGTTTAAAGACAATCATTGTTGCTATTGTGGATGAAGGGAGACTGAGAATTGTTTAGAGACATTTTGTATAATTATTTTACCAGTTAAACTGTAATAAACGCATTTTTATACTTTAAACTTGCCTTACAGTGGTCTAATAGTTTACGTAGGCGCGGGCGCTAACGATAACGGCGGTTGCGCGCCCGTTCGCGGCCTACATAAATATTGTTTTTGATTTATTGTGTATAGTAGTAGCTTAATATGTACCTACTGTATGTGATGTGGTTATTCTTTATGAGCTCCCATGCTGCAGTGATTACCTTTACCTATCCCCAAATGTTCACAATTATATTTGATGATTTATTTTCAAAGTTGTACCTCTTAGCTCAATTTCCCAGTGATTTTGATTACATTATATTAGGGGGATTAATTCTGTGCATGTTGTATAGAACATCTCAAGGTTATATTTATTTTAACAACTAGAAATAAACCGGGTTTAGTTTTCACAATTGCCAGCAATGCTCAGTAACTGCTTGTGAAGTTGTAGTTTTAGCAAAACAAGTGATGCATACATCATCCAGTACACACAGAATAACATGTTTTGTTGGATAAATCTGTGAGTTTATGATGAAGGCAGCCATTTGACCTGATCTGACCGTTATTTTACAGAGATGTTCACGCCAGTGGAATCCAGAGATGAGTCGACAGAATACAAATTTAGGAAATTTGAAGGTCGACTGTCGGATGATGTGTTGCAACAAAGCTTAGTTGGTCAAGCTTGCTATGGACTCGACTGGACTGTGAGTAACTTTGTTGCTTGTTGACCAGGACATAATATTGACAAATGATTATGTCAACTGCGTAAATGCTAAACATATTTTATTTTCATTTGTCTTGGCTATAAAACTGTTAAATCACCCGGTTTATAAAAGCACCTTGTTTTTGTATTGTACAGAAATGTTGTACAAATTGGTAATTGGTGGTTATATTTCATATCTATGAAAACAGATAAATAAATAAGAAGTATATCTTATGCTTTGCAAATAGTAGGAATTAAGGATCTTGAGAGGTTTCCCTGGTTAGAAATAATGCTTATGATAATACAGAGTCTCTGTACGTCTGGATATGGTCGAATAGCCTGGGGGACTATATGTCCGGATACAGACAAATAGCGTAGGTCGGTACATTTCGATTGTATCCGGTCAAATAGCCACGACCATAATAAATTATGTTTTTTCAAAATAAAATAATAAATAAACTCACCAATATTTCAAAAATAATAATGACTCATAACATATTATCAGCATGTTTTTAATAATATATATATATATATATATATATATATGAACATATGTATGTATTTACGTACGTACGTACGTACGTACGTACGTACGTACGTACGTACGTACGTACGTACGTACGTACGTACGTACGTACGTACATACGTAATCAAATGAATTTCACATAATTTGTCAGTATTAATATTCATGTTTATAAATATAATTGTTCTCCGTATCTGCATCAAATATTCAACTGGTTGTAGGATGTGTTTGAACGGGGTAAGACAAGAGGGGTTGTCTGGAACGAGGTTGACCTGAGACAAGACCAAAGCATCACTGATGCTGTTCTCTATTCACTCATGCAGAACAAGGTAATTACTGATTACTTACCCACTCTAGGCAATTTTAAGGTCTTAATAATCATGTTTTAGAATATCATGCTCTTGATTTGAAGTAACATTTGAGTGGTTAATGGTTTTGTTTGTAAAAAGGGTGAAAATAAATAATACATTTGCAGCGGAGTATCCAATCCTCAGGACTGCACAAAAACACTTTACGCGAACCGTCCATTTAAATACCATAATATTGACTTGTCTGGGGAATCAGTCAACCATGCTGTAGTAAACGCACAAAGATTGTATACAAATATTCACCACTGTTTATAGCCAGGTACTCATTCACACAGCATTGCAATATGTTGTCATTCAGACCTAAAATAATAAACAATATTCATCTGCCATTGCATTCTCAAGGAAATAGTCAGAGCTGTAATAGTAATGCGCATATTGGATAGAGCAATCTAGTAAACTAAGATTCTACATCCTGTGTTCCTGTTTGTAGAGAGCTCAGGGGTAGAGCTTCGGACTCTCGACTACAAGAACCCGAGTTCGATTCTTGTGCTACGGTGTTAAAACCTTGGGCAATTTTTTTCACTTTACATTGCTCCAGTTCACTCAGCTGTATAAATGAGTACCTGGCTATAAACAGTGGCGGACATGTGTACGAGTAGCCTTCGCGCATTAATTGTAGCATATGGCTGGATGCTTCCCAGAGAAGCCAAGATGGTGTCTGAGTGAACAGGTCTGTAGAGGAAGTAAAGTGTAAATCGCTTTGAGCGGTCCCGAGGACT
This sequence comes from Oasisia sp. SBJ-2009, assembly GCA_964017155.1. NCBI lineage: Eukaryota > Metazoa > Annelida > Polychaeta > Sabellida > Siboglinidae > Oasisia > Oasisia sp. SBJ-2009. Next base: position 41,247,716 of record OZ024860.1, read on the forward strand.
GGATACTGCGCTATATAAAAACATGCCCTTTTAACAAAGCATGTTGCTTCGTGTGTCCACAGGAGTCACTGAAAGACATCACCAGGCTGGATGTCAGTGGGTGTCTTCACGTCACAGACGTTGGGGTCCACTGGCTGGCTCAGATGCTTCCGTCCTGCCCCAGTCTCAGGAGGGTAGGACACGTTGCTAGGCAACCGTTTAATAACAACATCAAAGATGCCTCCTCAGTCAGATTTTGGTACACGTCTTATTTCAAATAAATTTGTCATAAAGCAGAACTACTACGTGTGTGTCTATGACTATAGAGATGTTTTAAGTTTCTGGGTTAATCGTAATTAAATAATTAACCATTCAAGAAATTATTTGAGGAAAATCAAAACAAAATTCTTGAGAGGTGCTGTAGTCAGGTCCATGTATTTAGCATCCACTGCAAGATGCTAATTGGTATGTGCAACATTTTTATGTGTTATTATATGATTGACACAGAGGGCAGCCTTTTCAGTTGAATTTGTGGTGTCTTAAATATTAATTCCTATTTTGTACAGATCTGTATGGATGGGTGTCGAGAGATCACAGAAAGGTCATTGCTGAGTCTCGGTCGCCATGGGAACGGCCTGACTGTGTCTGCACAGGGAACAGGCGTAATGTTTTCCCCTGTATCTTTGATGAAATCCAACTCGTACTTTGCCCTGGATGGGTGTCCTCTCATAGATGATGTCACCTTCATGGACAGTACAGGTAAGGTGAAAATATGTAAGTAATATAGGATATTTTACGCCACTAATTATATCATAAACTTAATCAGTTCGTTTAATAGAAGTATTTCAAAAGCAAGAGTGATCACTTCAGCCGTTCTAGAGTAGTTGCCTTGGTAGCCAAGTATGGTATCCTTGGTCACCAATAGTGGATGCCTTGGCAACCAAGAATGGTTGCCATGATAAGCAAGAGTGGTTGCCTTGGTAACCAAGAATGGTTGCCATGATAAGCAAGAGTGGTTGCCTTGGTAACCAACAATGGTTGCCTTGGTAACCAAGAATGGTTGCCTTGCTAATGTAGCTTGTTGCCTTGGTAACTAAAAGTAGTTGCCTGAGCAACACTGAGATCCAAGATTTTCAAAATAGTAATCCCATAAGAACAATTCATAATATTTATTTACTTATTACCATCAAACCATTGGGGCAGTTCATGAGAACACAGTTGGATGGAGTTGACAACAGTCATTAGAAAGCAGGAATCTCAGTTGAACGATTCCAGGTCCAAATCCCAGGTAGCTGTCTTGGGCCTTAGGAAATTTTTGGCCACTGCAGTGATGGAGTTCACACTTACTGCAAATAATGAACACCTGGCTGTAGATGATGGGGTGTACTTGTGTACTAATAGTCCAGTAATTGCAGGATGGCTGAATCCTTTCCAGAGACAATAAATAAATGTTTGTAAGTGATGAAGTCATGTCTAATAGTAATAGGATATCAAATCCTTACCATATCCTAAGCATGTATGTATATATATATATATAAACATTATATATAAAATAAGCATATAATTTATATATATATATATATATATATATATATATATATATATATATATTTAACATTATATGCTTATTTTATATATAATTTTGATATAATACACATGTATATATATATATATATATATATATATATACATACACACACACACACACACACACACACACACACACACACACACACACACACAATACATTTATCTAATTTCCAATGATCAATATTGGCTGCATTGTGTCACTTGCTGGCCTGTCATGTTCCAGAGCCTGACCCCTCGGCCCGTGGTCAAGTGGTCATTTGTCTTGGGGCTGGAGAGCGTCACAGTCTAGCGGAGTACCTCATGAGAAATAAACAGACAAAGTTTCATGGTCTGACATACATCAGAGACTGGAAAGCAGAAGATTGTCTCTTAAACATTGTCGAAGTGTCTCTCTCCCATGTAGGTTGACACTCAACTGGATGTCAATGATGACACTTTAAAGGGATTTTTTGAGAAGTTTATATTCTTATGATGTGCAATTTTTGTAATTAATCTTGTTAACATAATTATTTCATGTAATTATATACCTACGTTTCAGTACAAATGTGTTTTATTAATAATTTATAACCCTGACAACATGTGTAAAAAAGTACTCCACATACACAATTTCTAGTTTGGGCTTCGCCTGCATATCTGTATAAGGCATGTTCGTGAATATTCAGTTCAGTTTATCAAACTTTGGTTTTATCTGACAAGTTCACTATGTTGAAAGCCAACGGGCATTGCGTGATTTATTGCGCATGCATGAATATTCATTATAATCAGGCTGCATCAAAAGTAGCGAAATAACTTATGGGAAATGTACGTGTTTTGGTATGGTATATCTCGAAACTTACAAGGAATCCCTTAACATTTCTGATATAATATTCTTAATACATATATAAAATCTATTAAAAGTATTGTAACCAACATATTAATTGAAGTTTCTCTCACTCTTAGCCCAGTGCAGCAATCTTCATTCCTCCAAGAGTCACTCAGGTGATCATTCCGTGTGACACTAGCGCTGGTCAGGAGCAAGCAAAGAATCACATCGTTTCCACTCTGACACATTTTCTCTCCAAGGTACAGTATTGTTACATTCATGAATGTATTTCATTTGAATATTTGCGGGAAATAATAATTTCTCGATGTAGCACATCATGTATGATATTTTTATTAATAGAGATTTTTTTAATTCGAATTTCGAAATTTCTCAGCTGATGATTATCACACATGGATGAATGTGGTTAATGGAGCAAACCACTTTGCTGTAAGCAGGAAGTGTACATGGAGAAGGGTTAAACTGAACTGTCTTGTGTTGATTCCAAGAAGATTTTGTGAAGAAGGGTTAAACTGAACTGACTTGTGTTAGTTCCAAGAAGTTTGTGTGGAGAAGGGTCAAACTGAACTGTTGTGTGTTGATTTTACGAAGTGTAAATGGAGAAGGGTTAAACTGAACTGTTGTATATGTATTCCAGTAAGTGTACATGGAGAAGGGTCTAACTAAGCTGTTATAAATTTATTCCAGAAAGTGTACATGGAGAAGGGTTAAACTGAACTGTCATATATTGATGCCAGGAAGTGTAAATGGAGAAGGGTTAAACTGAACTGTCGTGTATTGATTCCAGGAAGTGTACGTGGAGAAGGGCTAAACTGAACTGTCATATATGGATTCCAGGAAGTGTACGTGGAGAAGGGTTAAACTGAACTGTCATATTGATGCCAGGAAGTGTACGTTGAGAAGGGTTAAACTGAACTGTCGTGTATTGGTTCCAGGAAGTGTACGTGGAGAAGGGTTAAACTGAACTGTCGTGTATTGGTTCCAGGAAGTGTACATGGAGAAGGGCTAAACTGAACTGTCATATATTAATTCCAGGAAGTGTACGTGGAGAAGGGTTAAACTGAACTGTCATATTGATGCCAGGAAGTGTACGTTGAGAAGGGTTAAACTGAACTGTCGTGTATTGGTTCCAGGAAGTGTACGTGGAGAAGGGTTAAACTGAACTGTCGTGTATTGGTTCCAGGAAGTGTACGTGGAGAAGGGTTAAACTGAACTGTCGTATGTTGGTTCCAGGAAGTGTACGTGGAGAAGGGTTAAACTGAACTGTCGTGTGTTGATTCCAGGAAGTGCACGTGGAGAAGGGTTAAACTGAACTGTCATGTGTTGATTCCAGGATGTGCACGTGGAGAAGGGTTAAACTGAACTGTCGTGTGTTGATTCCAGGAAGTGCACATGGAGAAGGGTTAAACTGAACTGTCGTGTGTTGATTCCAGGAAGTGTACATGGAGAAGGGTTAAACTGAACTGTCGTGTTGATTCCAGGAAGTGTACATGGAGAAGGGTTAAACTGAACTGTCATGTATTGATTCCAGGAAGTGTACATGGAGAAGGATTAAACTGAACTGTCATGTGTTGATTCCAGGAAGTGTACAAGGAGAAGGTTTAAACTGAACTAATTCTGTATTGATTCCAGGAAGTGTACATGGAGAAGGGTTAAACTGAACTGTCGTGTTGATTCCAGGAAGTGTACATGGAGAAGGGTTAAACTGAACTGTCATGTATTGATTCCAGGAAGTGTACATGGAGAAGGATTAAACTGAACTGTCATGTGTTGATTCCAGGAAGTGTACAAGGAGAAGGTTTAAACTGAACTAATTCTGTATTGATTCCTGGAAGTGTACATGGAGAAGGGTTAAACTGAACTGTCGTGTTGATTCCAGGAAGTGTACATGGAGAAGGGTTAAACTGAACTGTCATGTATTGATTCCAGGAAGTGTACATGGAGAAGGGTTAAACTGAACTGTCATGTGTTGATTCCAGGAAGTGTACAAGGAGAAGGTTTAAACTGAACTAATTCTGTATTGATTCCAGGAAGTGTACATGGAGAAGGGTTAAACTGAACTGTCGTGTATTGATTCCAGGAAGTGTACATGGAGAAGGGTTAAACTGAACTGTCATGTGTTGATTCCAGGAAGTGTACAAGGAGAAGGTTTAAACTGAACTAATTCTGTATTGATTCCAGGAAATGTACATGGAGAAGGGTTAAACTGAACTGTCGTGTGTTGATTCCAGGAAGTGTACGTGGAGAAGGGTTAAACTGAACTGTCATGTATTGATTCCAGGAATTGTACATGGAGAAGGGTTAAACTGAACTGTCATGTGTTGATTCCAGGAAG
>OZ024860.1:41257439-41272439 GCA_964017155.1 Oasisia sp. SBJ-2009
TATTATTACACAATTCATATTATGTGCAGGAACTTGTTTTTACAAATCAAAATTCAAGACTGTTGGTGATTGCTTGTTGAAGGAGGACCACAACCAGATGGCAGAAGGAAGATACTTCAGTCCCAGTCAACTGAACACAGGGCTCATCACAGACGTCCCATCCCGTGTCCTCAGGTACGTGTGTACAAAAAGAAGAGTCTCAGTCGATACCCTTTACTTCCAATGGTTACAAACGGATGTAACACTGAGTTTTGCATATGTAACAACACAGTAAAATTACCAGTAAATGGTCGTTTATTAAGTATGACCTAATGGACAAGGATAAAAACATCACATTGATTGAAAGGGTTCTTAGGTAAGCATTACGTGTACAGATTGGTTTAATTTTGACTTGTCAAGATGTCGGAATAACACAGACTGTTGTTTGTCCATTTGGTTTTATTTCACCAACATTCCAACTGAAACAAGCAATGTATTCATTACTTTGACAGGATCATATTTTATGCGTATATAAACAACAAAACACAGCCATGTGAATATACAATATGTAGTAATTATTATAGATGTAATGATTCAAGATTTATGAATTGTTTAAAAAAACGTGACCATCACATTTTACAATAACATAGTGTCATGTTTCCATGGGCAGCTACGCGGCGATGTGCACAGTGGCGACTGATGAATGTCGTGCGGCCGTGTGTCGTATGAACGAATCATTGAGTCGAGACCGCTGCGAATTCGCCGTCAAGATTCTGAAGTGTGGGGACAAGTGCCACGTCACCGTCGGTGTCATCTCTGAGCTGTGTGTCAAAGAGCCACCTGGTGGACAATCTGGAACCATAGGATACTCGGCTGTCGATGGACGGTGCGTGTGATATTATGTCAATTCATAACTGTATAGTTAAGAGTGTATGTCCTGTTTATATATATATATATATATATATATATATATATATTATATATATATATATGTATGTATGTAGGATGTATGTATGTTATATATGTATGTATGTATATATGTATATATGTATATACATATATATATATATATATATATACATATATACATATATATATATATATACATATATATATATATATATATATATATATATATATATATATATATATATATATATGTATGTATGTATACAAGACATACAATCACTCATATATATATATATATATATATATGTATATATATATATATATATATATATATATATATATATATATATATATATATTATAGTTTAATTATTTTAAACTTTTAACTGATAGAGTGATTGTATGTGCTGTTTATATAAATACTTTTGATCTTAATTATTTTATTTTATTAATTGATTTATGTTAAAATGTATTTTTTATTTTAGTACATACTTTATAAACATGTAAATGAATTTTAGATGAAATAAATAAACATATTTGTATTAAATTACATTGCAGAATTCACGACGGGTCCCAGCCAACACCTGATGTATCAACAACTAATACAGAAGACTTTGTTTGTCATGCTGGTGACATAATGAAAGTGAAAGTGGGTGGATTTGCTAGCAAGTTCGTCCAGCCAGGAGACTTGCTTCATGTTTCCTTCTACAAAAATGACAGTCTGGTGCGTGACATGAGAGTGAGCCAAGAGTAGAAAATAATCTTGAAAAATCAATGTTGCTATCATTACAGTATTGGTACTTTGAACTAGTAATTGGTGTAGAGATGTACATTGCTATAGTTGAATGCACATAGCCGTTATGTCTGCATCCATAAGTCCTTATCTGTACGGTCATGTGTCCAGTACTGCCTTTTACATTGGGTTATGAGCTGGGTTATGAGCTTGACTGTTGCTAAGTTCTGTTTGTTCAAGTTTGTTTTTCTGACTGTGTTTCTGTGCAGCCTGTGTGTTTGTTAATCTGTTAATCTGGCTGTTGATCCACTTGTCCCACCGTTTGGCGATTAGTTGGTCAGTCAGTCACTCAGTCAGTCAGGTGGGTGAGGGAACTTGTGCGGGGTTGGGTTGTTTGGCTTGTGGGTGGGATGTGGAGAGAGAGTGGAGGTGTGAGATCATACGTCAGGTGTTGGTATGACAGGTGAGAGAGAGAGAGTGGAGGTGTGAGATCATACGTCAGGTGTTGGTATGACAGGTGAGAGAGAGAGAGTGGAGGTGTGAGATCATACGTCAGGTGTTGGTATGACAGGTGAGAGAGAGAGAGTGGAGGTGTCAGATCATACGTCAGGTGTTGGTATGACAGGTGAGAGAGAGAGAGAGAGAGAGAGAGAGAGAGAGAGAGTGGAGGTGTGAGATCATATGTCAGGTGTTGGTATGACAGATGAGAGAGAGTGGAGGTGTCAGATCATACGTCAGGTGTTGGTATGACAGGTGGAAGAGAGAGAGAGAGTGGAGGTGTGAGATCATATGTCAGGTGTTGGTATGACAGATGAGAGAGAGAGAGTGGAGGTGTCAGATCATACGTCAGGTGTTGGTATGACAGGTGAGAGAGAGAGAGAGAGAGAGTGGAGGTGTGAGATCATATGTCAGGTGTTGGTATGACAGGTGAGAGAGAGAGAGAGAGAGAAAGAGAGAGAGTGGAGGTGTGAGATCATATGTCAGGTGTTTGTATGACAGGTGAGAGAGAGAGAGAGAGAGAGAGAGAGAGTGGAGGTGTGAGATCATATGTCAAGTGTTGGTATGACAGGTGAGAGAGAGAGAGAGAGAGAGAGAGAGAGTGGAGGTGTGAGATCATATGCCAGGTGTTTGTATGACAGGTGAGAGAGAGAGAGAGAGTGGAGGTGTGAGATCATATGTCAGGTGTTGGTATGACAGGTGAGAGAGAGAGAGAGAGAGAGAGTGGAGGTGTGAGATCATATGCCAGGTGTTTGTATGACAGGTGAGAGAGAGAGAGAGAGAGAGAGAGAGAGAGAGAGAGAGTGGAGGTGTGAGATCATATGTCAGGTCTTGGTATGACAGGTGGGAGAGAGAGAGTGGCGGTATGACGTGGCTGAGGGACTGAGAGGGAGACTTCTCCCGGCCGTCAGTCTCCAGTCTCCTGATGAACAAGTTGTCCTTCTGAACTGTGTCAGTCGTCCAGACTCTGAGACATCCCACCTGGTAAGTGGAAACGTTTACAAGTCAATACCCTGTCTATTTTGTCCTTAATCTACTAAGTTAGCTTTGTCAGATGAGAATTTTAACCTAGGCACATAATAAATAATATTAATAGAAATATTGGAGATATTAAAACAAATTTAATGTAATTGTAAGTTTCATGTTCACTGTGTGAATGGAAGACCCCCAACAGGGCTTTATGCAGGATAAAATTATTGCCAGTCACACATGTTTTGGTGGCACATGGATGTTAACTGTTAAGCTACCAGTAGTTTACAAACTTTCAAATGTGCCTGATGACCTGAAATGGGCTACAAACACCCACATATATGACACCATTTACACTCACTTTCAAGGCATAACTTACAATATCTATGGTTTAGGAAGGGTTTTTTGCTCCTTAATATTTTTACCCGCCCACCCATAATTCTACCCGTCCATATTCGTTTTTACCCATCCAAATGATGGGTGGATGGGTCTCTACATAAAGCTACCACCCCCAAGCAGTCCTGAGACGTCAGCTCACAAACCTGGTCCACTTCACTGGGAGAGAGGTTACTGTTGTTGTGTGTAATGATGGTTCTGTAGGATACAGTAATATGGCTCTATAAACTAAAGGGATGTGTATGTCTTGGGAAACAAGTTACTGGAGAAGGGGATTGATTCATATTGACACATGCTGTGATATAACCATATTATACATTAAAATTAGTCTAGAATATAAACAGGCAAATTTTTTTATATATGATTTATATAAACCACGTAAAATATTTTGTAGTGCTTTTTGCATGGTGTGTAATGTTAACTAGAAACACTCATGAAATCAGCCAGACGTCGGTTTGTAAAGGTACATTCAGGTTGGTTGGCTGGAGATAATGGAGTTGGTTCATTAAAAGGCCTTGACCCAATCACCAAGTACAACCTTAAACGTTATGGACACCGCTCATTCTCACGTGCAAGACCAACTCTGTGGAACGCACTACCTGAGGATTTACGTTCCACAGAGTGCATGAACAAATTTAAGGCGCACCTTAAGACATTCTATTTCCAAATTGCCTTTAATGTCTAGTTCCTCTATACCTTTTTAGATTGATAGTAACGTATTAAGTAGCTCAGCCAGCATACCATTTAAATTATTTATTAATTGGTTTTAGAGTTAGATATATGTATTCATACTTTTTTACTTTTGTTATATTATATTTACTTCTTACAATGTGAACACTACTGAACAGAACCTGTACTTTGGATTTTAGTGTACAAATAAAGTATTATTATTATTATTAATCTGGTCCTTATGTTGCAGCTGGGGGGAGCGACACAGGAGAGGTTCCTACTGAAGGGGACAAGCTTCCTGAGGCTACAGGGACGTCAGCTCGAGTCAGTGTCTCCCATATGTACCGTGTCTGTTTTATTGAGTGTACAAACCCTAATTTACATACACCCACTTTTCCCACCAGTGTCTGGCATTGATCTGTGACTAATTAAGACAGATCATTGGATCTGTCATTACATTTATTCTCTTTAATTCCCTGTCAACTTGTCAACATGACACCATGAGAGCATTCCGCCTACACCTGCCACCTTTGTACACTTGTCACCTGAAAATCACCATGAAGAGGAGTAATAATTTGCAGTCAAGTTAGGTTGAGATATGTCACCCTTTGTGGGCTGTGCTAGTTCAGTGGTGTTCGTTAGTTTATAACGGTTGTAGAAGTGTTACAGTTATTATTACGATTTTTATGAAATTAACCCAATTTATTTGACTTATTCAAGAAATCGTTTATACCCTCTGCCATTTTAATTTTGAATGCTAAATTTGAATGTACTGTATACTTCTTATATTTCATACACTTATTTCTATGTGCTGATTCATCAAATCTTATTTATTTACCAATTTTGGTATATACCCCATACATGTATTATTAATGTTACCACATTGTGTCTTATCAAATAACCTTTTAAGGAAGATTACTTGCTTATTTATTTATTTATTTATTTATTTATTTATTTATTTATTTATTTATTTATTATCTAGAGTACTTATTTATATACATAATTTATATACCTTACCAATATTAATATTATTACCATTTTAGTGTGTCTTATTAACCGTATATATTTTGGCTCACCAATCTTATTACTGTTATTTTGCTGTGCAAATGAAGAACAATTAATAAAATTAACCCAGATATAGAATACAATACAATACAATAAAACTTTATTGTCCCAGACTGGGAAATTAATTTTGCAGCGTTCGTCATAAAAATATAAAATACAGGAGTAGAGAAATTAAAATACAGATAAATTAATTATTAAAACAGTATGTAAACATTAATCATAATAAAATACAAGACTAAGCTATAATATAATTTTTAAATTATAGTTATAATTGTAATTGTGGTCGTCCTTTTACAAATAAAAAATAAAAGAAACAAAATACAACATACACACACAACGTCAGAGGTGCTATACAAATATTAGTAATAATATCAACATTAACCAACTGTAACTTATTTCCCCAGATGTATCCGGGACCTGTCTCACTCTATGGCAGAGATCACAAACTTCAAGGCTGCCAACTCCCTCAGTCGGAAACACTCGCACTTCGAGGTGCGACTTTCCCAATTGGGAAAGAAGCGGGAGATGGGAATCGGGCTCGTGCACAGCAGCTACCGGGTAGAACGGATGCCCGGCTGGGAGGAGGGATCCATCGGGTGGCACTTCGAGCGCGGGAAGTAAGTCATAAGCGTTCTGCATCGCTGCTCCTCACTTATGGAACGATCTACCACGCAATATGCGAACGTGTGATTCATTATACCAGTTCAAAAGACTCCTTAAAACTTATTTATTCAAAAGAGCTTTTTACTCATGAACACTGACGGACGTTTTAAGTTTTTAGGATTTACTTATTTATTTATTACTCAGAGCTGTTTTTACTATTTTTACAATCATAATATGTACTATTATTATTATTATAAGTATTCTTTTTTTTGTATGTCTATTAGTATGTGTATTTTTATGATAATTTTTTTCAATATTTGATGCCATGTTTTATGATTTTTTACTTTTAGTTGCTTTCTATGATATGTTGTAACAGCGCCTTCGAACAAGGTAACTTGGATTTATGGCGCTATATAAATGCTTTTATTATTATTTATTATTATTATTATTATAATAATATTTATTCACTTCACTGGCAGCCAAAGCGGCTCAATAGTACAATAAGAACTTATTCATATAGTTGATCACAAATTCATTAATGTATGTTAGTAAAACTATTTATGAAAGCATAACAATATATGAAAGTGTTACTAATTAGAATGTCTAATAAAATTAAAGCAATACAAATATCAGATAGTAAAACTGTAAATGTTCTCTAATACGAATATATACATTTAGGTAAATTAAAGCATTAAAAAAAAAAATTGCAAAATAGATTATTATAAATGGAACATACAAACATGACTAAAAATTACAACTCGTTAAAACAGTATAAAATAGATCAATTGAATAAATAGCTAAAAGATCACAGTTCAAAGCCAGTAATGTTCGTGTGTAAATAGGGAAGTCCATTCACTGCCAATTATACAGTCCATACGGAAGGCTTTGCTGGTCTCACTTCATACACGTTTATGTTAGATTACTATTTGTAGAGAGAGGTTCTTAGGTGGTTTCCTCCAAACAGCCCAAACTTGGGCTAATGCAGGAGTTGTTCTTCTCTAGAATTAGTGAGTCCACTACAGGTTACACATTTACCCCTGTGTGGGATCTTTTACTTCCCCTGGCATAGACACCAGATAGAAGGGACCACCGGCGTTTAGTGTCTCTTCCGAAAGACCAGGCAAATGTGGGGTGAACGAAATTGCCTAAGTTTCGAAACGGCGGTAGGTGGGATTGAACCACCGTCCCCTCGATTGACAGTCCGGCACTATACCGCGCGACCACTGCTCCACACAGCCTTATTATGGGTGTCAATCTCACAGAAATTTTGAAGGAGTTGTGGGATTATAATATAAAATACATTTCCATGTCATTTTAATTTAATCTCCCACATTTGACGTGCACTTTGCATGTGTTTAAGACAGTGTTTTAAGCATCATGTTGTCATAATTTTCCTGATATATGTCAAGATTTGACTTACTTACAAATTTCATATACAGAATTTGTTTTAGAAAATTTTGTACATGACATTTTCTGAAAAGTGGCTCCTCAATAGCGACTAGCATGGATTTAGAGGAGTCTCCTGACTACGCGTTGTATTGTTAGTTATTATACATTATTACCATGTTTGCTGTGATTTTCATATTTATGTTGATTCTGAGTTGTTTGACATGGACATAGTGTATGCAATGTTTGAAATACTGGTAGAATAAAACAGAACTTCTACAGTATCTTACAGTTTACATCACATCAAAACAGCTGCGTCACACGTGCCAGGACTACCTTTCATGCTAAACATTCCCCAATGTATTCATCACATCTATAAACGTTTGCAGCCAGAATTTAAACTAAATACACATAAAGTATAGCAGCGTCACAAACGTGGTGGCCATATTACAAGCATGATGGACCTGGTTGCCAGGCAACAGCGGTTGCTAGGCAACAGTGACAGTGCCCCTGGTTGCTAGGTAACAGTGGATTCTCCTGTTTTCCCCCATTTCAGGGTGTTTGTGGAAGAGAACAAGGGACAGGAGGAGGCGACGGCGGAGGTGTTTGAGGGTGACATTGTGGGCTGTGGCTTTGACGTCAAAGATGTAGAGTTTGATGACGCGGGCATTCCCGTCAGCAACCAGAGGCTGAGGGTCTACTTCACCAGGAATGGTGGCGAGGTAAGAACAGAGAGAAACAAACAGTTGCATTTCAAGCAAACCGTCTGTATATTAACTGTCAACTTCGTGGGTCGTTGGACGGCATCTCTCGGCAAGTTTTGAGGTTAACCCAGATTATATTGCCTTTAAAATAACAAATGACTTAGCATTGTGGTCTATACAGTGGCACCTGCAGAAGAGTGAGAGAGAGAGAGAGAGAGAGAGAGAGAGGGAGAGAGTGAGACAGAGAGACAGAGAAACAGAGAGAGACAGAGAGAACGAGAGAGTGAGAGAGAGAGAGAGTGAGAGAGAGATAGAGTGAGAGGAAAGTGAGAGGAGAGTGAGTGAGAGATAGTGAGAGAGAGAAAAGAGAGAGAAAAGAGAGAGTAAGAGAGATGGGCTGTATGTCTGTCCTGTCACGCTGTTCATAAGGGTAGAGGTTTCATTTGGAATAGTAGATTCACAGTGTCCCCAAAGTTCTAGTTTAGACAAACTTTCAGCCCCTGGTCTATGCCACATACAGCAGCAAACTTAGGGCTTTACACTTGGTGAGGCTTCCATTTGAAGTTAGAAGGGATAAGAAATAAACGATGGCTATTAACATGTAATAAATACAATACGTGAAAGTAAAATATCTCGCAAAGACCATTTATTTTAACTTTAATGTAAATGTACCCTAACACATGTGAAGGTGATAACACATAACAAATATAATCAAGTCTTGGTTTGGATTCATCTGATGAGATTGGTAGGAAATATTTACTGATTTGCATTGCTTTGGCCTCTGTCACCCTGTCATGACCTGTGTCACCCTGTCATAAACCTGTGTCACCCTATCATGACCTGTGTCACCCTGTCATGACCTGTGTCACCCTGTCATGACCTGTGTCACCCTGTCATGACCTGTGTCACCCTGTCATGACCTCTGTCACACTGTCATGACCTCTGTCACCCTGTCATGACCTCTGTCACCCTGTCATGACCTGTGTCACCCTGCAGGTCCTGAGGCAGGAGTTCTACTACCGGGGCGGTGGGCTACACCCCGCTATTGGGATGTCGTGTATGGGGTCAAAGGTCGAGTTGATGAATCTCCTGGATCCACTCGTCTTTGAGGTAATTTTTAAATGTGTATTTATATTCAAACAAGTAACCTAAATCAGTACAAATATAAAACGTTCAATGTATCATATATGTACAAACCCTTTATTAATATTATTCTTTCTAACTGATTTTTATGTTCTGATGTTTATTTTATTATAATATTTGTAGTTTTTATTAATTTATTTAACTGATTGATGTTCATTGTTTTAAGTAAATTAACTGATTTATCACATACAGTGTGTTAGAATTGATGGCAATGTTATATGGTTATCACAGCTTTATGCAGTGACCCGTCCACCCATCATTTGGACGGGAGAAAAACCATTGTGGACGGGTAGAAATATGGGTGGATGGGTAAAAGAACACAGAGCAAAAAAAAGGTCTTCCCAAACCATAGATATTGTTGGTTATGCCTTGAAAGTGAGTGTAAATGGTGTCATATATGTGTGTTTGTAGTCCATTTCAGGTCATCAGACACATTTTAAAGTTTGTAAACTAGCTTAACAGTTAACATCCATGTGTCCATCAAAACATGTGTGACTGGTGATAATTTGGTCTTGCATAAAGCCATGGTAGTTAGTTTAGATGTATGCGTGTTTATTCTCATGCAGACTGTGTATGTTGGTCAGAAGCAGTCCACCAACCCAGACACAAGTGGAGGAGTACGATTTGTCATAGCAGATTCTGGTTCCGGTCCAGTGGACGCCATCTTGCATGATGTAGAGGAATCGCTCAAGCGTGTCTCCACAGACTTGCGTCAGCTTGAGGTGGACTTTGCTCACAAGTCGTAAGTGTTTACGACATTGAACCTGATTGAAAGAACCAGCATGCAGTGTGGGCCTCTGGCATTGTCTCATTCCCACTGCCTGGTTCACTCCACTTTGTGAGTGAGAACATGGTTATAGACAGTGGTGGATAAATTAGACTAATGTTTGTGCAGTAATTGAGGCATAGCTGGATACTTCCCCGAGACATCGAGGTGGGGTTAAAAAAATTGATATGTCAGGGGGTGAGGGTAACATGATTTTGACCAATCATAAATGGTGATGGTGATGGTGATTGTCATGGTGATGGTGATGGTGATGGTGATGGTGATGGTGATGGTGATGGTCATGGTGATGGTCATGGTCATGGTCATGGTCATGGTCATGGTCATGGTCATGGTCATGGTCATGGTCATGGTCATGGTCATGGTGAAGTTCATTCATGGGCGTCTTCGTCTTCGTGTTTGTGAGTGTGAGTGAGTTTATTTGGTAAAACATTATAATACATATAAATATAATATTTACAGAGGATAGACACATTAAAGCACACAATAGCACACTTGTTTCCAAAGTGGTCCTCAAAAAAATACTAAGAATGAATTTAAGAAAATAAAAAAATAAATACATAATATGTGTGTGTTGATGGTGGTGGTGGTGGTGGTGGTGGTGGTGGTGGTGGTGCTGGTGGTGCTGGTGGTGGTTGTGGTGCTGGTGGTGGTGGTGGTCGTGGTCTGACTATCATGCTGTGTAAGACATTTACTCTTAAATAAATTAAATTTAATGAATAATTAGAAACACCTTTTTATTATCTATTGAAAATTCAATGTAGTTCACATCAAATAAATAATGTCTGTATGTGTGTGTTTGAAGGTGGCTGACCCCCAGTGACCATGGTCAGTTCTCACAGCTTGTGAGAGGGCGGGAGAACCTCACGAGGTTCCTCTCTCACAAAGACCTCAGACTGAAGGTCCGCAGACTCAACAGGGGCACAGGCAAGGTGAGGGAGAGTGAGGGGTGGTACCTAGTCTACCTACAGGGAGAGTGATGGGGTGGTACCTAGTCTACCTACAGGGAGAGTGATGGGGTGGTACCTAGTCTACCTACAGGGAGAGTGATGGGGTGGTACCTAGTCTACCTACAGGGAGAGTGATGGGGTGGTACCTAGTCTACCTACAGGGAGGGTCATGGGGTGGTACCTAGTCTACCTACAGGGAGAGTGATGGGGTGGTACCTAGTCTACCTACAGGGAGGGTCATGGGGTGGTACCTAGTCTACCTACAGGGAGAGTGATGGGGTGGTACCTAGTCTACCTACAGGGAGAGTGATGGGGTGGTACCTAGTCTACCTACAGGGAGGGTCATGGGGTGGTACCTAGTCTACCTACAGGGAGGGTCATGGGGTGGTACCTAGTCTACCTACAGGGAGGGTCATGGGGTGGTACCTAGTCTACCAACAGGGAGAGTGATGGGGTGGTACCTAGTCTACCTACAGGGAGAGTGATGGGGTGGTACCTAGTCTACCTACAGGGAGAGTGATGGGGCGGTACCTAGTCTACCTACAGGGAGAGTGATGGGGTGGTACCTAGTCTACCTACAGGGAGAGTGATGGGGCGGTACCTAGTCTACCTACAGGGAGAGTGATGGGGCGGTACCTAGTCTACCTACAGGGAGAGTGATGGGGCGGTACCTAGTCTACCTACAGGGAGAGTGATGGGGTGGTACCTAGTCTACCTACAGGGAGAGTGATGGGGTGGTACCTAGTCTACCTACAGGGAGAGTGATGGGGCGGTACCTAGTCTACCTACAGGGAGAGTGATGGGGTGGTACCTAGTCTACCTACAGGGAGAGTGATGGGGTGGTACCTAGTCTACCTACAGGGAGAGTGATGGGGTGGTACCTAGTCTACCTACAGGGAGAGTGATGGGGTGGTACCTAGTCTACCTACAGGGAGAGTCATGGGGCGGTACCTAGTCTACCTACAGGGAGAGTGATGGGGTGGTACCTAGTCTACCTACAGGGAGAGTCATGGGGCGGTACCTAGTCTACCTACAGGGAGAGTGATGGGGTGGTACCTAGTCTACCTACAGGGAGAGTGATGGGGCGGTACCTAGTCTACCTACAGGGAGAGTGATGGGGTGGTACCTAGTCTACCTACAGGGAGAGTGATGGGGTGGTACCTAGTCTACCTACAGGGAGAGTGATGGGGTGGTACCTAGTCTACCTACAGGGAGAGTGATGGGGTGGTACCTAGTCTACCTACAGGGAGAGTGATGGGGCGGTACCTAGTCTACCTACAGGGAGAGTGATGGGGTGGTACCTAGTCTACCTACAGGGAGAGTGATGGGGCGGTACCTAGTCTACCTACAGGGAGAGTGATGGGGTGGTACCTAGTCTACCTACAGGGAGAGTGATGGGGCGGTACCTAGTCTACCTACAGGGAGAGTGATGGGGTGGTACCTAGTCTACCTACAGGGAGAGTCATGGGGTGGTACCTAGTCTACCTACAGGGAGAGTCATGGGGTGGTACCTAGTCTACCTACAGGGAGAGTGATGGGGTGGTACCTAGTCTACCTACAGGGAGAGTCATGGGGTGGTACCTAGTCTACCTACAGGGAGAGTGATGGGGTGGTACCTAGTCTACCAACAGGGAGAGTCATGGGGTGGTACCTAGTCTACCTACAGGGAGAGTGATGGGGCGGTACCTAGTCTACCTACAGGGAGAGTGATGGGGTGGTACCTAGTCTACCTACAGGGAGAGTGATGGGGCGGTACCTAGTCTACCTACAGGGAGAGTGATGGGGCGGTACCTAGTCTACCTACAGGGAGAGTGATGGGGCGGTACCTAGTCTACCTACAGGGAGACGCATGGGGTGGTACCTAGTCTACCTACAGGGAGAGTGATGGGGTGGTACCTAGTCTACCTACAGGGAGAGTGATGGGGTGGTACCTAGTCTACCAACAGGGAGAGTCATGGGGTGGTACCTAGTCTACCTACAGGGAGAGTGATGGGGTGGTACCTAATCTACCTACAGGGAGAGTCATGGGGTGGTACCTAGTCTACCTACAGGGAGAGTCATGGGGTGGTACCTAGTCTACCTACAGGGAGAGTGATGGGGTGGTACCTAGTCTACCTACAGGGAGAGTCATGGGGTGGTACCTAGTCTACCTACAGGGAGAGTGATGGGGTGGTACCTAGTCTACCTACAGGGAGAGTGATGGGGTGGTACCTAGTCTACCTACAGGGAGAGTCATGGGGTGGTACCTAGTCTACCTACAGGGAGAGTCATGGGGTGGTACCTAGTCTACCTACAGGGAGAGTGATGGGGTGGTACCTAGTCTACCTACAGGGAGACTCATGGGGCGGTACCTAGTCTACCTACAGGGAGAGTGATGGGGTGGTACCTAGTCTACCTACAGGGAGACTCATGGGGCGGTACCTAGTCTACCTACAGGGAGAGTCATGGGGTGGTACCTAGTCTACCTACAGGGAGAGTGATGGGGTGGTACCTAGTCTACCTACAGGGAGAGTGATGGGGCGGTACCTAGTCTACCTACAGGGAGAGTCATGGGGCGGTACCTAGTCTACCTACAGGGAGAGTGATGGGGTGGTACCTAGTCTACCAACAGGGAGAGTGATGGGGTGGTACCTAGTCTACCTACAGGGAGAGTCATGGGGTGGTACCTAGTCTACCTACAGGGAGGGTCATGGGGTGGTACCTAGTCTACCTACAGGGAGAGTGTTGGGGTGGTACCTAGTCTACCTACAGGGAGAGTCATGGGGTGGTACCTAGTCTACCTACAGGGAGGGTCATGGGGCGGTACCTAGTCTACCTACAGGGAGAGTGATGGGGTGGTACCTAGTCTACCTACAGGGAGAGTCATGGGGTGGTACCTAGTCTACCTACAGGGAGAGTCATGGGGCGGTACCTAGTCTACCTACAGGGAGAGTCATGGGGTGGTACCTAGTCTACCTACAGGGAGAGTGATGGGGCGGTACCTAGTCTACCTACAGGGAGAGTCATGGGGCGGTACCTAGTCTACCTACAGGGAGAGTGATGGGGCGGTACCTAGTCTACCTACAGGGAGAGTGATGGGGTGGTACCTAGTCTACCTACAGGGAGAGTCATGGGGCGGTACCTAGTCTACCTACAGGGAGAGTGATGGGGCGGTACCTAGTCTACCTACAGGGAGAGTCATGGGGCGGTACCTAGTCTACCTACAGGGAGAGTCATGGGGTGGTACCTAGTCTACCTACAGGGAGAGTCATGGGGCGGTACCTAGTCTACCTACAGGGAGAGTGATGGGGTGGTACCTAGTCTACCTACAGGGAGAGTGATGGGGCGGTACCTAGTCTACCTACAGGGAGAGTCATGGGGCGGTACCTAGTCTACCTACAGGGAGAGTCATGGGGCGGTACCTAGTCTACCTACAGGGAGAGTGATGGGGCGGTACCTAGTCTACCTACAGGGAGAGTGATGGGGTGGTACCTAGTCTACCTACAGGAAGAGTCATGGGGCGGTACCTAGTCTACCTACAGGGAGAGTGATGGGGCGGTACCTAGTCTACCTACAGGGAGAGTCATGGGGCGGTACCTAGTCTACCTACAGGGAGAGTCATGGGGTGGTACCTAGTCTACCTACAGGGAGAGTCATGGGGCGGTACCTAGTCTACCTACAGGGAGAGTGATGGGGCGGTACCTAGTCTACCTACAGGGAGAGTGATGGGGTGGTACCTAGTCTACCTACAGGGAGAGTGATGGGGTGGTACCTAGTCTACCTACAGGGAGACGCATGGGGTGGTACCTAGTCTACCTACAGGGAGAGTGATGGGGTGGTACCTAGTCTACCTACAGGGAGAGTGATGGGGCGGTACCTAGTCTACCTACAGGGAGAGTGATGGGGTGGTACCTAGTCTACCTACAGGGAGAGTCATGGGGTGGTACCTAGTCTACCTACAGGGAGAGTGATGGGGTGGTACCTAGTCTACCTACAGGGAGAGTCATGGGGTGGTACCTAGTCTACCTACAGGGAGAGTGATGGGGTGGTACCTAGTCTACCTACAGGGAGAGTCATGGGGCGGTACCTAGTCTACCTACAGGGAGAGTGATGGGGTGGTACCTAGTCTACCTACAGGGAGAGTGATGGGGCGGTACCTAGTCTACCTACAGGGAGAGTGATGGGGTGGTACCTAGTCTACCTACAGGGAGAGTGATGGGGTGGTACCTAGTCT
>OZ024860.1:41277439-41309939 GCA_964017155.1 Oasisia sp. SBJ-2009
TATTAATGTCACCCTTGGGACAGGGCACTATTAGTGGCACCCTTGGGACAGGGCACTATTAATGACACCCTTGGGACAGGGCACTATTAATGACACCCTTGGGACAGGGCATTATTAATGACACCCTTAGGACAGGGCACTATTAATGACACTCTTGGGACAGGGCACTATTAGTGTCACCCTTGGGACAGGGCACTATTAATGTCACCCTTGGGACAGGGCACTATTAATGACACCCTTGGGACAGGGCACTATTAATGACACCCTTGGGACAGGGCACTATTAATGACACCCTTAGGACAGGGCACTATTAATGTCACCCTTGGGACAGGGCACTATTAATGACACCCTTGGGACAGGACACTTTTAATGTCACCCTTGGGACAGGGCACTATTAATGTCACCCTTGAAACAGGGCACTATTAATGACACCCTTGGGACAAGGCAAAGGTGACCTATTTAGAAAGGTACTTTATTACAGGGATTTATATCCTATACTTTACAGTATAAGAACAAATGTGGGTCTATCCAAAGCTGACCTTAACCCCAGAATGGCTGTAATACTAAGGTGACCATTAAGCAAGTTTTGACTGTACATGTATTTCATGTTTCAGGAGAAATTCTGGAAAGGAGTGAATGATTCAGAAGCAGATGTCGTGAAGGCGAGAAAGAAATACTTGTTTCCATTTGGGTTTACCCAGCATGCCTTCTTCGTCGCCATGGCTGCCTGTGCACAGTTCTGTAGGCCGCTGTTGCTATGGCAACGGGGAATGGTTTGGCACCAGGGGGCGGTTGAGATGGTGCTTATTCAACAGTCTGACGCTCGTAGGTCAAACTAATGTTGGTTGGTTTTAACTAATCAAATGGCATGCACTGAATCCATTTAAAGTTATTAGTTCTCTTAAATTGTTATCAACCTATTTTATATAAACTTAATTTTAATCAGTATATTTTCTTTTAAATAATGTTAAATAATTTATTAATGTAATTATTATTATTATTTTTTATTATTTAATATTTTTTATTTAATTATATTTTAATAATATGTATTTGTTTATAATTACAGTTTATTTATATTTGTATCTATTTATTACTACGATGGTTGTATTTGTATTGTTGTGAACTATATATTTTATCTAAAGCTTTATTATGTATGTATATGATGTATCTTGGTATGCAGGTATTGCAATGCAGGTATTGCAATACCTCAGGGAGTTTGACACCCCTGCCATGCAGAGTTGTAAACCACTGCCTTGTGGTACAGGTTCTTGTCAGAACTGAAGGCTAAGGGAGCAAACCCTGACCAGGAAACCATGTCACTGTGGCAGCATCAAGGGCGGTTGGTGTGTGGAACTCCCAACATCTCTCGACCAGCCACTGCAGGGACAAATAGTTTGCGCCTGTCTTGACATGTTCTTGCCGGTGTGAGACCTCTATTTGTTCCCCGAGAGAGTGTCGCTAGTAACTTGCAAAAGCCAGCAGCACTTCAAAAAATTTTGCTAGCAGCTTCCATGAAATGTACAACTGCACGAAACATGATACCGGATCGGCCGTCGCCCGGGTTACCAAGGACCGCGCTGCTCGACCTCATCTTCCATCGACAGTGAAAAATCAGCTAGGAAGAAGAAGACAAAGAAGACAACTACTGACAATTGGACAATGGAACGTGAGGACTCTCCTCGACCGAGAAGGAGCTAACCGACCAGAAAGACGCACGGCACTAGTAGCAATGGAACTTGCCAAATACAACATCGACATCGCCGCCCTATGTGAAACAAGGTTCTCAGAGTCTGGTAGTCTCAACGACTTGGAATACTCTTTCTTCTGGAGTGGCAAACCCAAAGGAGAAAGAAGGGAGGCCGGAGTGGGCTTTGCTATCAAAAAGGATATCGTCACAAAGCTGACAGAAATGCCACGGCCAGTAAGTGACATAATCATGACGATGAGACTACCTCTGAGTAAGGACAACTTTGCTACAATTATCAGCGTGTATGCTCCGACAATGACAAACCCAGACGAAAACAAGGAGGCCTTCTACAACCAGCTGGCAAGTGTGCTCAGTGGCATCCCCCGTACAGATAAGCTACTGCTGATAGGAGACTTCAATGCGAGGATAGGAATAGACAATGACAAGTGGCCCTTGGTCATGGGCAAACATGGGATTGGGAAATGCAACTCCAATGGCGAGCTTCTACTGGCTCTGTGCTCTGAGTTCGAACTGATAGTGACGAACACCATGTTCAAGCAGAAGGATGAACGCAAGACCACCTGGATGCATCCTCGTTCCAGACACTGGCATATGATCGACTTCATCATCACGAGGTGTCGGGATAAGATGGACATCCACAGTACCCGAGCCATGCGTGGAGCAAACTGTTGGACCGATCACCAGATGCTGAGGTCAAAAGTGGCTTTCAGAATACGACAAAAGCACAGCAGGCAAGGAACAAGTCAGCCGACCAAGCTCAACACAGCAAAACTAAGTACCACCAGCCATAGGGAGAGTTTTGAGCAGGAGATGGACAGTGCTCTCGCCCAATGGGACGAGAAGGAAAACTCAACACCAGACGAGGAATGGGAAGCTCTGCAGCAGGTCGTGTACAACACAGCCAAGACATATGTTAGCAAACCAGACAGAAAACACCAGGACTGGTTCAACCCCAACGATCAGGAGCTACAAACTCTTATGAGCAGAAGAGACCAAGCCCACCAGAGAGTGTTGCAAACCAGGAGTACTAGATCCACCACTGCAGCATATAAAGACGCCTGCAGACTGCTACAAAAACACACCCGTGCACTGAAGTCAGACTGGTGGGAAAGGAAGGCAGTGGAGCTGCAGAGAGCTGCTGACAGTAACAACATGAAGGGCTTCTACAATGGACTGAAGGAAGTGTGGGGACCCAAAAAGAAGGGACCTGTTCAACTGAAATCAGCAGATGGAATGGAGACCTTCTCTGACAGCAAGAGAGTTGTGGCAAGATGGAGTGAACACTTCCAGAAGCTACTCAACGTCCCTGGAGATATAGATCACGAAGCTTTGGACAACATCCCGCAGCGCATTATCAAGACAAGCCTAGATGAGATTCCAACTATGGATGAGATGGCTAAAGCAATCGCCGGCCTGAAAGATGGCAAAGCACCTGGAGGAGATGGAATTCCTGCAGAAGTATGGAAGCACGGAGGAGACAATCTGTTCAGCAGACTGCACCAACTAATCACCAATGCCTGGGAGGTGGGTTCTGTACCACAAGCATGGAAGGATGCCAGCATTGTAACCATCTACAAGAAAGGTGATCGAACAGACTGTGGGAACTATAGAGGAATATCTCTTCTTTCCATAGCAGCCAAGATCTTCGCCAGGATCCTACTCAACAGACTATCTACCCACATAACACCAGAGGTAGTTCCAGAGAGTCAATGTGGCTTCAGAGGTAACCGGAGCACCGTGGATATGATATTTTGTCTCCGACAACTACAAGAAAAGTGCATTGAGCAGGACCGACCACTGTACATGGTATTTGTCGACTTCAGTAAGGCGTTCGATACAGTTGGGAGAACGGGGCTATGGCAGCTACTGAGGAAGTATGGATGCCCAGAGAAGTTCACAACAATGATCGAGGCACTACATACCGGAATGATGGCAAATGTTAGTGTTGGAGGGGAAGTCTCGGAATCGTTCAGTGTCACAAATGGGGTCAAGCAAGGATGTGTACTGGCCCCCACGCTCTTCTCCATCTTCCTATCAGCAATGCTCGATGATGCTTTCCGAGACATGGGGGATGGTGTCTACATACAGTCCAGACAGAGCGCTGACCTATTCAACGTCGCACACTTCAGAGCGAAGACTAAGACTACTCGGATACTGATGAGAGAGCTGCTATTCGCAGATGACAGTGCACTGGTTGCACACTCTGCTGATGAGATGCAGAATATAGTGGATGCTTTCTCCAATGCGTCAAAGAAGTTTGGCCTGAAGATTAACATCAAGAAGACCGAGGTGCTGTACCAACCCAACTCTACAAGAACCCGAGAGGAGGATATCATGGTTGATGGAAACAAGTTGAACTCTGTTCTGGAATTCACCTACCTCGGAAGCACTATATCAAGTGATGGATGCATTGACGATGAAATACAGAGGAGGATGGCCAAGGCTAGTGCATCTTTCGGCCGACTACGCCAGAGACTCTGGAACAACCACCATGTGTCCATGCGGGTTAAAGGCAAGATATACCGTGCAATCGTGCTGTCCACCCTCCTATACGGAGCCGAGGCATGGACAGTGTACAGACGACAGGTGAAAAAACTGCATGCCTTCATGATGCGACATCTGCGATCGATCATGAGGATAACCTGGATGGACAAAATGACAAACAAGGAAATACTCGAACGGACAGGGCTACCATCTATGGAAGATCTTCTGATCAGAAAGAATCTCCGGTGGACTGGATACCTCATGAGGATGTCACCAGACAGGCTACCAAAGCAGGTTCTCTACTCCCAACTGTCTTCTGGTCAGAGAAAGAGAGGGCGCCCTCGCCTCCGGTTCAAGGATACCATCAAGAGAAACCTGAAGGTGAGAGACATAAAGATCGACTCCTGGACATCACTCTCACAGCAGAGAGACAAATGGAGAGCAAGAGTCAAGTGATGGAAGCAGTCTTTGTCGCTTCGCGACCGACCGCATGATGATATGATGTATGTATGTATGCATGTATATGATGTATGTATGTATGTATATGATGTATGTATGTATGTATATGATGTATGTATGTACATGATGTATGTATGTATACATGTAAGATGATGGCCCATTGAAATTCACGACATACTACGTGACATGGTTACCATCAAGAAATATAGTTTTTACTTACTTACTTGCTAAAGAAATATAATGCAGGTATATTGGTATTTCTCAGTGAAGGTGAAGTGAAGGTACCACAAAATATTTGTTTCATATTATAAGATAATTTCACAAGAAACCTAACTTAGTATATATATCAATACAACATGCTAGCAGATATGTGTGTTTTATTTGTTATGACATGCTAAGTACAACATTATTTTTGAAATGACTAAATTGAGATATTACTGCCAATAATGGTTTGGCTCTAGGGTCTAAGATATAAGTTTGTTTACACTTTCATGTGTCAGCCAAACGTATAATCAGAGTTATTAATATTCACACACTTTTAATAAGCCGATTGCACTTACAGTTTTGGCAATTTTTCCTCATAAGGTTTGAATGTCAACTAGCCGATTAAATTCAGTGAGTCATGGAGAGGTTTTAACTTCTTAAAGAAACCTTATTAGTGTATCTTTGCCGTTTCCTTCCAGGTAATCAAGAAGTACTGTATTTGCAAGGGAAATGCCTTCGACTGCCAACAGAGGGCAGCAGTGTTGAGTCGTCGGACGCTGATGTCCGTAAACACCTACAGAGTGTGTTTCATCTCTACGCTGACATTGTCCAGTTCATCTTCACCAAAATCCAACAAAATGTCTTCATAGAATCAACCTCTGAGACCGTCAACGGTACAAGACACGGTTTACTTTTTGTTTATTAATTTCAAATTAAAACTAATTTACAACTGGCCTTTTGTCATTGTAAGGCTGGTGATCCAATTTAATTCACTATGGACTCACTACAATTTGATTGTCCTGAGAAGGACATTTGTTGAATTAGTAAATGTTAGCCAAATTCATTATTCTCTTAAAAACCAGTGTATATACATATAGCATTCATTAATCACGTTATTAGTGGTCTTACTTGTGCCTTTTAATAACATTTGTTATATAACTCATGAATTAGTAAATGTTAGCCATCTTGCAAAAAGTCATTATTCTCTTAAAATCCAGTGTGTATAATATATAATATATATATATATATATACATATATACTATTCATTAATCACATTATCAGTTGTCTTAAATTACCTGTGCCTTTTAATTCAGCATATGGAGAATTGCTAATATTTGTCAGGCCTATAATTAAATTGTCTCATCATTCGTGCATATTTTGCATCCCAAAACGTTCCACATGCCACACATTTCAGGTGACACTGCCGTCTGCTCCCAGCATTCCTGGCTTCACACGTGTGACGCCAAGTTGATCACAGTCTGCACAATCTGCAACAATTGCAGCAAAAACGGGTCGTCATGTGACCACAACGGCATCATGGGAACTAACTATCGTGAATGTGGATGTCGCACGCAACAGACCTGTTGTAGGAATTGCGGGATATGTAGCCGCTGTGCTGAAGGATTCTGGGTAATATCATTGATCACATATTTTCGGTAGTGATACTTAATTTGTCAGATAAGTGTGATAACATTATTTGTCATCCATATAACAAATATTTTTTGTGGCAGTAGTTATTGGGTCACTATGGCATAGTGGTTAAGGCGTCAAAGTCTCAATGAAATGTTATTCACAAATTGTTTACTTTCATTCAGATGTTTGAATTTATAATTGGCAATGATAGGCTATGGTGTTACTTATATCCAACAGACAAAATATGTCACTAATATTATAAAAACAATACATTATAATAATTTGTTACTGGGTAAATTGCCATTGATGATATAAGTAACATTGTCCACCATTATAGCTGTCAAAGATTTTTGCGGTCAGTTATATACAAAAATGCAAAAAAATAGAAAATGTTACAGAGGGCAATACTCTATGATTAACACTAATCCATAATTAACACTCGTATGATGCTAAGGACTCAATTTTAAATGTCATATACAACTCACGACTCCATGTGGCAGATAATTGTGTATGTATAAAAATGATTTAAATAGCATAAATAATAACAATAATTCTTTATTTATACACCAAAATCCAAAGTACAAGCTCTGTTCAGTAGTGTTCACACTGTAAGAAGTAAATATAATATAATACAAGTAAAAAAGTTTGAATACATATATCTAAATCTAAAACCAATTAATAAATAATTAAAATTCATAAATGTTTAGTAAGAAATTGCTAATAAACCTCCTTTAACTTGTTGCTCATCTCAATTGCTCATCACTAATACATTGTAGGAGATGCAATCTTTCCTTCACCCACATCCTTGGTGCCTGGAAAGTGACACCGAGAAGACGACCCTAACTTCTGGGTCAACCAGACACGTCTCCATGGCAACGCTGAATGCACACACAGTGAACGAGGTCACACTGGTTGCGCCACCTGGTGGTGACCGAAAGTTAGATTTAAACATCTGCCTGATGAGGTGTGTAGCTGAAGTTTTCAATTCGTTGAGTTAGGAAACGTCTTGTTTAATGAAAAATGAGCTGAGTCGATTTAAAAGAAACTGTCTTGTTTAATGAAAAGTCGATTTAAAAGAAAATTAAATAATGTGTTATTATCAATGAGTTTGGATTTCATAAATCGATTCTGAAACAGTACACACAAATTTCTTTTTCTTTTTGTAGACACATTAATCGTACAAATGAAAAATTATTGCTGGTGCATTAATAGTGATTATATAGTTCTTATACAGCCCCAAGCAAATAATTGTTCTGGCATTTTACAATGATTATTCCAATTAAATTAAAGTGATATAAAACAACACACTTTGATACTACTTTGATGAAATATGCAATCATTCCTGATGATAAAAACAGTTATATTCCCTTAAAACACATACATACATAAGCACAAGTGTATTAAAATAATAACAATACATTAATTAAAATAATAAATTAAGTAAAATACATGGATGAATAGTTAACTAATTAAGTATGATTGTTAAATGTCACAATATTCTGTAAAGAAAATCTCGTTACTGTCAGTTACTTTGTGCGGACAGAGTTGTTTTAAAAGAAGATAACATTTATTGTATAATTTAACTTACTTTGGAGCTTAATATCAAAGATGAGTACGACGTTTCGATCCGTCAGCTACGGACCTTGTTCACGTACTGGTGTCACGTGTGTTGCCTCAGATTTCGGCGGGATAATTTGGTTGTAGATGGCAGGCAGATGGTATCCCTGGTCTCTGTTCATGGTAGGGGCTCTCTGTCTGATGTATATGGCCTCCTTCACTTTTCTCTACCATCTGCCTGCCATCTACAATCAGATTATCCCGCCGAAATCTGAGGCAACACACGTGACACCAGTACGTGAACAAGGCCCGTAGCTGACGGATCAAACCGTCGTGCTCATCTTTGACATTAAGCTCCAAAGTTCAATTATACTACAATAAACCATTCTTGGAGACATCAACAATATATCCACTAAGATTAAATTTGTTCCAACAGTTCCGACCGACAAACGTTAATTGACACATTTCCCGGGCGGGCCACCCTCTGCCCCCCAGAGGAGGAGTACCTGGAGGGGGCGAGGAGCTGGTGGAAGGGGGTGTATGTGGAGGAGGGGTTGGGGATGAAACCCTGGGATACTGTCCAACTACGACTTAGAGATGGTCAGTCAGGGTTCGAAGGTCAAACAGCCGTGGCAGCAAGCGAAGAACGCCAGGTATGTACACGGTTATTAGTGCTTAATTTATTATTTTAATTAATCTATTTTACTTAATATATATATATACATATATATTATTTTAATACACTGTATACTTGTGCTTATATATATGTGTGTTTTAAAGAAATGTAGTTCTTTTTATTTATAAATGAATAAAACAATATTTGCTGGTTGCGTGTCTTAGTAGCGTGGATGTTTAGAAATATAATTTACAGATATCTCAGTTGGAGCATTACACAAATCTGCAGGTGTAAAATAGATACAAAGAATATTGAACCAACAATATGGGAGGGGCTATTGGTGAAATAGGAGGTGCAGATTGAGAAGTGGGAGGGACAGTCTTGAGAAGTGGGAGGGACAGTCTTGAGAAGTGGGAGGGACAGTCTTGAGAAGTGGGAGGGACAGTCTTGAGAAGTGGGAGGGACAGTCTTGAGAAGTGGGAGGGACAGTCTTGAGAAGTGGGAGGGACAGTCTTGAGAAGTGGGAGGGACAGTCTTGAGAAGTGGGAGGGACAGTCTTGAGAAGTGGGAGGGACAGTCTTGAGAAGTGGGAGGGACATGTTTCAGAAGTGGGAGGGACAGTCTTGAGAAGTGGGAGGGACAGTCTTGAGAAGTGGGAGGGACAGTCTTGAGAAGTGGGAGGGACAGTCTTGAGAAGTGGGTGGGACAATCTTGAGAAGTGGGACGGACAGTCTTGAGAAGTGGGAGGGACAGTCTTAAGAAGAGGGAGGGACAGTCTTAAGAAGTGGGAGGGACAGTCTTGAGAAGTGGGAGGGACAGTCTTGAGAAGTGGGAGGGACAGTCTTGAGAAGTGGGAGGGACAGTCTTAAGAAGTGGGAGGGACAGTGTTAAGAAGTGGGAGGGACATGTTTGAGAAGTGGGAGGGACAGTCTTGAGAAGTGAGAGGGACAGTCTTGAGAAGTGGGAGGGACAGTCTTGAGAAGTGGGTGGGACAATCTTGAGAAGTGGGAGGGACAGTCTTGAGAAGTGGGAGGGACAGTCTTGAGAAGTGGGAGGGACAGTCTTAAGAAGTGGGAGGGACAGTCTTAAGAAGTGGGAGGGACAGTCTTGAGAAGTGGGAGGGACAGTCTTAAGAAGTGGGAGGGACAGTCTTGAGAAGTGGGAGGGACAGTCTTGATAAATTGGAGGGACATGTTTCAGAAGTGGGAGAGACAGTCTTGAGAAGTGGGAGGGGCAGTCTTAAGAAGTGGGAGGGACAGTCTTAAGAAGTGGGAGGGACAGTCTTAAGAAGTGGGAGGGACAGTCTGAAGAAATGGGAGGGACAGTCTTAAGAAGTGGGAGGAACAGTCTTGAGAAGTGGGAGGGACAGTCTTAAGAAGTGGGAGGGACAGTCTTAAGAAGTGGGAGGGACAGTCTTGAGAAGTGGGTGGGACAATCTTGAGAAGTGGGACGGACAGTCTTGAGAAGTGGGAGGGACAGTCTTAAGAAGAGGGAAGGACAGTCTTAAGAAGTGGGAGGGACAGTCTTGAGAAGTGGGAGGGACAGTCTTGAGAAGTGGGAGGGACAGTCTTGAGAAGTGGGAGGGACAGTCTTAAGAAGTGGGAGGGACAGTCTTAAGAAGTGGGAGGGACATGTTTGAGAAGTGGGAGGGACAGTCTTGAGAAGTGAGAGGGACAGTCTTGAGAAGTGGGAGGGACAGTCTTGAGAAGTGGGTGGGACAATCTTGAGAAGTGGGAGGGACAGTCTTGAGAAGTGGGAGGGACAGTCTTAAGAAGTGGGAGGGACAGTCTTAAGAAGTGGGAGGGACAGTCTTAAGAAGTGGGAGGGACAGTCTTGAGAAGTGGGAGGGACAGTCTTAAGAAGTGGGAGGGACAGTCTTGAGAAGTGGGAGGGACAGTCTTGATAAATTGGAGGGACATGTTTCAGAAGTGGGAGAGACAGTCTTGAGAAGTGGGAGGGGCAGTCTTAAGAAGTGGGAGGGACAGTCTTAAGAAGTGGGAGGGACAGTCTTAAGAAGTGGGAGGGACAGTCTGAAGAAATGGGAGGGACAGTCTTAAGAAGTGGGAGGAACAGTCTTGAGAAGTGGGAGGGACAGTCTTAAGAAGTGGGAGGGACAGTCTTGAGAAGTGGGAGGGACATGTTTGAGAAGTGGGAGGGACAGTCTTAGGAAGTGGGAGGGACATGTTTGAGAAGTGGGAGGGACAGTCTTGAGAAGTGAGAGGGACATGTTTGAGAAGTGGGAGGGACAGTCTTAAGAAGTGGGAGGGACAGTCTTAAGAAGTGGGAGGGACATGTTTGAGAAGTGGGAGGGACAGTCTTGAGAAGTGGGAGGGACATGTTTGAGAAGTGGGAGGGACAGTCTTAAGAAGTGGGAGGGACAGTCTTGAGAAGTGAGAGGGACATGTTTGAGAAGTGGGAGGGACAGTCTTAAGAAGTGGGAGGGACAGTCTTAAGAAGTGGGAGGGACATGTTTGAGAAGTGGGAGGGACAGTCTTGAGAAGTGGGAGGGACATGTTTGAGAAGTGGGAGGGACAGTCTTGAGAAGTGGGAGGGACAGTCTTAAGACATGAGAGGGGCAGTAGTCTCCCGTGAGTTGTTTGTTCTTACGGAATGTGTTGTTACCCCTCAGACTGGCCCACCAAGTGTGACCAAGACAGAGAAACCCACAAAATGTGCCTTCCATCTCTGCCACAACCTCCGAGTGTGGCCGTCACGACAGATCATTGGGTAAACTATTAGGGCCGTATGCCAGAAATTGGACTAACCTAATCCTGGTATTTATTAAAACTAGGATTACACCAGTCTTGCGACAGAGTTATACCCAAATACACACACCACACAGTGTAGCTCTAGGTCTAGCTGGCGTGTTCATATAAAAGCTACAAACATGGCAACTTGAGACAAGAGGAAGTGACTGTTCTTTGTGCCAAATCCAAGACCGTGAAATGGTGCAAGTTACAGTCTCCAACAATCCTGTGTAATCATTTCTAAAATAAAAACATTTTCTCCAATTTAATTTTTCACACAATAATTGCTAAAAGTCATCGACACATGCTTAAACAAATTCCATCAAAACCTAAGTTACTCCAAAGAAACGCAGTTTTGAAAAAACATTGAAACGTGTTTAAATTTTATTGAAAGGATATAGATTTTGGCTACACATTTGACGAGGGTATTCTCTTGCGCAGGTATTTTTTAATCCTGATTTCCTA
Source organism: Oasisia sp. SBJ-2009 (assembly GCA_964017155.1). Classification (NCBI taxonomy): domain Eukaryota; kingdom Metazoa; phylum Annelida; class Polychaeta; order Sabellida; family Siboglinidae; genus Oasisia; species Oasisia sp. SBJ-2009. The sequence goes on from OZ024860.1 coordinate 41,289,094, forward strand.
GTTTTATTGCCCCATATTAAACACACGCATCAGTGTTTTTCACATAACTGTAAACGTGTTAAACAAATTATATACTGTATATGTACTATACAAAGTTGAATAAATTGTCGACATATTCAAAGTGGTCAGATAAAGATTAAGGAAGGTGTATAGTTATTCTGGAGGAATCATCAAAACAAGATTTGTTTGGTATAAATCAGTTGTAATAGTTTATAAAATATTATACATGTGATGTAATTGTGTTGATAGTCATAGGTTGAAGGTGAATGATTACAGGAAGTGATTTAGTGGGTGTTTCTGCTGTAATATATATTTTTCATTGTGTGATGTTTATTGTCATGTTATTGTTATTTGTTTATGACAGTTTTCTCTGGTTGTCATAGTTACGAGGACAGCGGGTCTGGCGGAAAACCCCTTGGGATTCTAGTGGGGGCAACCGCAATTTCACCCCCTTCAAAAATGTACTTTGAACTTGGTGAGAAAGGTTATAATATCAGTTTTTACACCTAGTGCATACTTTACTAGCTTCTTGACATTTGGTTTTATTCTAAGTGAAACTAATGACGCAATACTTGCAAAGTTTCAACCAGTTTATCTTCTTTAATATAGTTCTCTTGTTTGTTTACATAGTATGTATTATATATTAACTGCTGAGAAGTGAATGCAGTCAGTTGTTACTTTAATGGGATGTGCAGTAATTTTCATTGCATTATATAAATACCTTAAATCTCTTTATTTATATTTTAAAATTGCACATAAATTAGTATTATTGTTCATTTCTTAGTTTGATTTACTCTTCTACATTTACAGTCTCTCGGTTTAAATGATGACTTTTTATACAGCTGAATACTGCAACAATATTTTACCAATTTTGTAAGACATTTTACATGTTACAGTTTATTATCATTATTATTCATGATATATTGGTGTTATGCTAAAAAGTACTTATCATGTTGATGAAACTAAATAACCAAGTTTTGCAATTTGAAAATACTGTTTCACTGTGTATATTTCCATGCAAAAAATTGGCGTCTATTTAGTTTAATGAAATTAATCAATGACTGACGGCTGTTTGCGCGTAGAGATTCTTCGGACAGGAAGTGAGGGTTGTTTGAGTATTGGCATTGTGCCAGACAATTACCCTGATGACACAACCCCAGGAAATGCAGAGGATTCTGTCGCCATAGTAACTGACCAGAAAGGGTAAGAGACAAACAACTTCAACTGATGCTGAGAATTATTTGTATAGCTGATCATCAGTTTAGCCAAATGTATAGATATAGTAATAACAATACTAATAAATATGTTATTTAAACACAGTCAAACGCAGGGCCACTGTCCTATTTACAGGTGTGTATACTCTGTGAAATGCCAGCTGTACCCGTGTCATCCTACCCTGTATGTTATGTCATTGAATAGAATGATTTTTTAGAGTACTTGACTATTCTAAGAAAAGTTTGATCAATAGATGAAACTTGTGTGACTTACCAATGGTAATTTAATTTTAAAAAATACGCCACTTGCTGTCTACAAATTAAAATTATTTAACCATCAAGTTTAATCATTTAATGCATCTTTGAATAACATGAAGCTTGTGAACCCATTGTAAGCTTGACCATTATAAATGATGTCTTTTTCATGAAACTGATTTCATTCAGAAAGATTTGTTATACCAAAAAAGCTCATTGGTTACATAATTTGGCAATTGGTAAAAAGCATAAACTGACCAGTCTTCAAAAATATTGATACAAGCTTTGTAACACTAGATTCAGTGCGGCCATAAAGAAGATAGCAATGACTGCTGTTATTTTATATATGTATGTATACCTGTGTTTTGGAACGGTATTCAGTTAAGCTATTTGGTGTTGATTGATTGAAGGATATTCTTGGGGGGTGAGAAGAAGTCGCCCTGTCCTCCCTGTCACCCGGGGGACAGACTCGGGTGTCAGGTGACATTTGGTGACCAGACACAAATGACGGTCAGCTTCTCACGAAATGGTGACCAGGTAACAGATGTATAACCGTGACTTTCAGTTGTAAAACGTAGCACATTTATTCCTTTCTGTGGTCACTATGTTGCCTATTGTCACGGGGGTGATGTATTCTGTCATCACTACTCTGTGTTCTGCCTCCAGTTTACTGGTACTGATAAATACGATGTCAGGACGTTTGTCTTGTAACAGATTCACGTAAAGTTCTTAGTTATTTCTATAAAGTACAGTACATAAGTTGGTCTGTGTTATCATACGTAGCTGTTCAGCCACCGAACACTCCCATATGTATACACATAATTGCACACACGAACACACATACACCATCAGGCCTGTACACCATACACACACAGGTATTTACACACCACAAACACACAAGAACACACCACACATCATTATTATACACAGCACACAGCAACCCGTATACATATACACCAAACATACACATATACAGACATACAGACATATAAGCAAACACTACACACATACATTACCACAAGCAAGCACATACATACTACACACATAAATTCACACACACATACACACACGCACGCACATGCACACACACACACACACACACACCACACACTCACACACACATGTTCTTGTGTTCCTAGCTGTGACGGGGCATGTATGACCCAGTTGACACTGTGGTACTTGTGTTCCTAGCTGTGGCGTGGTCTGTATGACCCAGGTGACACTGTGGTACTTGTGTTCCTAGCTGTGGTGTGGCGTGTTTGACCCTGGTGACACTGTGGTACTTGTGTTCCTAGCTGTGGCGTGGCGTGTATGACCCAGGTGACACTGTGGTACTTGTGTTCCTAGCTGTGGCGTGGTCTGTATGACCCAGGTGACACTGTGGTACTTGTGTTCCTAGCTGTGGCGTGGCGTGTTTGACCCTGGTGACACTGTGGTACTTGTGTTCCTAGCTGTGGCATGGCATGTATGACCCTGGTGACACTGTGGTACTTGTGTCCCTAGCTGTGGCATGGCGTGTATGATCCTGGTGACACTGTGGTACTTGTGTCCCTAGCTGTGGCATGGCGTGTATGACCCAGGTGACACTGTGGTACTTGTGTCCCTAGCTGTGGCGTGGCATGTATGACCCAGGTGACACTGTGGTACTTGTGTTCCTAGCTGTGGCGTGGCGTGTATGACCCAGGTGACACTGTGGTACTTGTGTTCCTAGCTGTGGCGGGGCATGTATGACCCTGGGGATACTGTGGCACTTGTGTTCCTAGCTGTGGCGTGGCGTGTATGACCCAGGTGACACTGTGGTACTTGTGTTCCTAGCTGTGGCGGGGCATGTATGACCCTGGGGACACTGTGGCACTTGTGTTCCTAGCTGTGGCGTGGCGTGTATGACCCTGGTGACACTGTGGTACTTGTGTTCCCAGCTGTGGCAGTTTGTGTATGACCCAGGTGACACTGTGGTACTTGTGTTCCTAGCCGTGGCGTGACGTGTATGACCCTGGTGACACTGTGGTACTTGTGTTCCTAGCCGTGGCGTAGCGTGTATGACCCTGGTGACACTGTGGCACTTGTGTTCCTAGCTGTGGCGTGGTGTGTATGACCCTGGTGACACTGTGGTCCGTCCTGCTGTCAGTCTACAGTGCAAGACCGATGTCATCCAATTGTTTGACTACCACGACACCTGGTGTGTCATCCACAAGGTAGGCATGCTGGGGCGCGGCAGCTACACCGTAGCACAGTAGTTAGAACATCCAACTCCCTATCAAGAGTAAAAGTAAAGGGAAGTTATTCTTCTTCTTCTTCCGGATACCACCTAGCCTCAACATGCTGAGGATACAGGCGGGCGAACAGGAAAAATCAGAAAACAAATTCTTTTTGGGTGCAATGCAATGTATCAGAACAGTAATTAAGTGCATGTGAACAGTAATGCGTGTAAAAGAACTAGTTATATCTAAAAAGTGGAATAATGCATAGTCTGGATATTGCTCTTAAGGGAATCAAGGCTGTTTTAGTTACAACATGTTGTGGGAGGAAGTTGCGAAGTGGAATGGTACTTGGGAAAAAAATACAAGTGGTATTTACATCTGGAGTGAGGGATAAGGTAAGACAAAGAATGCTGTTTTCTAGTAACTGTGTTTACTGGAATGAGATATTTATTTGCTGGTATACCCACTAAGCCATTTGCTATTTTGTATATCATGCATAGTTTTGCGTCATTTCTTCGGTCGGATAGGGATCTCCGTCCTAATGTCTGGAGCATATTGGTTACAGTTGAAGTATTATGGTGGTGATGTAAGACATATTGAGCTGCATGGCATTGGATCATTTACACAGTGCAGTAGCCGGTGTTTAGGATTGCTTAAGATGGTTTATTCTTTACTCCCTGCCTGACCTGTTCAGCTGACCGTTATCTCAACGGCATCGGGAAATATTCAGCCACAGTAAAATGATTGCAAAACGACAACCTATTTACATATGTCTACCAGCGTCTGTAGTCAGGTACTCATTCATAAGACTGAGTGAACTGGAGCAGCAAGGTGGGATTAACATGACACATCATAGGATTAACATGACACATCATGGGATTAACATGACACATCATGGGATTAACATGACGCATCGTGGGATTAACATGACACATCATGGGATTAACATCACACATCATGGGATTAACATCACACATCATGAGATTAACATGCTACAGGATGGGATTGGCATTGATACAGCATGGATTAACATGACACAGAGTGGGATTAACATGACGGAGCATGGAGGGTAACATGACACAGTGTGTGTGATTAACATAATACAGTGTGGGACTAACATTACACAGGGTGGGGTTAACATGGCACAAGGTAAGAATAACATGACCCAGGGTGCAGGGTGGTATTAATGTGACATAAGATAAGATTGCAATTTTACATAAGAACCGAGTGAGTTGACCCCATCAGATACAAGTGAACTACCCACAGTATGCTATGTGCAAGGTAAATGATAAATGACTAAATGTGTCTTACTTTCTTGCAGGGGTTCGGCCATGAAATGCATCCTGGAACTTACGTTGATCATCTCATCAGAATCAGGTAAAGTTGCGCGTATTCGATAATATTGGTTACTACGTGTCATGTTTACTGTAAAATATTTATTTAATGTTACACATAATGTGAACGATGAATTTTGCTTCATCTTTCCAGGCCGCTGGAAGTGCTGACATTTGCTGAGAAAACAGCTGAACTCTACCTGGAGTCTCAGGCTGGCATTACTCTACTCTACAAGGTAAGACCCTAAAAGTGAGAGTCCTGGTTTACATCAGACACACCATGCTTGATCTTGAACCAAGAAGGCAACTTTTTAGAGTAAGGCAAATACAGATTGACTAGCTTAATAATTCTTCAGGTTTTGAAGCCGGTAGTGAAGTAGTTAACATGTCCAATTACATTAACAGAACCCGGTTCTGAATATCCTCACTGCCATTTTGAAGCTTGGAATTTTTCCCCTCCATATTCAGTCCTCTTGGGTAAGAGCCTAAGAGGGCATGTTATGGCTAAAGTCAGTTTTGAATATATATATGAGCAAATTATTTGTTATAACTTTAAAAGTCCCCATCATAATTAGATAATATTTTCGGTACAATAAAGCTAACAAACACAGCTACATTTGCCTCACAGGGCTTTATAAGGTAATTGCAACAGTTATTGTGTTATGCCATTATAAAGTGAGGTTTTCATGTAAATAATGAGCCTAGACTTTAAATAAATTCTCATTAAGTTATTTGTGATAGGTCCCCTCTTTAAATTTGTGTAATTTTGCTTCTACTGGGAATATTTGAATACAGTAAACAGTACACAATATATAAATAGTATATCTTTCCATTTCTTCAATAAAAATGCATCTGAATTTTTGTCAAAGTGACTGGTTTTCCTATGTCACCACACATACACTTTCCATAATAGTTGCAGCATGATGGAACACCTCCTTTAGAAGTGAAGGTGGTTTGAATGACCAGGTTTCATGGGCAGTAACTTGTAAAATGCAATGGACATTTATAAGGACGTTACTTTACATTCCAGATACAAGTGACCAACCAGGCGCGGTTCGTTGTGCGTCCAAACAGCGTGGGTGTTCTGGGATCAACTTCAAGGGCAACTTCCGTGACAGTCTTCATCAAGTCAGGTTAGCTGCTGCTGTGTACCACGTGACAGTGTACCACTGACAGTGTACCACGTGACAGTGTACCATGTGACAGTGTACCACGTGTCAGTGTACCATGTGACAGTGTACCATGTGACAGTGTACCACGTGTCAGTGTACCACGTGACAGTGTACCACTGACGGTGTACCACGTGACAGTGTACCACCTGACAGTGTACCACATGACGGTGTACCACGTGACGGTGTACCATGTGTCTGTGTATCACGTGACAGTGTACCACGTGACTGTGTATCAGGTGACAGTGTACCAGGTGACAGTGTACCACGTGACAGTGTACCAGGTGACAGTGTACCATGTGACAGTGTACCAGGTGACAGTGTACCACGTGACAGTGTACCACGTGACAGTGTACCACGTGACAGTGTACCACGTGACAGGGAATGCAAAGTTCACTCAAATTAGTTAGATTAACGTCAAGGTTGAGGGCAAGTGTTTGACTAAAGTACTCTTACAAGTACTGTGATATGTATGAGTAACCAGGACTTCATTCCGATAGTACTCGAGTAACATATATAGGCAGGGTAAGTAGAGGCAGGTCCACACTCTGAGGCATGTCCGCACACCCTATTATTTGCGCATCGCGTAATATATGGTTAGTTGAATCATGCTAAGCAGCAACGTCTAACCCCCCAAATCAACCAGTTGCATATACTTTTTGATAGAAGTTAATAAGTAAAAAATTATGACATAAAATGTTAATACCGTCAAAACTGATGTAATTTTTCTCATGTGCTGTTATGTGTACAGTGTATTACATTACCTGGGGCAAATAAGTGTGGGGGGGGTTAATTAATAGATTGTACGTTTTTCCATTTAATAATAATTCTGGTCTGGCGAGGGGAACCAACAAACTTCAAAAAGGTAACTGCATGTGGGGAGGGACACTTCACAGTGTCAGCCAACAACAACTGTACTAACCAACAGTTGTGACAGTAACTGTACTGATTAAACAGTTAATTAAGCATTAACAAAATGAAAGTAGTTGTGTAGTGTCGGGGGACCTATGATCGACCGTTTTTGCATAGTTTTCCGCGTTTTATTCGCCTTTGATGTAAAGTTACACAATTTAAATTATTCTCTATTCAAAGCATATTCATTGACGATTTCTACAAACACAAAAAAATAGTTTGATACCATTTGGTGACAAAATACCAGCAGTGATTACCTTCTCACCCAATAGGTCACAGGGGGTCCCTAATTATCGACCGTTCAGCACATAAACTTGAGTAACGATGTGTCAACAATGCTTTTATTCACCCATGACATCAGTTCGCATTTTTGTATACACAATTACGTTAGTACAGTAACAGTCAACACCAAATCCCCAAATTTATTGCATTTATGAAACGGTCGATCATTAGGGACCCTGTTGATGAAAGGTACCAACACACTATTTATTGTTGTTCGTCCACTACCCCACCCGTCTGGCAGGGAGTGAGGCGGACTTGAAGGGGGACAAACTGAAGATCCTGTGGACAGACATAGTGGACAGTGAGATGACCAGGGACCCAGAGGAGCTCTGGAAGGAGGTGTCAGCCGCAAAGACGAAGACGTACAGTCGTGTGTAAGTTGGGTGCAGCCTCTGTATCATTTTCATGTGGTTATGTGACTACAGACATAAAGTTCAACGTTTTCTGTTATTTTAACATATATGTGTTAAGTAAGGAAAGTTTGATTGACAGGCTGAGCAGTTTGTTTGCCAAGACTGATATATGAGTGACAGGATTTGATTGACAGGGCTGACATGTTTAATTGACAGGGCTGTCGTATTTGGTTGGTGGGTTGATATGGTTAATTGACAAGCTATATATTTGATTGACAAGGCTAACATGTTTGAATGACAAGGGTGTGTGTCATGGTTGATTGACAGCACTGTCACTGTTGATTGACAGCACTGTCACGGTTGATTGATGGACTGACCTGTTTGTTACAATGTATACACGTTTGATTGACAGGTTGACGTTTGAGGCACAGGAACACCTCGAGTATGTGGACAACCTTGACCCTTGTTTAGTTCCACTGACCAGTGCTGGACCTGCTCAGGTACGTCACATCAATGTGGTGTTGTAACATTTAGTAAAGTAACCATTCCTGAACAAATTGGCACTACATTATCACCGACACTACATTATCACTGACACTACGTTATCACTGACACTACGTTATCAACACTACATTACAAATGACACTACTTTATCACTGACACTACGTTATCACTGACACTACGTTATCACTGACATTATGTTATCACCAACACTATGTTATCACCGACACTACTTTATCACTGACACTACGTTATCACCGACACTACGTTATCACCGACACTACTTTATCACCAACACTACGTTATCACCGACACTACGTTATCACCGACACTACGTTATCACCGACACTACGTTATCACCGACACTACGTTATCACCGACACTACGTTATCACCGACACTACGTTATCACCGACACTACGTTATCACCGACACTACGTTATCACCGACACTACGTTATCACCGACACTACGTTATCACTGACACTACGTTATCACTGACACTACGTTATCAACACTACATTACAAATGACACTACGTTATCATTGACACTACGTTATCATCGACACTACATTATCACTGACACTACATTATCACCAACACCACGTTATCACTGACACTACATTATCACCGACAATACATTATCACCAACACTACATTATCATTGACACCACATTATCACCGACACCACATTATCACCGACACTGTTATCACCGATGCTATGTTATCTAATTTAATAATATCATATATCATTACAAAGATTAATACATTAACACATATCTCAATTCTCAGCGGAGGCATGAAGACCTAGTCATGTAGCAGCAACTTGAGATGTTACTTTATTTCTATTCATAGACATATTCAGTTTGCATGAATTTTGCATGTTCTTCATTTGATCTTAATTAGTCTGGCCGATTGCGATTCTGAGCTCACTTTCTCATGCACTATAAACCTTTGTTACAATTATGAACTGTAATGTGTCATCAATACGTTTCAGGCATCCTACTGCTTGGAGGTTCGAAGGAATGATGTATGAACTGTACTGTGTCATCAATACGTTTCAGGCATCCTACTGCTTGGAGGTTCGAAGGAATGGTGTATGAACTGTACTATGTCATCAATACGTTTCAGGCATCCTACTGTTTGGAGGTTCGAAGGAATGGTGTATGAACTGTACTGTGTCATCAATACGTTTCAGGCATCCTACTGCTTGGAGGTTCGAAGGAATGGTGTATGAACTGTACTGTGTCATCAATACGTTTCAGGCATCCTACTGCTTGGAGGTTCGAAGGAATGATGTATGAACTGTACTGTGTCATCAATACGTTTCAGGCATCCTACTGCTTGGAGGTTCGAAGGAATGGTGTATGAACTGTACTGTGTCATCAATACGTTTCAGGCATCCTACTGCTTGGAGGTTCGAAGGAATGGTGTATGAACTGTACTGTGTCATCAATACGTTTCAGGCATCCTACTGTTTGGAGATTCGAAGGAATGGTGTATGAACTGTACTGTGTCATCAATACGTTTCAGGCATCCTACTGTTTGGAGGTTCGAAGGAATGGTGTATGAACTGTACTGTGTCATCAATACGTTTCAGGCATCCTACTGTTTGGAGATTCGAAGGAATGGTGTATGAACTGTACTGTGTCATCAATACGTTTCAGGCATCCTACTGTTTGGAGGTTCGAAGGAATGGTGTATGAACTGTACTGTGTCATCAATACGTTTCAGGCATCCTACTGCTTGGAGGTTCGAAGGAATGGTGTATGAACTGTACTGTGTCATCAATACGTTTCAGGCATCCTACTGCTTGGAGGTTCGAAGGAATGGTGTATGTGTCAATGAGTACTACATACCAAGAGCTGACTATCATCTTGTCATCGAGGGTTCCACTCTGCCAATTGTCAGCTTCCCAAAGTTACCTGTAAGTTCACGTTTTGTCTGCCTCAAGTTTTTAGAACTACAATTATTTATTTATTTATTTTTAAATTGTAATATAATTAACTATTATTTATCAGTATTAGTATTTTAGTGTTATTAAGACTAATGTTATTTATTTATATTGAACATGTTTTTACTGATCTATTTATTTTAGAACTACGTCTCAATTTTTTATTTTTAGGTAATCTGTATATTCATGTAAAGTGTAATGCGCCTCTGAATGGTTTTATTGCTAGAGATATGGATTAGACAAATACTGTTATTTATTTATTATTTATTATATAATTACATTATATACAAGGTTTAACAAAATATGTCCACATCTACTAATTCCAGATACTGTGTGGATATGGATGCATTTCGCTTATCCAACACCAAAAAAACATTCTGTCGATTATATTTTTTAATACCTTTTCATAATGCCAGTATTAATATAATCATCAGATAATTTCACTCCAGGCCTCTGTGTGAATTTGAGTATATTCTAAATTTTTATTATCAAACCTAAAATGAATAACGTTTCCTACTAGGTAATGTTAGACAATGTTTTTGTTATGTGTAGAAGGAATTTTATATAAATCAAGATTTAGTAATGTTTACTGGCGATCACTAAGGTGTAAGTGTGGTCGTATAAATTTACGGGTGTAAAATATATGGGTCGTGGATCAACCATTAACATGTGAGAAATAAGTTGCAATGGCGATGTTTCCATTTCTAATGTAATGTTTAAACTGGATGATATTGTCTTTGGAATCTTAAGTCTCAAGGTCATGTTCCTGTCCTATATCCACAACTATGGATTTTTGTCAATCTTTCTAGAAACGTACACCTTCCCCAGTGGTGAACTATGGAACTAGTGACCCTCGACACAGCATCGATGACAACAGCTGCAGCGACCAGAGGCAGCACTTCACTGGTAGTGTCCTGACTGGTTGACTTCCAATGACAATTTAAAGTGACATGGTCCATTCGTGACTTTTTATTTGTATTGCAAAATCATGATATACGATATAAATTATACCTATTATAGCGTAAAGACAGTCAAAATATGTTTTCATGTATCATTTAGGGGTTAAAAATACACACAGCAAGGGGTGCTTAACTCTGTTTACACATCGACCATGGGCCGTTTTCAAAACCGTTATAGACGTGGCTAAAAGCCCAGAAGGAAATGCATGATCACGCGATGCAGTATCACGTGAACACAAGTTGACGCCACTAACACCACACTTATCCTGATTAACATGATTTTGCAATAAAAATTAAAAAGTCACGAACGGACCATGTCGCTTTAACAATATTTATATTTAACAAGATTGCCACTTAGATAATCAACTGTAGATGGCAGGTGGACAAGGAAGCCCTTTGGCTTATCGAGAGTCCAACCTATCTATCTAATTGTACCCCGTTTGATTTTTAAACATAAAAATTAAACGGGTAATTTGATAATCTGTTCCATTCATTTACTGTTCTTTGTGAAGATGAGAATGTTCAAATATCTAGTTTACACTGCTTCTTTGCTAATGTAACTCCATGTCCTCTAGTCCTTCTTTCTTCCTTAACTGTGAACATTTATTTCTGTCAATATTTTCATTCCCATTCAATAAATTTCTTCTCAATCTCCTGGTTTCTAGAGTTGTTAAACCACATTGCTTTAGACACATTTCATAACTAATATCCCCGATTTTTTTGGTTGCTCTCCTTTGTACTCTTTCGAGCATATCAATATCCTTCTAGCGATATGGCCTCCATGCTTGTATACAATTCTAAATGAGGCCTAACTATTGTTTTCTACAGCGGTATTAATAGTTCTTTTTCCTTGTACACTATATTTCGCCTAATTAATCCAAGAATTTGGTTTCCCTTCGCTGCTGCAATTTCTGTCATTCTCCTAATACAAAAACATCATGTCAGTATAAATAGTTTTTACGATTTGTATATTTATAGCATATTTCAATGTGTACAGGTGTTGACGTAAAATATAAAATAGTCTTTGATGTGTAACAACTGATCATTTTTAAGGCAAATAAACATTGTCCAACACTGGGGGAGTTTGTTGACCTTTTCATACCCTTAAGACTGTGTTCAATACAGAGTGGGGGCACTTTAAAGAATTTGTTTAACACACATCTCGAGGGGATTAAACAAACACATTTCTTTTATTTAAAGTTTTGAGGGGACGATGGTTCAATGCCACCTACCGCCGTTTCGAAACTTAGGCAATTTCATTCACCCCACATTTGCCTGAGTGTTTCGGAAGAGACAATAAAAGCCGGTGGTCCCTTCTATCTGATATCTATGCAAGGGGAAGTAAAAGATCCCACACAGGGTAAATGTGTAACCTGTAGTGGACTCACTAATTCTTGAGGACAACTCCTGCATAATCCCAAGTTTGGGCTGTTTGGAAGAAACCACCTAAGAACTAAGAATTAAGAGTTTACTGTACACGTTTTGACCGATAACTTTTTTCTCAGTTCTCGAATCCCAACTGGCGCGACTGTCACCGCGACTGAAAACATGGGACGGGCCGGAAGAACAGGGCATTGACACCTCGTACATTTGTGTCTTCCTGCCGGGAGAGCTCTCCAGCCGCGATATCCTGCTGTACCCATCGCTGCGGGATCTAGCGCCCTCTGGCGGCATGGTAGTGCACCAGCTGTGTAAGAGTTTCGACAGTAAGTCCCTCCAGTACAGCGAGACCGTGTACAACTGCCTTCACTTCATCGATGCGCCGGGGGTCGTTCCCGTGGCAACGATCCCACCGGAGTACATCGTCGGCGACCTGGTGGCGGCGTGGGCTTATGCCGAACTCTCCACCTCAGAGGTACGTTTGCATAATAGACTCACGTGAACTATTAACTACCAACTTAAAAACGCATCTTTTTAAGGCCGCATTTGTAAACTACTTGTATGGTATTTTATAATGAATTTATTTTAACTGTAGTTATAGTTTAGCAATTTTTTTACTTACTTTATTATTAACTTATTAATATATTTTATTACTTATTTATTATTTTATTTTATCTATTTATTGCTGATAAGATTAGCTTCTGAACTAGGATTTTTTAGAAGTTTTATTTAATTATCTATTTATTATCATTTAATATTTCGTCTTTATGTGTAAATTTAAATTGATTATGAATATTTTAAATATGTATGTGTTACATTGTATTTTATGTGCCTCTGAGCGGAAATGTTTCCGGATATACAGCGCTTTACAAATAAAAATTAATATTATTAATACATATGTATTTACTTAGGTTGAGCAATGTTTGATTAAGAGTCATGGGGTAACACCGATTCTTTTCAAGGGAAAGCCCCTCAACATTTCTGGCTAATCCCCTCAGCTTTGGGTTTCACAAAACGGGCATATTTTGTGGGGTTCTCTTGCGCTATATCCTGCCTTCCCTTGGTTCCCACTGAGCCACTCTAGAGGGTGCCACTGCAGCTTTCCATTTGTTTTTGTAGACCTATTTGTCATGTTATTATAGGTAACTAAGCCAGTTAAATAGTCAGTAGAGATTAGTTGAAGATGAAACTTGGCACTAACTGGCATGGTTTGTTGCTCGCTCTATACAATGATGTGAGCCAGTTACAGCGAATGTGCCAGCTTCTAAGTGTTATTTTTTCATTTAATATTACATTCTTATGACTATAACTATTTATTATCTTGTACATGTATTACACTAATTTTACTAAATGTCATACTCATTAATTTATTATCAATATACCATTTATTTTTATAATTATTTTTAGCTAACTAATTTATTTTATTATTTATTACTATTACTTTTTATAGATATTTTATGTATTTAATTTACCTTAACAAACTTAATATTATAATTCCATGACACATGTATACATACTCATGTACAGTGTCTCCGAATGGATATTATCTTGATTTATGGCGCTTTTTAAATATTCTTCTTATTATTATTACAGCATGCTTGTTAAAGTTTTACTGCCTACCCGTGATGTTCGCAATTTGAAAGATTCTGTCTGCAATATGTTCAAATGGGCAATAAAACATCCAATTTCAAAACAAAGTCAATTGGCAATAATGCCAAGGCGAGCAGAGTTAACCCGCAATACCTTTGATGTTTAACTTTCCCACGTCCTAGACAGCAGATTTCCCGTTACAAATTACAATTACTGGGCCAGTTCTGGACAGAGGACCCTTTAAGATGAAACGTAGCAGTGACTGGCGTAGATTGGGTTTGTTGCTCTACAAAGTGATGTCGGCCAGTTAAGAGTTCCCAGCAAACAAGGAACCATTTCTGAACCAGTTGGCACATGTCATACTGGTTCATAATTGGTACCGCTCCACCAGTACGTGTTTTCATGTGTATTCACGTGAATACATGTGTTCTGCCTGTTGTCACGAGTTTTGAACGAGTTTGACACGAGTCGTACTGGGTCAGAACTGGTACGGTTTCACTGGCACGTGTCATCAAGTGAAAAACTCGTGATTTAACTGTAAACCGTACTGAAACATGTGAATTGAGCCAGTTGAACTCGTGAATTCACTTACAGAACATGTGAAATCACGAGTCATTGTTTGCTGGGTTATTACAATATTAATATACAAAATGTAAAAGTAATCTTTACGTTGTCGTGCCACGAGTGTTGGACAGAAAGAAGGACGAGTGTGTTGTGTTTGCAGCTGATGTTGCCCAGTTTTGACCACCTGCTGGGGTCAGTGGCCAGTGGAGTGAGCAGGAGACAGGTGAGTGGAGGGGGGGGGAGGGAGGAGGGTGCAGAAGTGGGGTGATTAGGACATCAGGCGGCCATTTCACCAAGATAAGGAACTTTCGGTGAAAATTCATGGTTTAACAAATTTATCATTAAATTACACATTTTTTCAAAATGGTAACATCTACTGCCGTATTACTGAGGAAACTATTTCTGTGACACACCATTGATAGTGTTTGGTTGACGCGTCGCGGTGTGGCAGTTTTCAAGCATATGATATCATTTGTAAGGAGGCAAAATCTATTTTTAGTAGCAATTATGAGGTCTTTAGAAAGTTGGTGAAATTGGCCACAGATTCTCACATCAAATCAAATCCTCTAATAGCCTTTTCAATGCTTGAAAATTTACTGTTCATTCCACATTGCTTCAGTTGATTCTGCAATCTAGATGCTGTAGATCTGTAGCTTGGCTGAATACTTCCTACAAATTTCAGTTGTTGTTGTTGTATACAAAATATACATTTACTTGACATTGTTTGTGTTGTTTACGCAGTTGTATACATGAATATCTGGCTACAGTCAGTGGTGGATTTTTATATACAAATAATCCTTAAGCGGTAATTGCTGTGTGGCTGAATTCTTCCCAAATAGTCGAGTCGAGATGATGTTCATTTGAACAGATGAGTCCGGGAGAAAAGTGAACTATTCTAAGGACTGAGTGCGACAAAAAGAACTGACCATTTCTATTAGAATAGTAGTTGTCTTGTCTTGTCGGTATACTGGCCAATACTCCTGGTGGAGTCAAACGGTCAGGGTTGGGTGCGCATGCTGTTGGGTTGTTAGTCGTGTATTAAAGCTTGTTTACAATGTTGTGGTTTAGAAATGTTAACTATTGCATCTGGCAGGGAATTCCAGTCTCTTATTGTTCTAGGGAAATATGAATATTTATAGCAGTTCTTACTGGCGTGAGTAATGTTAAATGCTTCATTGTTTAAATGTCTTGATAGGCGTTGTGCGGACTGGAGGAGGTTATTGACAGGCAAGGATAGGTGTCCATAGATGGCTTTGTGGAGTATGGTGAGGCGTCTGTTTGTTCATCTGGTTTTTAGTTGATGTAGTTGATGTGGTTCAGCATTTCTGACACACAGCCCGCTTCTCTAGATGTATAGTCGTTAAGACAAAAACGGGCTGCGCGATTTTGAACCATTTCGATTTGGTTGATACTTAAGGGTCTGGGTGTGTGTTAACTCAACTGTGTTATTTCAGGTAGAGAATGCGTTCCAGTACATCGTAAGCCGATACACCGCACTGTGTCACTTATCCTCGATCAAACATGGCGGTCTTCCCATGATGCCTTGCCACACAAACCATGCCAGCGCCATCCAGCGTTGCCTGCCTCCGACACTTGACTTTGACGGTGACTCCAGCGTCTACACCTACGACGATGACGACTTTGAGTTCAAGGATCCGACAAAGCTGATTGGTGGATTGTGTAAGGCACACGACAACACGAAACTGGCCGCAGAACTGAGGCATGGTCAGTTTGACCTGACCTTGGTTGAGCCGTATGGGGAGCTGTTGTCCATTGTGACCTATAACATTCTGGACATCAAGGAGCTCCCCGACGAACTGCCGACCACCATGAGCCGTTTGGAAGTGTTGGAGCTTCAGTCGGCTCAAGCACTACAGGTTTGTAACACTCATTCTGATTGAACAGAGATTGAACAGAGAATCATCTTCAAAATCTCCATGTTTGCGTTCAAGACAATCCACAGTGTCTCGCCTACTTACTTGTGTAGCCTTGTTAAAACGTTCGAACCACTCCGTGGAAACATGCGCTCTGCAAACAAGCTGCTAATAACAGAACACAAATCCAAAAACTCATGGGGAGCGCGATCGTTCACCGTATCCATAGCAAAAGCCTGGAGTTCCAAACGATATCAGAGCCAGCGCAACAGTCGGTGTCTTCAAGACAGCCTTGAAGACACATCTTTTTAAAGCTTACTTTGAGTGATACATGTGGACTTTCCCTGGACATGTGCTGGACTGTACAGTGTATACATTTTATGACATTAACTAATTTGTTAATGATTTTATTATTATTGTATATATATTTTTAGAAATTTTACTTTACGCCGTTTTTATTACTACAATACTAAATGGTAATTATATTATTTTTTGGGGTTCTAAAAATGTCGCTTCATTGGCATTAATAGTATTGTTTTAACATGATGTTTTATATGTAAAAGTGCCATGAGCGTCACTATGTGGCGGATACCGGCGCTATACAAATTGCCATCATTATTATTATTACTACTAATGAGCGTGTATTACTTACAGACGTTTCCTGCAAATGTTGGTGTCATGAAACGTCTGAAGAAACTACAACTGAAGGACAACCACCTGTCATTCCTACCTCCTGCGATAGGAGAGTGCACAATGCTCGAGGACTTGATCATATACAGGTAATGTGGTTGCAAGTCTGAGATGAATTCAGATTGGGAAAATATAAACGTTGCGTTTTGATAAATAACCACCAAGTTGGGATTATAATAACTGGACACCAAATGGGAAGGGCATTATAAAATAGCAATTTAAACAAAACAATATGTCCCAACAAGCTCATATTGCTTCAGTGAACTGCTGTAGATGTGTGGAAATCAAACGTTTTTCTATCTCAAAGGCTGTCTTTTTTCTTACACTTCATTAGCACTATTTTGTTTGCCCATTGGTATGTTATTGTCTACTTATCTTATGTACTATTTTTAATATTTTATTTTAATTCAGTTCTAACCTTTTTGTATATTTAATTAGTTAAACTAGCCCTATTTATCTTAGTGATTTATTCATTAATATTTTATTGTCGATTTATTTATTGATTATAAATATTGTATATGTACATTTGTCTAGTTCTAGTTTCTGTACACGTGTTTATTTAGTATATTTTAGCTGCTACTACTTGTAAGCACCCGTACATCAAGGAACACTGGGGATGGAAGTGTCAGAATAAAGTATATTATTAGTATTCGATTTAACATCTGATTTCCCAGACAGATTATCAATATATGAGATACTGTAATCGTTATAGTTATAGTATAAAGTTATAGTATTCTTTTATTATTTATCATTATTTGTATTTATTTTTTAGACTTATTTAAGTACTTAGTAATAGTAATATTAGTAGTTGTAGTATTCTAATATTATCATTTATGATACTGATAATGATATTTATTTATTTTTATATGTTTAGTTTACTTTTATAATAATGTCCATAAAGTTGTATGTTCTTGGTGGTCCTCGATATAAGCCCCCAGGGGTTTCTAGAGGATCTCCACGGTTACATTTTATAATCATGTTTATGCTTATGTTTGTATGTTGTTGTTGTGACCGAAATAAAGTTCAATTCAATTCAAATCTAGAAATGTGTTAATCCTTCAAATTTATGTGAAATTAAATGATACATTAAGACTAACATTAACAAATTATATTCTAAAGCATGCAGTGGTGATAGCCGATCGATGGAATTAGCAGTCATATCTTAGCAGTCATTCATAGACAGGGTTATTAAAATTAAAACTGGGTGGTTTGACTGGATGGACTTAGTGATAATCTGGCCATCTAACATAGCATCATGTCCAGTAATCCATCGTGAAATTATTATCAAAAGAATAGACTCGGTCAACCAGGATTGCAGATGTTCACAGTGCCCATCAAAGCTGATGTTCAAAAAAGCCAGTGGTACAACAAGAGGGCACAGCGAAAAACTCCAAACACAGAGTGCAACTGGCTACAGACACCACTTCTTCTTGACCAGAGTGGTTAAAATGTGGAACTCCCTTTCAGACGACACAGTTCAGGCCAGGACAGTAAACGAACTGAAGTCACGCCTCCGAAGAGATTGGAGAGGTCACCAAGACCTGTGTAATTTTTTCAAATTAACCAGCCTTGACAAACCGGATAAAAAAATATATCAAAATAAATACATCAATAGAGAACTACTACTTCAGAAAACAAATCTTGAGACGGCCTCAATGCTCAGTTTGTGCAACTACTGACCGGTCTTGAGGTAAGATCTTAAGGTAAGATCTGAAATCAAGGGTGCTCAGAGTAACTGAATACCATTACAACTGTACAGAGAACGGTGGTGTAGTGGTTACCACATCCGCCTCTGAAGCCGGCGGCACGGGTTCGATCCCCGGTACCAGCAGTTGTGATATAAAAATCTGGCTCTCAACATTGGGGACTTTGTATCCCTCGTGAATCGGAGAATCACGTTAATGTTGGTCCCGTCTCAATTTGGGACGTAAAAGAACCACTGAGGACGACAATCACCCTGGCAGTGACCACCCTCAGTGACTCCTGCGTTAGCCCAAGATTGGGCTGTTTGGAGTTAATAACCTGAGAACTGAGAACCTCATCGTTGTGTGTGTCAGGTCGTACATCGAGGAGCTGCCGGCCTCCCTGGTGGGCTGTGAGAGCCTCCACCGTCTGACGGCCCACACCATGCTGCTGAGCAAACTGCCGGAGGGGTTTGGGAAACTTCCACATCTTGTTGAACTCAACCTCAGTCACAACCCACTGCAGGGACTTCCCAGAGGGTTTGGAAAACTTCCCTGTCTCAAGATACTCAAACTGTCAGGTACGTCACCAAAGGTTTGGAGAACTTCCCTGTCTCAAGATACTCAAACTGTCAGGTATGTCACCAAAGGTTTGATGACTTCCCTGTCTCAAGACACTCAAACTGTCAGTTATGTCACCAAAGGTTTGATGACTTCCCTGTCTCAAGATACTCAAACTGTCAGGTACGTCACCAAAGGTTTGATGACTTCCCTGTCTCAAGACACTCAAACTGTCAGTTATGTCACCAAAGATTTGATGACTTCCCTGTCTCAAGATACTCAAACTGTCAGTTATGTCACCAAAGATTTGATGACTTCCCTGTCTCAAGATACTCAAACTGTCAGTTATGTCACCAAAGATTTGATGACTTCCCTGTCTCAAGACACTCAAACTGTCAGTTATGTCACCAAAGATTTGATGACTTCCCTGTCTCAAGATACTCAAACAGTCAGGTACGTCACCAAAGATTTGATGACTTCCCTGTCTCAAGATACTCAAACTGTCAGTTATGTCACCAAAGATTTGATGACTTCCCTGTCTCAAGACACTCAAACTGTCAGTTATGTCACCAAAGGTTTGATGACTTCCCTGTCTCAAGATACTCAAACTGTCAGGTACGTCACCAAAGATTTGATGACTTCCCTGTCTCAAGACACTCAAACTGTCAGTTATGTCACCAAAGATTTGATGACTTCCCTGTCTCAAGATACTCAAACTGTCAGTTATGTCACCAAAGATTTGATGACTTCCCTGTCTCAAGATACTCAAACAGTCAGGTATGTCACTGTGTTATTCTACATAGTTTCCATGATGTATGAGTATTTTAAAGGGGCCATTTCTAAAGGACACAAGTGGTCGTCATTAAGGTCCATTTGAAGTGACACTTAATTAGACCAAACACAACAGGTCCCTGTGTATCTCATTGTCTGTAAGCGGATTCAAACTAAACATTATTGCAAATCATTTGAAAATAATGACTTATCACCATAACAGTTCCCACCTTCAAGATGAGTTTTTGTTGGGTGGAAACCTATAAAAGTTACAATGGAGGTTTCTGCTGGGGCAGGTCTGTCCGTATGTGAAAGAATACATAGCTGGACTGAGTCATTGGGGAGAGAATCAGGAATGAAAATGGCAAAATAACATGCCCTATTACTTGCTAGGGACTCTGTGTACGAGGGTAGATACCACCAATTGATTTCCCATAGGCAGCCATTGTAACCTTTCTTTGATTTCCCACTAAGATTATCAATCCATGGTATTGGAAATTTCAGACATTAATTAGTCTCCACCGACACATGTCAGGTATAAAATTCGTGAAAATGACCTATCTCTTTCTCCTACAATTCAGTCTCTAACCTGACACCCCTTC
>OZ024860.1:41314939-41372439 GCA_964017155.1 Oasisia sp. SBJ-2009
TTCTTCCTGTCTCAACGGGCGGTCTACTTGCTGTGAACTGTTTAACCCTTGTCTCCCCATTGTGCCAGTTTTTTCTGTCTCAACAGACCATCTGCTTGCTGAATACTGTTTATTTTGCTGAATACTGTTTAACCCATGTCTCCCCATTGTGCCAGTTCTTCCTGTCAACAGACCATCTACTTGCTGAATATTTTTAACCCTTGTCTCCCCATTGTGCCAGTTTTTCCTGTCTCAACATACCATCTGCTTGCTGAATACTGTTTAATTTGCTGAATACTCTTTAACCCTTGTCTCCCCATTGTGCCAGTTCTTCCTGTCAACAGTCCGTCTACTTGCTGAATACTGTTTAACCCTTGTCTCCCAACTATGCCAGTTCTTCCTGTCTCAACGGGCGGTCTACCTACTGCTGTGGACGGTGCGACTGGGCTATGAGCATGCAGGCCTCGACTTCTGGCTCAGTTCCATTCAGAGTCACGCACCGAAGGCACCCATCTTTGTCATTGGCACACATTGTGACCAGGTACAGGCTGTGTCAGATTTTAAATTATTAAAAATACAATGTATATTTTATTGTTGTTCCCATATGATTAAGTCTCACTTGCTTTAATTTTTGTATGTGTGTATTTAGTGTACTTTTACTGTAAGGGAAGTCCTTTTTGCTGTGAATTGACTTGTTTAAACTGATTGAGTAACTTTGTCATTTATTTATTTTACCATTTAAATAAATCAACTTCATTCTGTGGTTGTATTTACTGTTCTGTTAGTTGATTGTTTACATGTTTGTTTACTTGGACTATTTGGTATTGGTTTTGTATAGAGTGATGCAAGCATTTATCATATACTTGTAAATTGAACATGATTGTATTGGTGTTTGGTGGCATGCTAGACGTGCGTGTGGTGTGTGTGTGTGTGTGTGTGTGTGCGTGCGTGCGTGCGTGCGTGCATGCGTGCGTGCATGCGTGCGTGTGGTGTGTGTGTGTTGTGTGTTGTGTGTGTGTTGTGTGCGTGTGTGTGTGTGTGTGTGTGCGTGCATGCGTGCGTGCGTGTGGTGTGTGCGTGTGTGTTGTGTGTGTGTGAGCATGTGCGTGTGCGTGTGTGCGTGAGTATGTACGTCAGAGATGGAGTAATCGTACTCATACTCTTAGTAATTGTACTCGAGTATATTGATCCGAAAAGCAAAGTAATCATACTCATACTCAAGTATATTGATCCAAAAAGTAAAGTAATCATACCCGTACTCGAGTACATTACCGAAGTAACAAGATTCTTGTCACCGTGTTCAGGTGGAGAAGATAGATCTGCCCAAGTCTAAGCTGCTGAAACTGTATCCTCAGATCAAAGGGTTCCACTTTGTGAGCTGCACTGAAGGTTCTGTGAGTAACTGACACTTTACGGATGCAGTATTTGGTAAACTGTACTTTGTTTTGTTAAAAAGCAGTAGTTAGTTTTCTTGGTAAACTATACTAACTTTTGTTTGCAAACTATAGTAAATTTTGTCGGTAAACTGTGCTTAGATGATTCAGTGTAAACAGCCAATTAGAAAACATTTTAGAAGGACATATTTTGCACAATAACTAATGAGAGGAGGTGTTGTAAAATAACCAACGAGAGGTGTTGTAAAATAACCAACGAGAGGTGTTGTAAAATAACCAACGAGAGGTGTTGTAAAATAACCAACGAGAGGTGTTGTAAAATAACCAACGAGAGGTGTTGTAAAATAACCAACGAGAGGTGTTGTAAAATAACCAACGAGAGGTGTTGTAAAATAACCAACGAGAGGTGTTGTAAAATAACCAACGAGAGGTGTTGTAAAATAACCAACGGGAGGTGTTGTAAAATAACCAACGGGAGGTGTTGTAAAATAACCAACGAGAGGTGTTGTAAAATAACCAACGAGAGGTGTTGTAAAATAACCAACGAGAGGTGTTGTAAAATAACCAACGAGAGGTGTTGTAAAATAACCAACGAGAGGTGTTGTAAAATAACCAACGAGAGGTGTTGTAAAATAACCAACGAGAGGTGTTGTAAAATAACCAACGAGAGGTGTTGTAAAATAACCAACGGGAGGTGTTGTAAAATAACCAACGGGAGGTGTTGTAAAATAACCAACGAGAGGTGTTGTAAAATAACCAACGAGAGGTGTTGTAAAATAACCAACGAGAGGTGTTGTAAAATAACCAACGAGAGGTGTTGTAAAATAACCAACGAGAGGTGTTGTAAAATAACCAACGAGAGGTGTTGTAAAATAACCAACGGGAGGTGTTGTAAAATAACCAACGAGAGGTGTTGTAAAATAACCAACGAGAGGTGTTGTAAAATAACCAACGAGAGGTGTTGTAAAATAACCAACGAGAGGTGTTGTAAAATAACCAACGAGAGATGTTGTAAAATAACCAACGAGAGGTGTTGTAAAATAACCAATGAAAGGAGGTGTTGTAAAATAATAACCACTCGGAATGTGGAATGAATTATTGTACAAATGTCAACTACTAAATAATGCTATTTTATGACATGAACCAATGAGATTATTTGTTGTAAAATATCAACCAATGAGAAGACATCTTGTGCAGGGCATTGCAGAGCTGGAGACAGCCATTGTGGATGCGACCTTGAGAGAGAGTTACATGGGAGAGAAGGTGCCAACTGTCTACCTCAAGCTGGAGGAGAAGATCCTTGTGTAAGTCAGTTACTTCATCTTTTCTATTCACTGGAGGAGAAGATCCTTGTGTGAGTCAGTTACTTCATCTGTTCTATTCACTGGAGGAGAAGATCCTTGTATGAGTCAGTTACTTCCCCTTTCTTATTCACTGGAGGAGAAGATCCTTGTGTGAGTCAGTTACTTCATCTTTGTTATTCACTGGAGGAGAAGATCCTTGTGTGAGTCAGTTACTTCATCTTTGTTATTCACTGGAGGAGAAGATCCTTGTGTGAGTCAGTTACTTCATCTTTCTTATTCACTGGAGGAGAAGATCCTTGTGTGAGTCAGTTACTTCATCTTTCTTATTCACTGGAGGAGAAGATCCTTGTGTGAGTCAGTTACTTCCCCTTTCTTATTCACTGGAGGAGAAGATCCTTGTGTGAGTCAGTTACTTCATCTTTGTTATTCACTGGAGGAGAAGATCCTTGTGTGAGTCAGTTACTTCATCTTTCTTATTCACTGGAGGAGAAGATCCTTGTGAGAGTCAGTTACTTCATCTTTGTTATTCACTGGAGGAGAAGATCCTTGTGTGAGTCAGTTACTTCACCTTTCTTATTCACTGGAGGAGAAGATCCTTGTGTGTGTCAGTTACCTCATCTTTCTTATTCACTGGAGGAGAAGATCTTTGTGTGAGTCAGTTACTTCATCTTTTCTATTCACTGTAGGAGAAGATCCTTGTGTGAGTCAGTTACTTCATCTTTCTTATTCACTGGAGGAGAAGATCCTTGTGTGAGTCAGTTACTTCATCTTTCTTATTCACTGGAGGAGAAGATCCTTGTGAGAGTCAGTTACTTCATCTTTGTTATTCACTGGAGGAGAAGATCCTTGTGTGAGTCAGTTACTTCACCTTTCTTATTCACTGGAGGAGAAGATCCTTGTGTGTGTCAGTTACCTCATCTTTCTTATTCACTGGAGGAGAAGATCTTTGTGTGAGTCAGTTACTTCATCTTTTCTATTCACTGTAGGAGAAGATCCTTGTGTGAGTCAGTTACTTCATCTTTCTTATTCACTGGAGGAGAAGATCCTTGTGTGAGTCAGTTACTTCATCTTTGTTATTCACTGGAGGAGAAGATCCTTGTGTGAGTCAGTTACTACATCTTTCTTATTCACTGGAGGAGAAGATCCTTGTGTGAGTCAGTTACTTCATCTTTGTTATTCACTGGAGGAGAAGATCCTGGTGTGAGTCAGTTACTTCCCCTTTCTTATTCACTGGAGGAGAAGATCCTTGTGTGAGTCAGTTACTTCATCTTTGTTATTCACTGGAGGAGAAGATCCTTGTGTGAGTCAGTTACTTCATCTTTCTTATTCACTGGAGGAGAAGATCCTTGTGTGAGTCAGTTACACATCTTTCTTATTCACTGGAGGAGAAGATCCTTGTGTGATTCAATTACTTCACCTTTCTTATTCACTGGAGGAGAAGATCCTTGTGAGAGTCAGTTACTTCATCTTTGTTATTCACTGGAGGAGAAGATCCTTGTGTGAGTCAGTTACTTCACCTTTCTTATTCACTGGAGGAGAAGATCCTTGTGTGTGTCAGTTACCTCATCTTTCTTATTCACTGGAGGAGAAGATCTTTGTGTGAGTCAGTTACTTCATCTTTTCTATTCACTGTAGGAGAAGATCCTTGTGTGAGTCAGTTACTTCATCTTTTCTATTCACTGGAGGAGAAGATCCTTGTGTGAGTCAGTTACTTCATCTTTATTATTCACTGGAGGAGAAGATCCTTGTGTGAGTCAGTTACTTCATCTTTTCTATTCACTGGAGGAGAATATCCTTGTGTGAGTCAGTTACTTCATCTTTGTTATTCACTGGAGGAGAAGATCCTTGTGTGAGTCAGTTACTTCATCTTTCTTATTCACTGGAGGAGAAGATCCTTGTGTGAGTCAGTTACTTCACCTTTCTTATTCACTGGAGGAGAAGATCCTTGTGTGAGTCAGTTACCTCATCTTTCTTATTCACTGGAGGAGAAGATCCTTGTGTGAGTCAGTTACCTCATCTTTCTTATTCACTGGAGGAGAAGATCCTTGTGTGAGTCAGTTACTTCACCTTTCTTATTCACTGGAGGAGAAGATCCTTGTGTGAGTCAGTTACTTCATCTTTTCTATTCACTGGAGGAGAATATCCTTGTGTGAGTCAGTTACTTCACCTTTCTTATTCACTGGAGGAGAAGATCCTTGTGTGAGTCAGTTACTTCATCTTTCTTATTCACTAGAGGAGAAGATCCTTGTGTGAGTCAGTTACTTCATCTTTTCTATTCACTGGAGGAGAAGATCCTTGTGTGAGTCAGTTACTTCATCTTTCTTATTCACTGGAGGAGAAGATCCTTGTGTGAGTCAGTTACCTCATCTTTCTTATTCACTGGAGGAGAAGATCCTTGTGTGAGTCAGTTACTTCATCTTTGTTATTCACTGGAGGAGAAGATCCTTGTGTGAGTCAGTTACTTCACCTTTCTTATTCACTGGAGAAGAAGATCCTTGTGTGAGTCAGTTACTTCATCTTTCTTATTCACTGCAGGAGAAGATCCTTGTGTGAGTCAGTTACTTCAACGTGTCTATTCACTCATACAGATTATGCAAAATGGAGCCTTGAAATATATTATACGTATCCCGTCCTCCAATCCGTCCTTCCTACTTCTTGAATCTTCTTCTTCATTCCAGATAGTGTGGCTTAAACGTTTCTCCTATACCCATACACATTTGCAACCTCTTCGTCTTCATCTTCAAGATGTTTAGCTTCTTTTTGGCAGACGACATCTTCTTCTTACACATTTTTGAGGTTATGTACATAGCATCGTTATAAGTTGCGACTAATTTATAGAGCAAAATGTTTCCATATTGTAAGCACATATTTAGAGTGGTAAACAACTGAAATTATATCAAAATACTTTATCTGGCATACTCATGTTTCTGCGTTGTTAATAGGTTGCCAATAATCCCACTGACTGCATGCAGTATGTGCTTCCCTTACCTCCCTCTTTTCCTTCTTCCCAGGGAGCGAAAACAAGGAAGTGGGGTGATTGAATGGGCCAAGATGAGACAACTCGCCCTCCACTCCGGCATCAGTGAAGAGAAAGAGGTGACACCGTAGATTTATCTCACTAACTCAAAGCACAGATCTAGGATTAGTATTTGATTTGAGCACAAAGTTTCACATAGCATTTGAAGAGTTATTTTAAATAATTTGTTGGCATCATTGTTTTTCATTCATAATCCGATCAGATCAAGAGTGCTGTCCAGTTCCTACATGATCTGTTGTTGTTGTCGTGTTCCAGATCAAGAGCGCCGTCCAGTTCCTACATGATCTGTTGTTGTTGTCATGTTCCAGATCAAGAGTGCCGTCCAGTTCCTGCATGATCTGTTGTTGTTGTCGTGTTCCAGATCAAGAGTGCCGTCCAGTTCCTACATGATCTGTTGTTGTCATGTTCCAGATCAAGAGTGCTGTCCAGTTCCTGCATGATCTGTTGTTGTTGTCATGTTCCAGATCAAGAGTGCCGTCCAGTTCCTACATGATCTGTTGTTGTTGTCGTGTTCCAGATCAAGAGCGCCGTCCAGTTCCTACATGATCTGTTGTTGTTGTCGTGTTCCAGATCAAGAGCGCCGTCCAGTTCCTACATGATCTGTTGTTGTTGTCATGTTCCAGATCAAGAGTGCCGTCCAGTTCCTGCATGATCTGTTGTTGTTGTCGTGTTCCAGATCAAGAGTGCCGTCCAGTTCCTACATGATCTGTTGTTGTCATGTTCCAGATCAAGAGTGCTGTCCAGTTCCTGCATGATCTGTTGTTGTTGTCATGTTCCAGATCAAGAGTGCCGTCCAGTTCCTACATGATCTGTTGTTGTCATGTTCCAGATCAAGAGTGCCGTCCAGTTCCTACATGATCTGTTGTTGTCATGTTCCAGATCAAGAGTGCCATCCAGTTCCTACATGATATGTTGTTGTCATGTTCCAGATCAAGAGCGCTGTCCAGTTCCTGCATGATCTGTTGTTGTTGTCATGTTCCAGATCAAGAGTGCCGTCCAGTTCCTACATGATCTGTTGTTGTCATGTTCCAGATCAAGAGTGCCGTCCAGTTTCTACATGATCTGTTGTTGTTGTCGTGTTCCAGATCAAGAGTGCCGTCCAGTTCCTACATGATCTGTTGTTGTCATGTTCCAGATCAAGAGTGCCGTCCAGTTCCTACATGATATGTTGTTGTCGTGTTCCAGATCAAGAGTGCCGTCCAGTTCCTGCATGATCTGTTGTTGTTGTCATGTTCCAGATCAAGAGTGCCGTCCAGTTCCTACATGATCTGTTGTTGTCATGTTCCAGATCAAGAGCGCCGTCCATTTCCTACATGATCTGTTGTTGTTGTCGTGTTCCAGATCAAGAGTGCCGTCCAGTTCCTACATGATCTGTTGTTGTCATGTTCCAGATCAAGAGTGCCGTCCAGTTCCTAAATGATCTGTTGTTGTCATGTTCCAGATCAAGAGTGCCGTCCAGTTCCTGCATGATCTATTGTTGTTGTCGTGTTCCAGATCAAGAGTGCCATCCAGTTCCTACATGATCTGTTGTTGTTGTCATGTTCCAGATCAAGAGTGCCGTCCAGTTCCTGCATGATCTGTTGTTGTTGTCGTGTTCCAGATCAAGAGTGCCGTCCAGTTCCTACATGATCTGTTGTTGTTGTCGTGTTCCAGATCAAGAGTGCCGTCCAGTTCCTACATGATCTGTTGTTGTTGTCATGTTCCAGATCAAGAGTGCCGTCCAGTTCCTACATGATCTGTTGTTGTTGTCGTGTTCCAGATCAAGAGTGCCGTCCAGTTCCTACATGATCTGTTGTTGTCATGTTCCAGATCAAGAGTGCCGTCCAGTTCCTGCATGATCTGTTGTTGTTGTCATGTTCCAGATCAAGAGTGCCGTCCAGTTCCTACATGATCTGTTGTTGTCATGTTCCAGATCAAGAGCGCCGTCCATTTCCTACATGATCTGTTGTTGTTGCCGTGTTCCAGATCAAGAGTGCCGTCCAGTTCCTACATGATCTGTTGTTGTCATGTTCCAGATCAAGAGTGCCGTCCAGTTCCTAAATGATCTGTTGTTGTCATGTTCCAGATCAAGAGTGCCGTCCAGTTCCTGCATGATCTATTGTTGTTGTCGTGTTCCAGATCAAGAGTGCCATCCAGTTCCTACATGATCTGTTGTTGTTGTCATGTTCCAGATCAAGAGTGCCGTCCAGTTCCTGCATGATCTGTTGTTGTTGTCGTGTTCCAGATCAAGAGTGCCGTCCAGTTCCTACATGATCTGTTGTTGTTGTCGTGTTCCAGATCAAGAGTGCCGTCCAGTTCCTACATGATCTGTTGTTGTTGTCATGTTCCAGATCAAGAGTGCCGTCCAGTTCCTACATGATCTGTTGTTGTTGTCGTGTTCCAGATCAAGAGTGCCGTCCAGTTCCTACATGATCTGTTGTTGTCGTGTTCCAGATCAAGAGTGCCGTCCAGTTCCTTACATGATCTGTTGTTGTTGTCATGTTCCAGATCAAGAGTGCCGTCCAGTTCCTACATGATCTGTTGTTGTCATGTTCCAGATCAAGAGTGCCGTCCATTTCCTACATGATCTGTTGTTGTCATATTCCAGATCAATAGTGCCGTCCAGTTCCTACATGATCTGTTGTTGTCATGTTCCAGATCAAGAGTGCCGTCCAGTTCCTACATGATCTGTTGTTGTTGTCATGTTCCAGATCAAAAGTGCCGTCCAGTTCCTACATGATCTCGGCACGGTGCAGTACTTTGACAACGACTTCCTGAGAGATCACATTGTCATCTCTCCTCAGTGGATCGTGGACGTCATGGCCTGCATTGTGTCCGTCAAAGACTCCCCCATTAAGGTCAGTGGTCAAAGACTCCCCCATTAAGGTCAGTGGTCAAAGACTCCCCCATTAAGGTCAGTGATCAAAGACTCCCCCATTAAGGTCACTGCTCAAAGACTCCCCATTAAGGTGTGTGGTCAAAGACTCCCCATTAAGGTCAGTGGTCAAAGACTCCCCCATTAAGGTCAGTGGTCAAAGACTCCCCCATTAAGGTCAGTGATCAAAGACTCCCCATTAAGGTCAGTGGTCAAAGACCCCCCATTAAGGTCAGTGGTCAAAGACTCCCCCATTAAGGTCAGTGATCAAAGACTCCCCATTAAGGTCAGTGGTCAAAGACCCCCCATTAAGGTCAGTGGTCAAAGACTCCCCCAATAAGGTCAGTTGTCAAAGACTCCCCCATTAAGGTCAGTGGTCAGGGATTAAAACACACATTGTCTACCGGTATTCTGTAAATATATTTTCTGAGAAATATCTGTAGTTGTAGTTAAACTGTGCTTTTGAATTAGACTAGCTTATGGCAAAGACATGGAAGGTGAAAACATCTACAACTCAGTGTCTTAGAACTGGTATATTCTTCTGTCAGTACCAAGTTAAAATTACTATTCTACACATGTTTAATGTAGCAGGGGGTCAACCGCTTAGGCACATGTCAAAAACAAACTATCATGAAGAACATTCGGTATTGTAATTTTCAACCAGTGTTACGTGGAATTATTAGTGTTAATATTTATGTAAATTGTATTAATTAAAATATTAATCAATATCTATATTAATTGTATTAATTAATATTATATTAATTAAAATCTATAGTAATTTTACTAATACTTTTTTATTAATTGTATTTGTAATTTTATAAATTAATATCTATAGTAATTTAATTAATTAATATTTATATTAATTGTATTAATTAATGTTATATTAATTAATATTGATATTAATTTTTTTAATTAACATTTATATTAATTGTATTAACTTATATTATAAGAATTAATATCTATATTAATTTAATTAATTAATATTGATATTTTTATTTTTTTTATTTTTTATTAATTAATGTTATATTCCACCATGCACAGGACGGCTACTTCCGCCACAGTGACATTGGTCGAGTGTGGTCAGTCTACCCCAGTCACCTGCACCACTGGCTGCTGAGACTGACCGAGGAGTTTGACCTGACGTTCCCCCTGCCCGACCAGCCGATCAACATCGTCCCCTGCCTGTTGCCTCAGACAGAGCCGGACGTCAGTGCTGGTTGATTGCTCATAGAACATAGAATAACGACAAATGTCACCGCCGTAATTTACTTAATTTTTTCTTCTTCTTATTGTAGCTCAGTACTCTGGAGTAGCCACGTACGTACGTGGCTAGAGTATTGTCGAGCTTGGGCGGTCGCAAGTAGTGGGTGGTGTTGCGCGGGGGGGGGGGAAATAAAACATAAATATGTCCTTATCTAGGCATTGACTGCAAAGCCTTCTAAATGAATCGAGCGATTGTTTGCTGACTAATTGATGTGTGCATTTGTTCCATGATTTGATGGCGCTTGGAAAGAAGGAGTGTTTGTAGGCTTCGATGCGGGTGAATGGTTGTAAGTAGTGGTGTGTGTTGCCTCTGGTGCGTGTAGGAGCGGCTGTGAGTGCGGATGTTGTTACGTCCACTAAGTTGTTTGTAATGCGGTACAACATTACGAGCTTGGCTTACGCCCGCCTGCTGGCGGATATGTACTACCCAAAATTTGCTAAGGATCACACGATGTTTGTAATGGAACAATCTTGAAATGGCAGCCATCCAGAGACTCATTGGACGCATGAGACGCCGTTGCCAGGCTGTGATTGCATCACATGGGTCACACACAAGCTACTGACAGTTGTTGGTGGTGGAAATAGAACTGTTTGGGACATTTTCATGACTTGGAGTAATGTTCTGAAACCTCAATTTTTGGGGGTTTGCTTTTTTGACGACATATCGCGTGTTTCCTATTGTTCACATTTGGTATACAGCAATGAAATTCAGGAAATAAACATGTCCTCGAATACATGCTATTTTAGTTTTTGTGTGATACCCATGCTGAAAAATATAATACCGCCCTAAATAGTGATCCCTAGCAAATGTTGAGTCCCGGGTAGTATTAAATGTATAATACATTAATATATGAGAGTAATTCCTATAGAGCCACAAATGGAAAAATAAATGTATCTGATTGTGTAATATTTTAGCAGCATGACAATATTTATGTACACAATAGGCACCCCCCCAGGAGGGATGGGGGGAGGGGGGAGAGAAGGGCAGGATATATAAGTAAACAGTTTACCCCTGATAAGTCAGCTTCAAGTACCAGCAAGGTAATTTTCTCTTGTAGTTTTCAATCTTGTTAAATATTATTTAGTAAATGACTGACTTCTCAAGAAACTGTTTTGTTTTCTCTGTATAGTTCAGCTGTCTCTCACAAACTTCTTCAGCAGACTGAATTTCAGTTAAATTCAGTCCACTGAAGAAGGCTGTGAGAGACAGCCGAAATTTACGGAGAAAACAAAACAGTTTCTTGAGAGATGAGTCATTTACTAAATAACATCAACTAAGAAACTGTATCACTACATCCGAAGGTTGTTAAATATTGTTTATTTATAACTCGTAACTTTATGTTTCAGTTCTCATTTCTGGCTGAAGGTGACCCGTGGACAACAAAGGAGACTATCATGCTGTATCAGTTTGCCTACTTGCCAGCTGGTCTGTTTAACAGAGCCCAGGTTAGTTTGCCTACCTGTCGGACGTTTTCATCAGGAGAGTTATAAAATAGTGCGTACCTTTTACTAAAATCTTCCCACCTGATCACTAAAATTATGAGAGTGTATAACCTCGTACTGTAATGTATGAATTTTACTTTTAATCACTATACATGTAGAGAAAGCAGTTTTAAGGTTAAAAAAACTGCAGATGTTTAAACAGTTACCTTCATTACAATTTACTCTACAGTCTACAGCAATCATTTCGTTTTGTTATGAGACGTTGGTATGTGTTTTGTTGCCAGTGTTTGATTAGATAACAAGATGAAAGACTAAAACTTTAAGTAGACTTTATTTTGGAATTATGCACAACTGTACCTTTATGTAATGAATTGTTTGAAGATCTTTCCGTAGAATTGATAAATGGTGACAATGTTTTGCATTGAAAGTACTTCTGAAATGTTTTATTTTGAAACTAAGCTCCTATGAAATATCAGTATGCATCAGTGACACAGTGTTGCAATGATCAATTGTAAAACGTCATCGTTCAAACTACAAAGGGTGACATAATTTAAAAAGTGTCAAGGTAAATACATTTTGAAGCATATGTACTATGTAGCCTATCCTTACTTACTTTAAATCACACATATCATGAAATATTTATTTACATGTGTAGCTGATTCAGATTGTAATTGCAGTTGGTGTAACCTTACGTCTGCACTATTTTTATGAGTCAACCTGTTACTTTACATTACTATTGTGACATCAAATCGGGTCTAAATTTGAAATGTAATTCTTATTCAACACGCTAAATTACTATTATATAGTTTGTACAATTATTGCTGGGTTTGAGCAGCCGGTTTCTTCTTTTGAAGCATTCACCATATTGTATTATCCTCATATAATATTACTGGCTACAGCTTTGATTGGCTCCGTTGTCAACCGGGAATCGTGTAATATATTCTTTATTGTCACATTTCCTGATTATGTTTATTTGTATGATGTAATAATAATAATAAAGTTTATTTCAGACAAGGCGTCCATATATATATATACATAAAATACAATAAAAAAATATGAAAAGTACAATACATATAATACAATCAAAGCAATGATGTGATCAATGTAAAAATATAAGTGTGAAATAAACAAAATTATATCTAAATATATGAGGAAATTAATTAAATAAGTTGTAAAAATAAATATTAATAAATTGATTAAAAAATAAATATAATACTAATGTCATGTGTACAATAACGACCTCCAGTATGAGTACATATGGCTCTTAAAATGAATATCGGTATGGAGGTAATTAATAAAAAGGATATTATCAGACGTCTGCGATTCTGAAAAGAAGTTACTTACATTTTAAAGTTTTTTTGTATTTATTCAATTTCTAGCACTAGATGTACTGAGGCCTCTTGGGTTGTAGGTGAGGCTGTTTCAGTTCACGAACGGAGAGATGATTTGGAAACATGGATCACTGTTAACAAAGAACTCAAACCGAGCCCTGGTTCATCAACAAAAGTGGGCAACTTGAGCTATGAAGTTACATTTTACAGTGATTTTACTGACTGTTGATACTGTCGTAGTGGTGTTACATGTGGATATATCTATGTTAGATGTAACAATGACAATACATGTGGTTACAGTAATATTCCATG
Source organism: Oasisia sp. SBJ-2009 (assembly GCA_964017155.1). Lineage (NCBI taxonomy): Eukaryota > Metazoa > Annelida > Polychaeta > Sabellida > Siboglinidae > Oasisia > Oasisia sp. SBJ-2009. The sequence goes on from OZ024860.1 coordinate 41,327,857, forward strand.
GGATTATTTTTTGTAAGATTAGTTTTGTAGTTACATTGTAATTAAGTGATTGCAGTATTATTACACATGTATTTACAATAATGTTACCTATTGTTACATCATCATAACATATTGTGAGGATGCGGTTTCATGTTGAGCAGTTCTAATTACATGTTACTACAGTGACATTATATGTTATTGTAATTATTAGCATTTCTAAGGCTCAATATAATATATAAGACCAGCTCATTCATAGTCAGTAACCACAGGTAAACATTATAGAATGTACATGGAATACAAAGAAACAATGATTCTTCTGATTCCATGTACATTCTATGTTTATATATATATATATATATATATATATATATATATATATATATATATATATATATATATATATATATTATATATATTATTTTATTTATGTGTATATATATATAATATATATGTATATATATATATATATATATATATATATATATATATATATATACATACATATATATGTATATCCTGGTAAATAGGATATTAGTTTAACATTAGTAACAAATTAAGATATATGACAGTTTCATAAATATTAAGATCATTGCAGTCATGACCAACAGTCATGGTATATTAAAAATTAAAACAGTTAATATATAATAAAAATAAAATAAATAAATTAATTAATTATATACGTTTTCATAAAAGGTGTCCGGCACAATTCCTCATTGCAAGAAAGCCAGCTTAAGTAAATTACTTCTAAGGATAGTCCAGAACCTGGTCACCTTTTGTTACAGTGAGAAGGAGTTGATGATACGAGTGCGAGGTCCCCGGCCTGAGAACTTCCTCTTCCTCCTACACGAGGTTCTGGAGGCCCTCATAGCCGAGTCCTTCCAGGGCGTCTCCTACGACTTCCTCATCCCCTGTCCAGACTGTCTACACACGTTTGTAAGTCACTTCCTCATCCCCTGTCCAGACTGTCTACACACGTTTGTAAGTCACTTCCTCATCCCCTGTCCAGACTGTCTACACACGTTTGTAAGTCACTTCCTCATCCCCTGTCCAGACTGTCTACACACGTTTGTAAGTCACTTCCTCATCCCCTGTCCAGACTGTCTACACACGTTTGTAAGTCACTTCCTCATCCCCTGTCCAGACTGTCTACACACGTTTGTAAGTCACTTCCTCATCCCCTGTCCAGACTGTCTGCACACATTTGTAAGTCACTTCCTCATCCCTTGTCCAGACTGTCTGCACACGTTTGTAAGTCACTTCCTCATCCCTTGTCCAGACTGTCTGCACACATTTGTAAGTCACTTCCTCATCCCTTGTCCAGACTGTCTGCACACGTTTGTAAGTCACTTCCTCATCCCTTGTCCAGACTGTCTACACACATTTGTAAGTCACTTCCTCATCCCCTGTCCAGACTGTCTGCACACGTTTGTAAGTCACTTCCTCATCCCCTGTCCAGACTGTCTACACACGTTTGTAAGTCACTTCCTCATCCCCTGTCCAGACTGTCTACACACGTTTGTAAGTCACTTCCTCATCCCCTGTCCAGACTGTCTACACACGTTTGTAAGTCACTTCCTCATCCCCTGTCCAGACTGTCTACACACGTGTGTAAGTCACTTCCTCATCCCCTGTCCAGACTGTCTGCACACGTTTGTAAGTCACTTCCTCATCCCCTGTCCAGACTGTCTACACACGTTTGTAAGTCACTTCCTCATCCCCTGTCCAGACTGTCTACACACGTTTGTAAGTCACTTCCTCATCCCCTGTCCAGACTGTCTACACACGTTTGTAAGTCACTTCCTCATCCCCTGTCCAGACTGTCTACACACGTTTGTAAGTCACTTCCTCATCCCCTGTCCAGACTGTCTCCACACGTTTGTAAGTCACTTCCTCATCCCCTGTCCAGACTGTCTACACACGTTTGTAAGTCACTTCCTCATCCCCTGTCCAGACTGTCTGCACACGTTTGTAAGTCACTTCCTCATCCCCTGTCCAGACTGTCTGCACACATTTGTAAGTCACTTCCTCATCCCCTGTCCAGACTGTCTGCACACGTTTGTAAGTCACTTCCTCATCCCCTGTCCAGACTGTCTACACACGTTTGTAAGTCACTTCCTCATCCCCTGTCCAGACTGTCTGCACACGTTTGTAAGTCACTTCCTCATCCCCTGTCCAGACTGTCTACACACGTTTGTAAGTCACTTCCTCATCCCCTGTCCAGACTGTCTACACACGTTTGTAAGTCACTTCCTCATCCCCTGTCCAGACTGTCTACACACGTTTGTAAGTCACTTCCTCATCCCCTGTCCAGACTGTCTGCACACGTTTGTAAGTCACTTCCTCATCCCCTGTCCAGACTGTCTACACACGTTTGTAAGTCACTTCCTCATCCCCTGTCCAGACTGTCTGCACACGTTTGTAAGTCACTTCCTCATCCCCTGTCCAGACTGTCTACACACGTTTGTAAGTCACTTCCTCATCCCCTGTCCAGACTGTCTACACACGTTTGTAAGTCACTTCCTCATCCCCTGTCCAGACTGTCTACACACGTTTGTAAGTCACTTCCTCATCCCCTGTCCAGACTGTCTACACACGTTTGTAAGTCACTTCCTCATCCCCTGTCCAGACTGTCTACACACGTTTGTAAGTCACTTCCTCATCCCCTGTCCAGACTGTCTACACACGTTTGTAAGTCACTTCCTCATCCCCTGTCCAGACTGTCTACACACGTTTGTAAGTCACTTCCTCATCCCCTGTCCAGACTGTCTGCACACGTTTGTAAGTCACTTCCTCATCCCCTGTCCAGACTGTCTACACACGTTTGTAAGTCACTTCCTCATCCCCTGTCCAGACTGTCTACACACGTTTGTAAGTCACTTCCTCATCCCCTGTCCAGACTGTCTACACACGTTTGTAAGTCACTTCCTCATCCCCTGTCCAGACTGTCTACACACGTTTGTAAGTCACTTCCTCATCCCCTGTCCAGACTGTCTACACACGTTTGTAAGTCACTTCCTCATCCCTTGTCCAGACTGTCTACACACGTTTGTAAGTCATTTCCTCATCCCCTGTCAATTACCAATGATCCGTGCATGTTCCCGGTGTCCCTGATCAATGTTTGTTATCTGTTGATCTCTACAGGGGATCAATGATCCGTGTATGTTCCCAGCATCCCTGATCAATGTTTATCTGATGATCTCTACAGGGGATCAATGATCCGTGCATGTTCCCAGCATCCCTGATCAATATTTATCTGATGATCTCTACAGGGGATCAATGATCCGTGCATGTTCCCAGCATCCATGGTCAATGTTTATCTGTTGATCTCTACAGGGATCAATGATCCGTGTATGTTCCCGGCATCCCTGGTCAATGTTTATTTCTGATACAGAGGATCAATGATCCATGCATGTTCCCGGTGTCCCTAATCAATGTTTGTTATTTGTTGATCTCTACAGGGGATCAATGATCCATGCATGTTCCCGGCATCCCTGATCAATGTTTGTTTCTGATACAGAGGATCAATGATCCGTGCATGTTCCCGGCGTCCCTGATCAATGTTTGTTATCTGATGATCTCTACAGGGGATCAATGATCCGTGCATGTTCCCGGCGTCCCTGATCAATGTTTGGTTTCTATTGATCTCTACAATTGATCAATGACCGGGGAAAGTTCCCAGCGTCCCTGATCAATGTTTGTTATCTTATGATCTCCACAGGGATCAATGATCCGTGCATGTTACCAGTGTCCCTGATCAATGTTTGTTGTCTGTTGATCTCTACAGGGGATCAATGATCCGTGCATGTTCCCGTTGTCCCTGATCAATGTTTGTTATCTGTTGATCTCTACATGGGATCAATGATCCGTGAATGTTCCCGGTGTCCCTGATCAATGTTTGTTATCTGTTGATCTCTACATGGGATCAATGATCCGTGAATGTTCCCGGTGTCCCTGATCAATGTTTGTTATCTGTTGATCTCTACAGGGGATCAATGATCCGTGCATGTTCCCGGCATCCCTGATCAATATTTGTTATATGTTGATCTCTACAGGGGATCAATGATCCATGCATGTTCCCGGCGTCCCTGATCAATGTTTGGTTTCTGTTGATCTCTACAAGGGATCAATGATCTGTGCATGTTCCCAGCATCCCTGATTAATGTTTGGTTTCTGTTGATTTCTACAAGGATCAATGATCCGTGCATGTTCCCGGTGTCCCTGATCAATGTTTGTTATCTGTTGATCTCTACAGGGGATCAATGATCCATACGTATTCCCAGCATCCCTGATCAAGCTGGCGACAGACAGGAATGTTCCCTTTCTGCAGTGCCACAAACACTTCCACACCGTGTCCATGCCCATCCTACAAGGTGAGGTTCAGTTCCATCCAAGTACATCTCATTACACCATTGTCCTCTCTCCGTGTCAGTTTTTGCCTCCTCCAGTCTGGTCTGCCAAGTGGCAATGTATATCAGAATTTGCATGTTTTTCCTGTACTAGCCTTCTCCTCGAAGGGCTTTCTTCTGCCTGAGAGAACTGAGTGATGAGTTGTTCACCAGGTAGCGCAAGTGGGTTTGTTGTTCTGTGTGTGTGTGTGTGTGTGTGTGCGTGCGTGCGTGCGTGCGTGCGTGCGTGCGTGCGTGTGTGCGTGCATGCGTGCGAGTGTGTCTAATTCCTGTGTATGCAAGTGTGTGTGCGTGTGTGTGTGTTTGCGAGTGTGTGTATGCAAGTGTGTGAATGTGTGTGCGTGTGTATGTCTGAATGTGGTTCTATCATATTCTAGGTCTTCCTTGCCTTCTTTAAGTCTAATATTAAGTCTAACAGTAAGTCTAACGTTAACTCTAACATCTAGTCTAACGTCAAGCCTAACATTATGTCTAACATTAAGTCTAATGTCAAGTCTAACGTTAAGTCTAACATTAAGTTTACTGTTAAGTCTAACATCAAGTCTCACTACCGGCTGGTTTCAGAGAGCCTGCCGCCAGAGAACAGTGGTGATCTAGATGCTCAGATGTCGGACAACATGCGGATCCTCAACGAACTCAGGCAGGATCTGTCTCAGGATCTCTTCATCAGCTTCCACCCCAGCAACGTACCCGAGGAGAAGGGTGACTGTGTCAACCCCCTGGACGTGGTGGCTGACCTAGAGGCAGAAGGGTACACCTGGTAGGTCGGGGTGATGTCATGTGATCAGGCACAACTAGTGACAATTGAGCAGCCGAGTCCAACATAGAAGTGTAGCTTCATCTAATGGGTAATTGCACGCAATGTCATTTAAGTGTGTACATGTAGTCTCTTATTTGATGTAAACGTAAAAAAGTCAATATAAACATATATTGATATAATATAAAATAGTAAAATAAATTCACTAAATAAATATATAAACACATTGTTTAATAAAAAATAAATAATTAAAAAGTAATAATATTAAATAAATAATAAAACTTAAAATGTTTTTTTTTAGTACAAACATCCGACGTAGACTAAGTAGTTATCTAACCATTGTAAAACTATTAAAATGTGCAACCATGGGGTAGGGGTAGGCTGCACCAAAGTAATGAGTCGTTAATTTACTCTTAACAACGCCAACGTCGTTGCAACTGCGCACATCTTTGGGTAAAGAGTTCCACAATTTTGGAGCAGCCGCTCTAAATGCCCGATCTCCCAGAGTGTTCCTTTTTGTTCTGGGCACAACAAGTGTTAAGTCATCCTGTGATCTTAATCCATAATGGAGGATTCTAGGAATCAGCATTTCAGATATATACTCTGGTCCATGGCCATGTAAAGAATTAAATGTCAGTAGACATTAGCTCTTATAATAATAATAATAATAATTCCGTTGCTTAATATAGCGCTTTTAGCTAACTAAATATCAATCAAAGCGCTTCACATTAATACGATGTGTTCACTAACCTAAAATATAAACTAACTAAATACATAAGGTAAGATAACAATAAATAAGCTAAGATAAATAAGTTAAGATCAATAAAAACACATTACTATGACGTGTTGGCCAATTCTAAAATATAGTCTAATTAAATACATAAGGTAAGATAAAATCAGTAATCTAATTTAAATGAATAAGTAATATAAGAGCAATAAGTAAGTAAAAATAAATAAATAAGCTAAGATAAATAATTATAAAAAAATAAATTAGTGTGTAAAAATACAATTCCAAACCGAACAATTTAAAACCAAGCAGCGTCATATAATACAAATCAGTGTGTCATCAAGGCAGGTAGTGTAAACGAAATAAGTGAGTTTTTAATTGTTTTCGGAAAGCTGCCAGTGTCTCAGTGTCTATCAGCGTGCATTCATTAAAACCATCTGGTTCCTTCCTCCCAGTCATCTTTCTCCAACTGACCTCAGCATCCCATCCTTTGAAGTCCACCTTTAACTTTGTACAGCCCTTCACCCAATTATTATATTAAATATGCAATTCACAACCCTATGTTATAATAGAAGAGTGAGGAGCGGTGGTCGCGCGGTAGAGCGCCGGACTCAACCGAGGGTACGGTGGTTCAATCCCACCTACCGCCGTTTCAAAACTTACGCAATTTCGTTCACCCCACATTTGCCTGTGTCTTTCGGAAGAGACACTAAAAGCCGGTGGTCCCTTCTATCTGGTGTCTATGCCAGGGGAAGTAAAAAATCCCACACAGGGGGTAAATGTGTAACCTTGGAGTGGACTCACTAATTCTAGAGAAGGACAACTCTGAAAACCAAGCTCGACAATACTCTAGTCACAAACATGTGGCTAAAATAGAGTGATGAGCTAACCATGAGACGAAGAAGAAGAAGATATAAATAATTCATAAGTACATTAACAAATTAATTCATGCATGCACTTGTTCATGGTTCCTAGTGTAAGTTGTTGTTGTTGTTGTGTAAGTTGTTGTTGTTGTTGTTGTTGTGTAAGTTGTTGTTGTTGTTGTTGTTATGTAAGTTGTTGTTGTTGTGGCAGCTGGAAGAGAGAGTTGACTGACAGTAACCCCCAGGACCGGATGATTGCCCTGAAGGACGCAAAGGTACACACAGGACATGTCCTTGCAATAATTTATCATTCACAACAACAAGGCAATATTTCTATGTACTTCCTGGTGATAGCTGCGATTAGTGCATTTCTCTACACCAGCCCACTGATAAAATACATGACTAATGCAGGTTATTAAATTGTCATGCTAGGTAAAATATTTATTATTATGTTATATTATTATATATTATTTATATTATTATTTTTAATGGCAGTATTTCTTTGTTATAATGTTTCCAATGTATATTCTCTCAGCCACTTTGTGCCCAGAGACTGTGAAGGCTGGCCTTGTTGTCTCAGCATCTGCCACTACATCTTCAAGTCACCTCTGTACATCTATGTACATTTCTGTACAACTATGTATATGTACACATATGTACATCTATGTACACCTCTGTGTATTTATGTATACCTCTGTACATTTATGTACACATCTGTACACATATGTACATCCCTGTACACCTTTATTCGTCGCTGTACATACATGTACACATCTGTACATATATGTACACCTTTATCCATTGTTGTACATACATGTACACCTCTATACATCTATGTACACCTTTATACGTCACTGTACACTTATGTACACCTCTGTATATCTCTGTGCATCTCTGTGTGTATCTGTACATCTCTGTACACCTCTGGTTCTGCTACATGTGGTTCATAATGCTTCATGAGTTCTCTGTGGATAGCTATGAATGTTTTATTCCTACTTCCAGTTGCTGGTCGTGTTCATGTCGAGTGCGTACGAGCGGGACGAGGCTCACAGGACGACCTTCATCTACGCCAAGGACGTCCTCCAAAAGCCCTTTGTCATCGTCACAGTGGGAAACGACGGCTGGAAGGACACAGAGTTGGGGTGTGCCATTGGCCCACAAGAGGTCAGCACCTGTCTCATTGCTAGCATCTCGGGTGTTTGAGCACTATGTTGTGTCTTACTTCTTCGTTGGCTAAATTGTAGTAATTCTTATTTTAAGTGCAAACAATTTATCTTTTGACAAGTTCAAAATTACAATTTATAAAATGGCTCCATGTTTTTCCAATAAATATGTATTTATGAAATAAATAGAACAAATTTAAGTCTCCATTGATTGGTTGGCCACAAACCATTCACTTGGAAGTTCATTAAAAAGGTACGTGTTTATATAGCGCAGTATCAAATCTTCAGGACTGCTCAAAGTGCTTTACACTTTACTTCCCTGACAGACCTGTTCAATCAAACATCATCTCGGCTTCTCTGGGAAGCATCCAGCCACATGCTGCAATTAATGCGCGAAGGCTGCTCATACATATATCCACCACTGTCTATAGCCAGGTACTCATTTATACAGCTGAGAGAACTGGAGCAATGTAGAGTGAAAAAACTTGCCCAAGGTTTTAACACTGCAGCCAGTATTCGAACCCGGGTCCTCATAGCTGAGAGTCTGAAGCTCTACCCCTGAGCCACTTCCCTCTACCAGCGATGGCGATATATGCAGTGCTCTAGTTTTCTAGTTTATTTTATGCCTAGTTTATTTTATGTCTAAATTTAGGCATCAAATAAAATATTTTTTCTATTAGTCTTACAAATCAGTAGCTTTCTGCCAACATTATTGCATAGCTTTAGTGTATATATTGAAATATGTGGCATTATTAAAGCGACGGTTACAAATGTCTTGTGTCTTGTTTATTGTCATGCTCAACTACAACACTTTCAGTGTATTTCCAGATCTATGTCAACATGAAGCATGTTCGTTTGTACAACGAGAAGTTGGAAGAGCTGAAAATGATTATAAAGCGGAAACATGCAAGTCTTCAGAAAGTGAGTATAAAGATCCACCTTAATATCAGCACCAGTCTTAGACAAGACAGGTGCTGATATTAAGGTGGATCAGTTCATTCGTTTTATTTTGTCTAGGTTCTTTTTGTCCATGTCCATTTTGTTTCGTTAACAACAAAGAAATTTGTTTTTGTCAACTAGTTCTTTTTGTCAGTAGTCTTTTTGATGTCCATTTAGTTGTGTCAACTAAATTTGTCCTTTTGTCATCTGTTTCATCAACATTCATTGTTTGTTGTGTCATCCGTTTCGTTGATCAACATTTCCTTGTCATTACTTTGTCTGTTTGTCAACATTCAGTTTTTTTTTTATACTTTGTTCTAAAAACAGGTGAATATATAGGTCGTGTTTTAAATGACCATTTAGTGAGTTTTCTTTCACAATGTTGGACCATACAAATCCAATACAAATACAAAAATTTCATTTTAACTTTCAATTGATAGTTTTCGTGTATAAGTAACGAATCGTTTTCAAATAAAAGTTGAACTGAATATACTTGAAGCGAATTACCTTACGTGACAACGTAGCAAGATACAAAACAATTTAGCAGTACAAAACAGAAAAATGCCTACTGTGTCATTGTAAGGTAATATTTTCTGTCGCCGAAACTGTCTGACTGGTGGTGCCACCTGTTGACAGGACGGCATGCCGTTGCCGTGTTTCGTCAGCTACAGCTGGAGCAACTCACGGTCGGCCGTGAGTCGCGGCTCGCGGCACATAGAGGGCGCTCTCGGAGCGGGCGACCCTCGCAAGATTAAGGAGGTTCTCGAGAGCAAGGGTATCCCGTGTTGGCTCGACATTGAGCAAGTCGGTCAGGTGAGTTCACTTAAACGTATCCCTCCGCCTACCGTTGATGATGGACTGGTGATGATGTTTTAACATGGTTGCCACTGGTCAGGGAAAAGTCAGGGAAATTCAAGATCAGGGAAAAGTCAGGGAATTTTGTGCTGGGTCAGGGAAATTTGAGATTTTGAGAAAAGTCAGTGAAATACAGGAAAATCCCTTGAAAGTCGGGGAAATTTGACTTTCTCATGTCGTACGCGTAACGCTGTGATGCCGCAAACTCGAATTCATTACGCATAGCGATCCCGTGAAACACAAACATGCTGTTACAAATGTGGTATAGGAATTGAGCTAGGCAATCTGAATGGGCATCGAACACTGATTACATTTTGTAAGTTAATTGCTAATTATATGTACAGCACGCATAATTGTTCATGATTATTCAGCCAGCATGGTCAGGGAAAATGAAACTTTGAGTCAGGGAAAAGTCAGGGAATTTTGAAAGCTTCCATGAGTGGCAACCCTGTTTTAATATTCAATGACATTTTAGAATTTATTTTCTCACATATTTTATCTTATCTTATTTTTACACTTATGTATTGACATTTATATATGCCATCGTTTAGTATGTGTTTTGCATGTAAATAGAGTATTAATTAGTATATTTATTTATTTATGTATTTTACTCATCGTCGTCAATTCTATATAATATTTAATTAACAGTTTTAATATGAATAATTTAACGTTTCTACATTTTTCTTATCTGAAGGTTAATTTTACAGTTGTATTTATTATTATTAATATTAGTTTTAACACATAATAAATAGCTTGATATTTTATTGTACAGCGCTTTGAGCATATTTGGATATTGCACTTTTTAAATAATAAATATTATTATTATTATGTACTAGTGATGATCAGTGTGGGTATAGGACGACAAGCCTAAAGCACTTGCTGTCTTCTGCGTATTAACAGACAAGAACAATAGATAGGGTTATTTTATATTTTTACAGATACATTGTAGTCCAATTGTGTTACCCCAGTGTATAGAATGGGTCTTACGAAGTAAACCAATAATGATGTTGAATGTTTTTCAGAGAGAACCCCTGTTTCCTTTGTAACAAATAAAATGGCCAACATTTTGGGTAAAATTCTGCAAATTTGGAATCACTGTATAATTGTTATTCTTCAAAATCCACACTCAATATGCATTCTATTGCATAACGATAAAACCTTTGTCAAAATATTATGTTTTTATGTTTGGAATAATTTATTAAAGTTTACGGTGGGTGCATGTGATGGTTGTTTGGTTGGCTGGCTGGCTGTCTGTCTGTCTGTCTGTCTGGCTGGCTGGCTGGCTGGCTGGCTGGCTGGCTGGCTGTTCGTTGGTTCGTTGGTTCGTTGGTTCGTTGGTTCGTTGGTTCGTTGGTTCGTTGGTTCGTTGGTCGGTTCGTGCGTTCGTGCGTTCGTGCGTTCGTGCGTTCGTGCGTTCGTTCGTTCATGTCTTTATGTAGGCGTATGTATTAAACTGTGATGTTGATGTTCACAGAGTGGTCTGTACAGAGACATCAGTCTCGGCATCAAAGAAGCCAGTGTCATCGTCGCGTGTATATCTGACCAGGTGGGTAGGAACCTCAGTAATATGTTTATTCACTTGTTATTGCCCCTTTATTTTATTTTCCCAAGCTAAGCCATAATGTGTTTACTGAGACTGGTTGTGAGAATGTTACAATATGCGAAGCCAGTGAATTGTGGTTGTAGTGGCAACTCTGAACTGTGGTTGTAGTGGTAACTCTGAACTGTGGTTGTAGTGGTAACTCTGAACTGTGGTTGTAGTGGTAACTCTGAACTGTGGTTGTAGTGGTAACTCTGAACTGTGGTTGTAGTGGTAACTCTGAACTGTGGTTGTAGTGGTAACTCTGAACTGTGGTTGTAGTGGTAACTCTGAACTGTGGTTGTAGTGGTAACTCTGAACTGTGGTTGTAGTGGTAACTCTGAACTGTGGTTGTAGTGGTAACTCTGAACTGTGGTTGTTGTGGCAACTCTGAACTGTGGTTGTAGTGGTAACTCTGAACTGTGGTTGTAGTGGTAACTCTGAACTGTGGTTGTAGTGGTAACTCTGAACTGTGATTGTAGTGGTAACTCTGAACTGTGGTTGTAGTGGTAACTCTGAACTGTGGTTGTTGTGGCAACTCTGAACTGTGGTTGTAGTGGTAACTCTGAACTGTGGTTGTAGTGGTAACTCTGAACTGTGGTTGTAGTGGTAACTCTGAACTGTGGTTGTAGTGGTAACTCTGAACTGTGGTTGTAGTGGTAACTCTGAACTGTGGTTGTACTGGTAACTCTGAACTGTGGTTGTAGTGGTAACTCTGAACTGTGGTTGTAGTGGTAACTCTGAACTGTGGTTGTAGTGGTAACTCTGAACTGTGGTTGTAGTGGTAACTCTGAACTGTGGTTGTTGTGGCAACTCTGAACTGTGGTTGTTGTGGCAACTCTGAACTGTGGTTGTTGTGGCAACTCTGAACTGTGGTTGTAGTGGTAACTCTGAACTGTGGTTGTAGTGGTAACTCTGAACTGTGGTTGTAGTGGTAACTCTGAACTGTGGTTGTAGTGGTAACTCTGAACTGTGGTTGTACTGGTAACTCTGAACTGTGGTTGTAGTGGTAACTCTGAACTGTGGTTGTAGTGGTAACTCTGAACTGTGGTTGTAGTGGTAACTCTGAACTGTGGTTGTAGTGGTAACTCTGAACTGTGGTTGTTGTGGCAACTCTGAACTGTGGTTGTTGTGGCAACTCTGAACTGTGGTTGTTGTGGCAACTCTGAACTGTGGTTGTAGTGGCAACTCTGAACTGTGGTTGTTGTGGCAACTCTGAACTGTGGTTGTAGTGGTAACTCTGAACTGTGGTTGTAGTGGTTACTCTGAACTGTGGTTGTTGTGGCAACTCTGAACTGTGGTTGTAGTGGTAACTCTTAACTGTGGTTGTAGTGGTAACTCTGAATTGTGGTTGTAGTGGTAACTCTGAACTGTGGTTGTAGTGGTAACTCTGAACTGTGATTGTAGTGGTAACTCTGAACTGTGATTGTAGTGGTAACTCTGAACTGTGATTGTAGTGGTAACTCTGAATTGTGGTTGTAGTGGTAACTCTGAACTGTGGTTGTAGTGGCAACTCTGAACTGTGGTTGTAGTGGTAACTCTGAACTGTGGTTGTAGTGGTAACTCTGAACTGTGATTGTAGTGGTAACTCTGAACTGTGATTGTAGTGGTAACTCTGAACTGTGGTTGTAGTGGTAACTCTGAACTGTGATTGTAGTGGTAACTCTGAACTGTGATTGTAGTGGTAACTCTGAACTGTGGTTGTAGTGGCAACTCTGAACTGTGGTTGTTATGTTCCAGTATGCCAACTCTGTCAACTGTGGTTGTTGTTCCAGTATGCCAACTCTGCCAACTGTGGTTGTTGTTCCAGTATGCCAACTCTGCCAACTGTGGTTGTTGTTCCAGTATGCCAACTCTGTCAACTGTGGTTGTTGTTCCAGTATGCCAACTCTGTCAACTGTGGTTGTTGTTCCAGTATGCCAACTCTGTCAACTGTGGTTGTTGTTCCAGTATGCCAACTCTGCCAACTGTGGTTGTTGTTCCAGTATGCCAACTCTGTCAACTGTATGATGGAGCTGCGGTTTGCGACGTGTCGACTCAACAAGCCTGTTGTGTTTGTGGTGGTGGGGACGGGAGACGAATGGCTCTATGGAGAGGTGGGTGTCACTTCTTTCTAAATATGTCAATGTAATACTTACACTGGAGCCTGATTAGAGCATTGGACCCTCATTCAAGAGACCCAGGTTCAAATGCTGTGTTGCCGTGTCAAACTTAGGACAAGTCAGTTCACTCTACGTTGCTCTAGTTCACTCAGATGTATGAATGAGTACCTGGCTATAGACGATTTGGATATTTGTTGGCACTGATCATTGTAATAACTACAACATGGCTGCATACTTTCCAGAGGTGAAGATGGTGTTCGACTGAACAGTTCTGCCTGGCAGAAAGAATAGAACATACGGTATCAGAACTTGCTTTTAAATTAAGGAAATCCGATTGTGTATGAAGGCGTGTTGAGTTAAACTTAGTGTAAATGTATTTCATATAATCAACATTTTAAATACCATCAGTATTACTTATATTCCTGATTGGTTACAAAAGATGAGTTTATATATAGTGCAGTGTCCAGTCCTCAGGATTGCTCAAGGCACTTTATACTTTACTTCCCTGGCAGACCTGTTCAATCAAACACTATCTCGGCTTCTCTGGGAAGTACCGAGCCACACTGCAATTAATGCACAAAGATTCTTCATACACAAATATCCACCACAGTCATTCCTACAACTGACTGAACAGGAGCAATGTAGAATGAAAAAACTTGTCCAAAGTTTGACACAGCAGGAAGTATTTGAACACAGGATCTTTTCATTGTGAGTCCAAAGTTATAGCTAATGTGCCACTGACTGCCTACCAAATGAGACACATGTTGATAAAAACACACATTAGTTATCACAAAATTGGCAACATTTCAAGAATTGTCTGAGAGACGAAATCTGCATGTAAGATATCGCATATTCAAATATGTAGTATTTGGCGTCAAGGTCATAGATGTCTCATGGAATCAGAAGATGCAACTTTGCGGTGACAGGCCCAACTATGTGAAATAACTTGCCAAAGTGTGTGCGATTAACTGAGATATTGGCAGCTTTCTGGAAGCAACTGAAAACTTATCTATATCGATTGTATCACATGCCTTGATGACACTGATTTTTATTTTATATCACTGCTCGCTTTTAAATTGTTCTGTTTGAAACTCCATTTTTACACCCTTTTTATTATAATTATTTGTCTTAGCTTATTTATTTATTTATTTATTTATCTTAGTTTACTTACTTATTTATCTTAGCTTATTTATTCTATCTTAGCGCATGTATTTAATTAACTTTTATTCTAGATTTAGTCAATACATCATGGTAATGTGAAGCACTTTGAATGACATTTAAACGGAATTCTGACTAAAGGCAAGTTCTTATATAGCGCAGTATCCAGTCCTCAGGAACGCTCAAAGCGCTTTGCACTTTACTTCCCTGACAGACCTGTTCACACAGACACCATCTCGGCTTCTCTGGGAAGCATCCAGCCATATGCTACAATTAATGCGCGAAGGCTGCTCGTACACATATCCACCACTGTCTATAGCCAGGTACTCATTTATTCAGCTGAGTCAACTGGAGCAATGTAGAGTGAAAAAACCTGCCCAAAGTTTTAACACCGTAGCACAGGATTCGAACCCGGGTTCTCGTAGTCGAGAGTCGGAAGCTCTACCCGTGAGCCATTGTGCTTGACTCACTAATTATATAGGAGGACAACTCCTGCGTTTGCCCATGTTTGGGCTGTTTGGACGAAACCACCTGATACCTGAGCTAACTCGCATCACACGACATTCCGTGGCAATGATGAATGCACGTCTTTGACTACGAGTGTTGAAACATCAATTGTGTTTGACTGGGGCTTGGCTGTCAGACATGTTCAAGTGTTGGGCAGATCTAATAAATAATAATGGTGTTGAAATGTAAAAAATTGTTAAAATCACGATAGTTTTAAGCAGTGCTTTGTAATGTACATCCACCATGTTTAAATAAAGGAAGTTTATTTAAGGGATTACTTAAGGTGAGAAATTGTTATAGTAAGTATATGGGATTGAAAAAGGTGAGACATTGTTATAATAATTATATGGGATTGATTAAGGTGAGACATTGTTATAATAATTATATGGGATTGATTAAGGTGAGACATTGTTATAATAATTATACGGGATTGATTAAGGTGAGACATTGTTATAATAATTATACGGGATTGATTAAGGTGAGACATTGTTATAATAATTATATGGGATTGATTAAGGTGAGACATTGTTATAATAATTATATGGGATTGATTAAGGTGAGACATTGTTATAATAATTATATGGGATTGATTAAGGTGAGACACTAATAATAAGCATATGGCTCTAGGAATACGAATACGAATACATTTATTTCAGGTAAAAACCCATATACAATTGGTACATACATTAGAACATCTATGTAGCCTATTAAAGATCCAATATGTTAAAAAAATTAATAGATAAAAAATAAATAAGGTTATAAGTTAGATAAATGTAAAATTGTAGAAAAACAGATAAAATAATGAGCAATATACAGGATGTGATTGTAAAATAAATATGCAATTAATTTATGTAAATAAACACCTTTTGAAAAGTAAGTTATATAAACAACTTACTGACTTTAAAAAATATATAATAAATAATAATAATAAAGTTATATGCGAGACATGATGACTATCTTACAGATTTACTGTGTACAATTAATTGGCCCAGCTAATCCACATTGGACCATTTATTATTTCAAAGCAATTGTACATAACCCTAATCAAGTCATTATTTATGTTAAAAATGCGTCTTTTAAAACCGTAAATGTTCTTGAGCAATAGGGCGTCAAATGTATCAATAGCATTACTAGCAAACATGCCACGTGCGCTGTCCCTTTGGCAACAATAAGTTGTACAACAATACGCATGAAACAGATGTTACCATGGTAACCACTCTCTTCCAGCTGGGGATGTTGATTGAGCGGAGTCGGGCCCCAATCGTGAACCTACAGCACGAGGGGAGTGACCCGGGGTGTGAGACACTCGCCGCCCTCGTCCAGGAGAGGGTGGAGGAGGCGGAGAGGACGCTGGAGCAACGGCTGCCACAAAGGTCTGCCTCGGCTCCGGCAGCTGTAATCGCCATGTCGTTCCACGTGAGATCTTTCTCTGTTTTTCGTCTTTTCCTGGTTGTTTGTTGTGTATGTGTTTAAATGTTTTATTATTGTGTTTGTTTGATAATTATATATATTTGTTTGGTAATTATATTATATATATATATATATATATATGTATGTATATATATATATATATATATATATATATATATATATATATATATATATATATATATATATATATATATATATATATATATTATATATATTTGTTTCGTAATTATATATATATAATATAATATATATATATATATATATATATACATATATGTTTAGTAACTATGATATTTTGTTTGGTAATTATTTAACATATTTACTCAGACTTAATAGATTGGTTTATATTTATTGTTAGTATACAATATAATATTATAATTGTTACTAAAAATGCCAGTTGTCGTCGCAGTGCTTTAAGTTTTAATGGGAATCTGTTGACCAGTTACATAAAATTTATTATGTAAAATATCGTATGCATGATACTACACAAAACATAGAAATAATCATTTTTTTGCAAGAATAAATAACTGAATGATTCACTTTATGACCACACTCGTGTCCCCCCAGGAGGAGTTGATATGACTTCACTTTACAATGACTTTCATGTCCCCCAGGAGGAGTTGATATGACTTCACTTTACAATGACTTTGATGTCCCCCCAGGAGGAGTTGATATGACTTCACTTTACAATGACTTTGATGTCCCCCCAGGAGGAGTTGATATGACCTCACGTTACAATGACTTTCATGTCCCCCCAGGAGGAGTTGATATGACTTCACTTTACAATGACTTTCATGTCCCCCCAGGAGGAGTTGATATGACTTCACTTTACAATGACTTTCATGTTCCCCCAGGAGGAGTTGATATGACTTCACTTTACAATGACTTTCATGTCCCCCAGGAGGAGTTGATATGACTTCACTTTACAATTACTTTGATGTCCCCCCAGGAGGAGTTGATATGACTTCACTTTACAATGACTTTCATGTCCCCCAGGA
Organism: Oasisia sp. SBJ-2009; assembly: GCA_964017155.1. Classification (NCBI taxonomy): domain Eukaryota; kingdom Metazoa; phylum Annelida; class Polychaeta; order Sabellida; family Siboglinidae; genus Oasisia; species Oasisia sp. SBJ-2009. The sequence goes on from OZ024860.1 coordinate 41,345,321, forward strand.
GGAGTTGATATGACTTCACTTTACAATGACTTTGATGTCCCCCCAGGAGGAGTTGATATGACTTCACTTTACAATGACTTTGATGTCCCCCCAGGAGGAGTTGATATGACCTCACATTACAATGACTTTCATGTTCCCCCAGGAGGAGTTGATATGACTTCACTTTACAATGACTTTCATGTCCCCCCAGGAGGAGTTGATATGACTTCACTTTACAATTACTTTCATGTCCCCCCAGGAGGAGTTGATATGACTTCACTTTACAATGACTTTCATGTCCCCCAGGAGGAGTTGATATGACTTCACTTTACAATGACTTTCATGTCCCCCAGGAGGAGTTGATATGACTTCACTTTACAATGACTTTGATGTCCCCCCAGGAGGAGTTGATATGACTTCACTTTACAATGACTTTGATGTCCCCCCAGGAGGAGTTGATATGACCTCACGTTACAATGACTTTCATGTTCCCCCAGGAGGAGTTGATATGACTTCACTTTACAATGACTTTCATGTCCCCCCAGGAGGAGTTGATATGACTTCACTTTACAATGACTTTCATGTCCCCCAGGAGGAGTTGATATGACTTCACTTTACAATTACTTTCATGTCCCCCCAGGAAGAGTTGATATGACTTCACTTTACAATGACTTTCATGTCCCCCAGGAGGAGTTGATATGACTTCACTTTACAATGACTTTCATGTCCCCCAGGAGGAGTTGATATGACTTCACTTTACAATGACTTTCATGTCCCCCCAGGAGGAGTTGATATGACTTCACTTTACAATGACTTTCATGTCCCCCTAGGAGGAGTTGATATGACTTCACTTTACAATGACTTTCATGTCCCCCCCCAGGAGGAGTTGATATGACTTCACTTTACAATGACTTTGATGTCCCCCCAGGAGGAGTTGATATGACTTCACTTTACAATGACTTTCATGTCCTCAGGAGGAGTTGATATGACTTCACTTTACAATTACTTTCATGTCCCCCCAGGAGGAGTTGATATGACTTCACTTTACAATGACTTTCATGTCCTCAGGAGGAGTTGATATGACTTCACTTTACAATGACTTTCATGTCCCCCAGGAGGAGTTGATATGACTTCGCTTTACAATGACTTTCATGTCCTCAGGAGGAGTATGAGTTGACTCAGAGGAAGTTCCTGCGCCACGTGTCCATGCTGGTGGTGGGCACAGACACCGCCCTCTACCCCCGCCTCTTTCTCATCGACTTCTCCAGTCATCCTGGTGGGTATCTGTACTTTAACACGCCAACTTAGGGGGCAGTCTGGTGGGTATCTGTACTTTAACACGCCAACTTAGGGGGCAGTCTGGTGGGTATCTGTACTTTAGCACGCCAACTTAGGGGGCAGTCTGGTAGGTATCTGTACTTTAACACGCCAACTTAGGGGGCAGTCTGGTGGGTATCTGTACTTTAACACGCCAACTTAGGGGGCAGTCTGGTGGGTATCTGTACTTTAACACGCCAACTTAGGGGGTAGTCTGGTGGGTATCTGTACTTTAGCACGACAACTTAGGGGGCAGTCTGGTGGGTATCTGGACTTTAACACGCCAACTTAGGGGGCAGTCTGGTAGGTATCTGTACTTTAACACGCCAACTTAGGGGGCAGTCTGGTGGGTATCTGTACTTTAACACGCCAACTTAGGGGGTAGTCTGGTGGGTATCTGTACTTTAGCACTCCAACTTAGGGGGCAGTCTGGTGGGTATCTGTACTTTAACACGCCAACTTAGGGGGCAGTCTGGTGGGTATCTGTACTTTAACACGCCAACTTAGGGGGCAGTCTGGTGGGTATCTGTACTTTAACACGCCAACTTAGGGGGCAGTCTGGTGGGTATCTGTACTTTAACACGCCAACTTAGGGGGCAGTCTGATGGGTATCTGTACTTTAGCACGCCAACTTAGGGGGCAGTCTGATGGGTATCTGGACTTTAACACGCCAACTTAGGGGGCAGTCTGGTAGGTATCTGTACTTTAACACGCCAACTTAGGGGGCAGTCTGGTGGGTATCTGTACTTTAACACGCCAACTTAGGGGGCAGTCTGGTGGTTATCTGTACTTTAACACGCCAACTTAGGGGGCAGTCTGGTGGGTATCTGTACTTTAACACGCCAACTTAGGGGGCAGTCTGGTGGGTATCTGTACTTTAACACGCCAACTTAGGGGGCAGTCTGGTGGGTATCTGGACTTCAACACGCCAACTTAGGGGGCAGTCTGGTGGGTATCTGTTCATTAATACTTACAGGTTCTTACAGGTCCTTTTCTGGCTTGTATTAGGCATTCCTGCCTCTTGTGCCAGCTCTGTCTTGATCATTGTTTTGAGACTGTACGCATGCGTCTAAAGGTGACACAGTCCATAGTAGAGGTGGTGCAGTAAAATATTTTTTATAGGGTGATTTTTCCATAGTTTATCAATTTTTACTTCAAATGATTGGACTGATGAAGCATCTACCACAGACTGTGGCAGACTATTCCATACATCAATAGATCGGTATATAAATGAATTTTTTCGGATGTTTAATCTGCATCTTTCTTTAAATATTTTTAGGTTGTGCTCTCTCGTTATGGAATCATTAATGTAACACAATTTGATGTAGCAGTAGAATCATATTTCCCAGTTAATATTTTGTAAAATAAATTTAATACACCAACTTAGGGGTCAGGCGGGTGGTATCACCTCCCAGTCGCCAAGTTACACTCGTTGTTTCTTTGGTCATTCGTTGTGGTCAACCGTTGGCCGCAGGATTGTATTTTAAAATGCAAAAGCAGTGAATTATTATGGCTCCTGCCATAGCGATGTCATGTATTAATGGGGCCATTCATCCTTTATTTGTTATACAAATTGAAAATTGGTTTATATTAATTACAGTACTGGTTTAACATTTTTTTAAAGTGTGTACTTACCTGTATTGTTATTATATGTATATTTATTTTATTTGTAAAATTGCATCTGTCTGTTATGTTTATGGTATTCATTATTATCATTACATCTTGTTGTTGATTTGTCTTTACCACTCACAAAGCTTATCATCAGTTGGAGAAAGTGCAAACAATATCGGGAAATAGCAGTTAAGCTTGCATTAACTGGGGACAACAGAACTAGACATTACGTATTCTGGGAAACCATTTTATGGTGAAAAGTCTGCAGAGGGTATAAAAAGAAGCAGTGTGGACCAGATATTAGTACATCTTCATTTACACAATGAACAGTAAATGAATGGCACAGATTATCAGCTGATTGTGTAGGTGCTAGTAGTGCTAATATGTTTAAAAATAAAATCGACATATACCTAAGAAATGGGGGGAGGGTTAATTTATACAGATAGGTTGGACTTTCGATAAGACAAAGGGCTTCCTAGTCCACCTGCCATCTAGAGTTGAATCTCTGGGTAACAATCTTGTTAAATTTTGTAAAATCTTGTTAAATTTTGTAAAATCTTGTAAAATCTTGTTAAACCTTGTTAAATTTTGTTAATTTTTTTTAAATCTTGTTAAATCTTGTTATTTTTTTAAATTGTGTTAAATCTTGTTAAATCTTGTAAAAAAAAATTATTTGGTTAAATCTTGTTAAATTGTGTTAACTTTTGTGCAATCTTGTGAAATCTTGTGAAATCTTGTGAAATCTTTATAAATCTTGATAAATCTTGATAAATCTTGTTAAATCTTGTTAAATCTTGTTAAATCTTGTTAAATCTTGTTAAATCTTGTTAAATTAAGAAGGCATCTGTAAAGGCGTGGTGTGTTTCAGAAGGCAGTTGCCAGCACAGGGAGTCCCACGTGTCAGCCGCGGGGACGTTGGGCCAGACAATGACAGACATGAGACACGTGTCTTGGCGGGACGGAGGCAGGGTGGGTCTCTGGAGACTGGAGACAGGAGACTGAGAGGAGACCATATAGAAGTCTTTAAATATTGAGTGGTTATGAAAATAGTAATAGAATTTTTTTTTCGGTTAAGGAAAATAGGACTAGAGGACCTGGAGTTATGTTAGCAAAGGAGCAGTGTAGACTAGATGTTAGAAAGTTCACATTTTCACAAAGGATAGTTGATGAATGGAATATATTATCAGCTGATTATGTACTTGCTAGTAGTGTTAATGTGTTTTAAAAAATTTAAACAAATAAAAAATTGATATAAACCTCTTATACAACAAATACATTTTGATAGATAGGTTGAACTCTCGATAAGCCAAATGGCTTCCTTGTCCACCTGCCATCTAGAGTAGATTCTGTAGGTGGCAGTCATATTAAATCTTGTTTAATCTCAAATGTCTTGCATCAAAGGAATAGTATCATTCGTTTTCATCATAAAATCTTGTTATGCACTATAAATATGATCAGCTATAACATACTACCACTCAGGTGTGTTTTAATTCATTGTTGGTTACATTTAAATACTTTCACAGCAAAGGGTTTGTTTGCAAGACTATGCACTATTTTCAAATGCGTGACATCAGGTTCAGAGAAAGGATGCTAGCATTTCTTTGTCATTGGTAAAATACAAAAATCTATTAGCCAAAGTATTTCATGATAGACATTGAGTCTGGTGCTTAGAGTTGCAATAGGATGTTGGAATAATTATGTATTTCTTTTGTTTAGAGTTTGGACGCTGCATCCACAGACTGGGCCAGACAGACTCTGACGGTCAAACTTCTGTGTGAACATGACAAGGTGTGTGGAATACTTGATGTGAGGAGCGGTGGTTGCGCGGTAGAGCGCCGGACTGTCAATCGAGGGGACGGTGGTTCAATCCCACCTACCGCCAGTTCGAAACCAAAGCAATTTTGTTCACCCCACATTTGCCTGTGTCTTTCGGAAGAGACACTAAAAGCCGGTGGTCCCTTCTATCTGGTGTCTATGCCACGGGAAGTAAAAAATCCCACACAGGGGGTAAATGTGTAACCTGTAGTGGACTCATTAATTCTAGAGAGAAGGACAACTCCTGCGTTAGCCCAAGTTTGGACTGTTTGGAGGAAACAACCTAAGAACTAAGAACGTCACACAGCAGGGTTAATAATTTGGTTTGATAATTTGTGTGTGCGTGTGCGTGTGTGTCTACTAAATTATTTCTACTAAATTGTCTCTCTACTAAATTATGTTGTAACAAAATAATTTTGTTTCAGCATAAAATATTGCTGATATGGTATACAGTGGTTGTATATAATAAAAAAAAAAACCTTGATTTGTGATATACATAACACTTTTTAATCCATTATTAACATACATCACACAGGGATGCCTTATAAGAGAATTCATCCAGGTTATAATAAAAATTATTTTACACCACAATTTCACTTTCTAAACTTCTGGACCTAATTTTGTTATATTTCAGGGTTTAGGATTCACATTCCCCACTCCCATAGCTTCATTCATGGTCCAAGTCCTAGTCAGAGGAAACTTGAACCCAGCACATACATTTCTCAGAATACTTACACACATGGGCATATTTAATTTTTTTTTATAATAATTGAAATATTGTAAGCCCTAAAGAAGTCTAAGATCCTTTTTGAGAGCAGAAAGGCTGTCAACCTTCATAAGGTTCTTAAATAGCGCAGTAGCCAGTCCTTCGGACTTCTCAAAGGTGCTTTATATTATAATTCCCTGGCAGATCTGTTCAGTCAAACACCGTCTCGTTTTATCTGGGAAAGTAGTCAGCCATGCCACAATTAATGCATGAAAGGTTGATCATACAAATATCCACCACTCTGTATAACCACATACTTATTCATATAGCTAAGTGAACTGGAGCAATGTAGAGTGAAAAAACTTGCCGAAGGTAACATATGGCCACACAGGATTCAAACCCAGGTTCTCTTAGTCGAGAGTCTGAAGCTCTCCCCCTGAGCTGAGCCACTGAGATCTAGAGAAGCTACAAAGGGGAGGCTAGGAGTGGTGATTCTGTTAAAAGATATTCTGTTTCTTTAAAGTACTTATTTTCACCTGCCGTTGTTCACGCATAGGGATGGCACTGTGCTGAACCAGAACTCCCCCTGGTGGGCATGAGTGCAAGCGAGAAGGTGAAACTGGTCGAGAGTTCGGCAGCGTTTCTCGCTCGCATTCTCATTCTCATGAAACACAGTGGCATCAACCTGAACTGCATGATGGGAAATGATGGCGATTCATTTGTTTACTTTGTAAACAAGGTTGGTTTCGCTGTTGGCATTTCTTTTTAGTTCTCAAAGTCAATTTTATTATTCTCTGTTAACAAGGTTGATATTTCTTTCTATGAAAACGTTTTATAATATATTAGTGACACAACGTAATGAGCAGATATAAATATTGTTGATAAGATAAACACTGGTAGAGATCATATAAATAATTAACATTGAGTGGAATGTGTACTAATGCACATTGATACTACCCTGGATATCTGAACTATATTCTTATAAAACAATGTTTCTCTATATGTGTGTGAACCTACATCTGCATCAGTTTTGCATGTATTAGGCTGACATTTATCATGTAATCTAGCAGGCCTGTTGGGGTGGTTTGTAGGTTTAGGTGTTTTCATAAATTTGTCCATGGGGAGTAGAGCTCTCGGGAAGCTCAATATTTCAAAAGTCTACATTCAGTTCCAGCCCCGGGAAATTCATATTTTTCTATGTCTTCATAGAGATAATGATGCCATCTACAGCTATGTCAGTGGATATATGAAAAAAGTTGCATGCATTTTGAATTATTAGCAGTTTAAATTGCAAAAGTGTAACCATGCTACATCTCTGAATGCCACATAGTAGCATTTTGTTGCAATAAGCTCATGTGACCTATTTTTGGGAGACACTGCAACAATGTAACACAATTTTCAAACATATTGGTGTGGGTGACTGCCTAGTCCCCAAGCATAGGTGTGGGGGGCGGTGGTCGCGCGGTAGAGCGCCGGACTGTCAATCGAGGGGACGGTGGTTCAATCCCACCTACCGCCATTTCGAAACTTAGGCAATTTCGTTCACCCCACATTTGCCTGTGTCTTTCGGAAGAGACACTAAAAGCCATTGGTCCCTTCTATCTGGTGTCTATGCCAGGGGAAGTAAAATATCCCACACAGGGGGTAAATGTGTACCCTGTAGTGGACTCACTAATTCTAGAGAAGAACAATTCTTCCGTTAACCAAAGTTTGGGCTGTTTGGAGGAAACCACCTAAGAACTAAGACGCTACTGGTGAATGTTTCAGCACGCGAAGGAGTCGACAGGGGACTTTGCGAACGCCTACAACAGTCTGTGGAAGGAACTGAGAGCTCGAGACAAGTCCCGCACCATGGGAGGACTACGAAGGTACAGTCTTCCCATAGCTTTATGCAGAGACCCGTCCACCCGTCATATGGATGGGTAAAAAAGATATGGACGGGTAGAAATATGGGTGGATGGGTGGTGGACAGGTAAAAAATGAAGGAGCAAAAAAGGTCTTCCAAAACCATAGATATTGTTAGTTATGCCTTGAAAGTGAGCGTAAATGGTGTCACATGTGTGTTTGTAGTCCTTTTCAGGACAAAAATACATTTAAAGTTTGTGAACTGGCTTAACAGTTAACATCCACATGTCCACCAAAACAGGTGTGACTGGCAATAATTTGATCCCGCATAAAGCCCTGAGTCTTCTCTCCCCTTGCTGCCTCTACATGTTATGTGGTTACCCAACTAGCTGGATTTTCAGTTTATAGCCATATTTCAGCTTTCACATTCGTGTTATCCTCATCCCAACAGTTCATATCCCTTTCATGTAAATCTTGATCTACCAAAAGCTTTTGATACATTGGATCACAAATCTGTTTTGCAAACTTGACTACTATGGTCTTAGAGGTACTTCAACTGTAAATAGTCTACACAAACGATGCTACAAAGATCCTGAATCGTATGATTCCTCTGACATGTACCCGGTAGGTAGGAGACAGCTAGAGGGCAGGTGGTGTGGAGGGCTGAGCCGTCCGTTCACACTGTGGTGAGACATCACTTGCCACTGAACTCTTTATTCAGGGCAAGTTCACAAAAGGCAGAGCGTATAGACATCTGCCTGTGTCAGCGTGTCTATGGCATTTACACTTACATACGTAAGATAATTGCTGCTTTTTATTTTGTTATTGCCTGGTGAACTTGTTTGAATAATCTGGTAGTGTATGTGCGTGTGCGTGTGTGTGTGTTTTCTTCATGTATGGCAGCATATGATAACACTTTAAAGTACATACATTTTGTAACTTAGTGTGTTTGTTATTTTCAGAATTGCCATTTTGAGCCATCACATCATTCCACGCTAAGATAATATCAGTGTGTCCTCACATATCACAGATTTAAAAATAATTGTTTTGCAAGATACATTTCCTACCATATTAGTGCACATAGTCTATGGAAATTTATCATCACCGTAACACTATTTGTCACAGGTAGTGTTGCAAGTAACAAGTAGTGTTACGATGATGATTTCAATTGGCAGAAACAAAACTACTTACAGAGAAGTAGGTTTTGAAATGTAGTTGTTCATGAACATATAACATGTTGTGAGGACATGTGAAATTTTGGATCTAATTGGCTGCTGCACAAGTGGATCATTTAACAAATTTCGAACCAGGACTGCCAGTCCTGTGTATCAATTTTAATGTAGCTCAGCTTGCCAAATATTAGACCGATTAGATCTAATTCTAGCATTTATAACTTATAATGTAAAAACTCGTGGGGAGTGCGATCGTTCACTGTATCCACAGCTAAGGACACTTCCAAACAATATCAGAGCCATTGCAACAGTCTGTGTCTTCAAGACAGCCTTAAAGACACATCCTTTTAAAGCTTACTTTGAGTGATACATGTGGACTTTCTCTACATTTTATGACACTAACTCATTTTTTTTATTATTTTATTATTATTGTATATATATATATATATATATATATATATATATATATATATATATATATATATATTTAGAAACTTTACTTTACACTGTTTTTATTATTACCTGGTATTTTATTTAATGGTAATTATATTATTTTACTTTTTTTGGGGTCTAAAAATGGTTGCTATATTGGCATTAATAGGATTGTTTTAACATGACGTTTTGTATGTAAAAGCGCCACTATGTGGTGGATACCGGCGCTATACAAATTGCAATTATTATTGTAACTGTACTTGATTTTACTCAGTATAACTCAGGGAACAACCCCGATTATTGTTGTATATTTCTGCCACCAGGTGTCACCTTCCGACGGGACAGATTCGCTGGCTGTGTCGGGTCCACAGCGAGGCTGCTCACATCCGGGTGTTGAGCAGCGACGTGGCCATGGTGAAGGAACACAAGCCCATGTTGGGAGAGACGGACCGGCTGTTGAGTGACTATATCCACGAGTACGCCAACGCCATAGAGCAGTGGCCGGCCCTGTCAGCCGAGGAGAAGAACAAGCTGCTCTCAGGTACTTCACTGCATCCATATAATAATTTTTATTTGTAAAGTAGCATATATCTGGAAAAATAGTTGTGGTGTGTTAAGCATGATTTGCTGTAAATGTAATTATTCAGTTTCTGTTATTAATAACATTATATTACAATTGGGGAATGGATAACTGCATTGAGATGTTGGAGTTTGTCAAAGATACTTTCCACTTTGAACACCCTTTGGCAGATGTGTTCAGCCTAACTAACTTGACAGCTTTGGGTACTATTCAGCCATGCTGCAGTATTGTAGTGCAAAGTCAATTTATAATCGGAACATTTTCTATTAAATATGGCTTCAGCTGACACAAGCCCCCTTTTGCACAGAATACATGAGAATATTGCATTTCAGTATTTCAGAAGTAATTTCTATAACATTTTTGTGTAGCTTCCAAGCACCGAATAGCTCCAAAGTTGAAGATCTCTCCAGCGCAAAAGAAACTACTCAAGGTCCCTCAGATCTCAACAATGTCTGGTGATGATCTGGGTAAGTTGAACTTTCTGTGTAGTACTTCATTTGGCTCTTCTGTAGCATTTGTACTAGTTATTGTGTAACATTTGTACTAGTTATTATGTAACATTTGTACTAGTTATTGTGTTACATTTGTACTAGTTATTATGTAACATTTGTACTAGTTATTGTGTTACATTTGTACTAGTTATTATGTAACATTTGTACTAGTTATTATGTAACATTTGTACTAGTTATTATGTAACATTTGTACTAGTTATTATGTAACATTTGTACTAGTTATTATGTAACATTTGTACTAGTTATTATGTAACATTTGTACTAGTTATTATGTAACATTTGTACTAGTTATTATGTAACATTTGTACTAGTTATTATGTAACATTTGTACTAGTTATTATGTAACATTTGTACTAGTTATTATGTAGCATTTGTACTAGTTATTGTGTAACATTTGTACTAGTTATTGTGTAACATTTGTACTAGTTATTGTGTTACATTTGTACTAGTTATTATGTAACATTTGTACTAGTTATTGTGTTACATTTGTACTAGTTATTATGTAACATTTGTACTAGTTATTATGTAACATTTGTACTAGTTATTATGTAACATTTGTACTAGTTATTATGTAACATTTGTACTAGTTATTATGTAACATTTGTACTAGTTATTATGTAACATTTGTACTAGTTATTATGTAACATTTGTACTAGTTATTATGTAACATTTGTACTAGTTATTATGTAACATTTGTACTAGTTATTATGTAACATTTGTACTAGTTATTATGTAACATTTGTACTAGTTATTATGTAACATTTGTACTAGTTATTGTGTAACATTTGTACTAGTTATTATGTAACATTTGTACTAGTTATTATGTAATATTTGTACTAGTTATTATGTAACATTTTTACATGTTATTGCATAACGTTTTTACTTGCTGTTGGGTAATACTTGAAGTTGGTGAAATATAATACTTTTTATTGACAAAGCCAAGTCATTTATGCAATTGATAAAAGAGCATAATACTATTTTCTATTCTATAGTAAAATATGTTGTTTTTAGATTAACCAAATTTTTGTTGTTGTTGATGTGATTTGATCCAACTTGTGCAATACTTTAACTTGCAGTTGCATGGGTACTACAGCAAATGACGCTTGGATAATATTTGAGCATGCTGTTGCTTAATATTCTAACGTAATTCTTGTGTAATACTTATAAACTGGTGGTTGTGCTTTTGTTTTTTGTGTTATAGGTTCAGTGATGATCACACAAACATACACACTACACACTCACACCACACATACACTTACATTCACACACCAGAGACAACACACTACACAATTTTGCACAAAGACACACACCACAAACACATACTCGCTCACAATATTACATACACACTAACACATGCACACTCCACATATGCATGCATGCACCACAAACACAAACTCACACATACATTCACGTACACACCCATTCAATATATTCACACCACACATACACACATACACACTGTGACATACATATTTACGCACACACACACACACACACACACACACACACACACACACACACACACACACACACACACACACATTCACACACCAGACACAACACACTACACAATTTTGCACAAAGACACACACCACAAACACATACTCGCTCACAATAGTACATACACACTAACACACACACACTCCACATATGCATGCATGCACCACAAACACACTCCACATATGCACACATACACACTCACACATACATTCACGTGCACACCCATTCACTATACACACACCACACATGCACACATGCACACATACACACTGTGACATACATATTTACACACGCACGCACACACACACACACACACACACACACACACACACACACACACATAAACTCACATACCAGACGTACTACATAAACACACTATACACATCCGCACAAACACTCATTCATACCCTCATTCCACCCACACACACTCGCCCAAACAAACACACATATTTGTTGACACAATGTGACACAATGTGAACTTCAACCCTTGTAGATGGCACTGAGAACCCTGACTTTGCCAGGACCCTGCCTCTAGGGAAAGTGGCGAGTTGCCCCGTCACCTCCCAGTTGTCTGCCACCTTGTCGTGGCCCGGGTTGGCACACGAAGTCATCTCTAAAGAGGTGCTTCGCCAGCAGGCGGCAGCACGTTTCGGGCTGCAGCAACAGACCAGCACAGCCTGCGTCATTCTCTGACAGATGGCGCCAGTAGCACTGTTTGTACATCCTGAAAACATACAGCATAAATTGGGTGTAAAACATCCACGAGGCTTGACAGAGACCCGGAGTATTTGATACTTGTGCCTTCTGTATGAGTAGACAGTTCTTTGAGTGTAAGTTCTGGTTTTTTGGCTGATGTCAGTAGTACAAGGTATCGCATAAATGCAGTTCTGAAATGGTTGGTAGTACTGCATGGTATTCATCAGTGGTGTTTGTTGTCATTGAAACAAAACACTTATTTGTGAGGTATTGTGTGCTTACTATTAATCTAATGTAATGTGTAATTTTATATACACACACACACATATATATATATATATATATATATATATATATATATATATATGTATGTATATGTATAATTATAATAATTATGTAATTATATATACACATAATATATTATATGTATATTATATATATATATATAATATATTATATAAAATTAACAGAAATGACAACAATGTCAATACCAAAATTATATTGATATATGTAATTATATAACTAAATATATAACTAAATGTGTGTGCCTGCCCGATTTTGGCAGATGTAGCTATTTTGTTTGGTACAGTTTTATTAATAATTATGAAGAAATAAACTGGAGAAACCATTACATGTCATGTCAGAAATATCACTTGGATTATTTTAACAGTTCTAGTCTCTCTGTGCCTAATACATTTGTTTGTGAAAACATGATCATTTCTTGTCATAAATACTCAAATTTTGCCTTGCATGTAAATAATTTTATAATAACATTAAAACTCTTGTAGATGCTACGGGTGTCAACATTTGGCCATGATGAGAGTATCCACAATCCTCAAATAATATCCTCAGGAATGTTATAGGTTTTGTTGGGATTACAATCAATTACTTATTTAGTTTTTCATAGATATTTCAATTAGGTAATTCTAATGTAAACTTACTTAATGACTATGGACTGTGCTGTGTTATTGTTACAAATTCAGATACTGTTTTGAATTAATAAGCAATTCATGCAAACGGAGGATAACTAGAGTTTGAAGATAACTAGAGATATCCAAGACTCCTAACTATGAATATGATTTATATCAAGGTATGTGATTTAAAGAAACAGTGAAGACATTAGAAAACGTAATGTATCACCATTATTACTGTTAAGATAATTGCACAAAACTATATGTCAAGTTTATTTTTTATATTTACTTATGTTTTATATTTATTTCTGAGACATTTTCCTTTGTTGATATGGCACGAGAAACTCTCTTTCTGAGCAGTTCTTTATTGTTAATTTTGTGTGATTTCTACCACATTATTGTGCAACAAGAAATGTCAAAAAATGTTGACAGATGTAAAATGTCCTGAAGCAGTTTGAGATGTTGTGATACTGCTGATGTTATGTTTACGTATGTTTGTTAACTGGAGATTTCTTGCGTTTTTGAGCATATTGTTGCATGGCGTTCTGTGTTCTAGCCAGGTGTAATATTATTATGACACACCTCGTTATCACGGTTGAAATTCATCGTTTTTTCTACTTAAAATGACACCATACATTTTTATGGCATACTTATTCAACCTGCATGTCACCATATATTAGTGCGTAAAATATCGGTTGTATTTGGTATATGACTATTATAAGTGATTGTTTCATGAGTCGAGCTTCAACACAACTTCACAGTTGGCCATGAACTGAAGGGGGTGTGACGATGACGATGTTTAAAAGGTGTCTCATTTGTAGTAACTTGCATAATCAAAACACCTTTGGTGTCTGTTAAACATCCACGGCTTACATCAGGCATCTAAGATAAGGTAATACTCTGTAGGGAAAGTTTACAAAACACATTGAACCAATGAATTGCCGAAGGAACTTATGCAATAGTCATCACTGACCTAATCATGTTTTGCTTCCTAGGCTTCTGAAGTATTCAGTGTATAGTAGACACGCTAGGGCACGCAGGTGAATCTCGTTTCCGGTTCGTTTTGAGTTCCCATGCACAACTTGTGCCAGCGTAGTTCTCTGTAAGCGTACTAAAACTAAAAATTACTACAATAGGCAAATAATAAAAAATACCTCATCACATGTGCATGCATACTAGTTCCCACCTTCTACGTGACTTGTTGTTTGGTGGAAACCTATACAACTTAAATGGAGGTTTCTGCTGTGGCAATTGTGTCCATATGCAAAATAATACAAGTAGCCCGTTTGAGTCGTTGGTGACCGGATCATAAATGAAAATGGCTAAATGGAATTAAAACGATATGGCGGCAGGCGGGTATTTTAGCGGGGTATAGCAGGTTCATCCACAACTGACTCATTCAAAGAACTGATGTATTGCCTTTTTTAAATTTCGTTAATGTTCCATGACAATCTGTAGACTATATCAGCGAATGTATTCTAGTTATATAAAAAATGTGTCGATAATGTTTTCGTACTTTGACTTTGCCTGTGATATGTTTGTTCACGCACACAAATGCTTTGTTGACAGTCAATATTTGCTGTTTTTGTTTGACGTATTGTTGATGATGATAAATTGTGTTTTGTTTAATTTTCATTGTTGATTTATTTCGCCCGTCTCAGAGCCATTCTCTATAAAAGTCTGACAATTGCAATTTTCTTTATAGTCTTCAATTTCCGTTAAACTTGGTAGCTATAACATGTATGGATGAATTGTCAAAATGTTTTCATTTAAATCCGAGAATTCACCAAATGGCACCTATATAATTACACAATTTAATTATCACGTTTTACGCCCAGTACCAAGGTTTCATGCTCGTTTAAGCGTCATAAATAAATATTTATAAAATATTATTTGGCACGTGATGCTTTTGTTAGATATGTATGTTGTTCTTCTTCATGCAAATGATGAATTTTTTTTTGTAAACATAAACCCTGAAAATGTGGTTACACTTTACTCTGTGGCAGATATGTTCGATGGAACACCATCTCCGCTTCTCTGGGAAGCTAATGTCCAAGCACGCGGTAGCTAATTGCTCAAGGTTTCATACACAGAACAGGATTTGACGCCGGTTATCTTAGTCTAGAGTCCGAAGCTCTCGCCAGTGAGCCACTGCGCCACTACTATTGTCTGCATCCCACCCAAATTCCAGGGACACAGTTCCCCTTGCCACCCATTTCTCATCGTCTGTGTGCGTACGTGTCTGCGCGCGTCTGTGTGTGTGCGTGCGTGCGTGTGTGGGTGTGCGTGCGTGCGTGCGTTCGTGTGTGATTGTGCATGTGTGTAGGTGTGTGTGTGTGTGTGTGTGTGTGTGTGTGTGTGTGTGTGTGTGTGTGTGTGTGTGTGTGTGTGTGTGTGTGTGTGTGTGTGTGTGCGGGCATGTATCATGTTTATTTCGCGCGACGTTCTGTATTTCGGAATCTAACCAAACACCCTCAACCGACACTCCTCGGAGGGTCACAGTCAGTCGGTCTGGGGGATAGCCACGCTAACGCAAGTGTAATAGTAATATACATGTCGCCAAACGTTCGTTGAATAAGCCTACGTGCATGAGGGAATTTTAATCTAGTATTGTGAACAATACACTCCAAACAGCGACTCGTTTCATCTGGGAAGTTCCCGAAATCTTGGCGTGTGATGTCATAATGTTACGTCTACGATCACGTGATGTCGATGTTATCTTCGGGCGTATTCTATTTGCAGTCCGCGGAGTCCGCGGACGCGGAGAATGCGGAGACGTGAAAAAGAATAGATTCGGAGAAGGTCGGAGACGTTCGAGACGCATAGCAACCAGCATAGCAACTAGCGCGTTTAAAGATGGACGGAGACGCAGCCTTAGCGCTACTGTGCAATGATTTATTTTCGTCAAGTGATGGTGATCATCATCCTCATGCCATCGACCAACACGCGGATGAGTTAACATCAGCCGCGTTGATGTTGTAAGTTGCATTTCGTAAATTATGAAGGAGTATTTTAACAAATAAACACTTGTTTTACTCGCATGGCTTGTCATTTTTGTGGGCGTGGGCCCGCGGCACAACTGTGACCTTGGCCGGCTTGGCTTTTTGGCTCGCTATGGAGTTGGTTGTGTTGTTTGCATAATGGAATACTTATTTCATAGGATGTCTATGTTATGCTATGTTATATATATATTTACTTCAGAAAGATATATGTAAATAAATGTTATACTTTACCAGTGTTATATGCATATGAATATGCATGTTTATTTGTAAATATATGCCTGGCACATATAACACAACAACTAGTAAACAGTAAAATACGCATTGTCTATAAACCACCTCCAAAGTCAAATTGTTTACGCTGCTTCTTGACATCCTTATACATATTTTACTTTATCATCATTGCATATAATAGTTTATGCTATATATACCTACCCCGTTTGTCTTGATGTAAGTTGTAACTGACATACTATATAATTATATTTTGCTTAAATAAACATGTTTATTTCCTCTTCTGTTCCTCTAAAACAGGTTACGTGATGACCATCATCGACTGCAACATATGTAATGCCACAATTACCTGCCTGCTGACTTCATTGCCGTGTTCCACGTGAGGCCAAGTACATTCCAGGTGGTGGTGCATTTACTTGGTGCAGTGACCATCCCCGAGTGCTGATTATATAGCAATTTTGCATATCATTAATGTTCAAAAATACTAAATCTTGTGTGTACTTTATTTACTATTTATCCTTCTTTACTGTTGAATATGCAATGATATGCATGCCTGATTTCTTGGTCACAATAACTTCTTTTGTAATATTGTGCAATGTTGTACTTTTGTTGTATGCAACACTATCTACTGTTTAATAAGACATAAAAATAATTTTGTAACAATGTGCACTTTAAAATTACCTCACTATTGTTATGTTGTAGAGATTCGCAATGTGTTTCAGTCCACATATATATTTATGTTGTGCTACAGCTTGCATATAAATAACTTTCTATTTTATTGTATTCTTATTATTATACATACTATTGTAATCGTGGAATCGTCTCTCATGTAAATATGTATATGAATAAATATTCTTCGTTGTGTTGTATTTGTCACTGTAAAGCATAAAACAATTGTGAAAGCTGATCATTTTTATTATAGAATTTATTGTTATATAAATGCTATAACATGTTTTTTTTTGTAAAACATGGATGCACATTAACATATGTATCATACGTAGTATGAAGGAACATAAGCAATAAACATATGTAACTATACACAGTAAACACTTGTTGTCAGTCATTGTGTGATACATTCCATGCAAAGTTTTAATGTTTTGCACATTAATACCATACAAATGTGAACACAACAGTAATTACTTTTACATATTCTTATTAAGTAAGCCTGAAACATGTAAAACAACAACTCGCATGTCACATATTTAAACAAAATAATACCATCATAGTCAATCCTTCACAATGGTAATGTACATATTGTAGGAACAAATCACTGTATTAATACTGATTTTTTTTTAAACAATGGCACACCATGAACAAATTACAATACAGAAAAATGTCAAAACAAGATTTATACTAAAAGTAAAACATAACACCTTTAGAAAAACTTCATATATAAACCATTATAACAAATAAATGACAAACAAACTATTGATGATTTCCTACATGAAAACATCTCAACAATACCAGTATCTCCACTACACACTAAATGTAGAACTACACATGTATCATTACTATATGCATACATTTTACATATATGGCTATGTCAGGGGAAATATAAAATCCAATTCCCATCCTGTAGTGTCTAACTCTTCAATATCATGACAAAGGCTACGAGCATGTTGCTGTTGCATGGAACAAATGTAGAAGCCACAGTTGTGCAAGGACACATGGCCCTGGCCTTTCACTTAGAAGTTTGCAAATTATTAGAAGAAGCATGTACAAGTGTATATATATATATTGAATTTTGCAATTTGTATGCTATGTATGACACTATTTGTAAATACTAATTTTAAATGCATATATATTATATATATATTATAGCACCTATTTAACCACAGGTGTAGCAACATTTAACAACCATGTTCCCTAGTTTCCAAATTTCGTAAAAACACTGAAAACATCCCAATACTTTCAGTAAATATTTGTTTTCACAATTTGTCTGATTTTCAGTGTTAGGCTTCATAATGGTTTACATATAATATGGGAGCATGAAGATAAAATGGAAAATAAGGTGCACAAAATCCCTCTTGGCAGTTTGTAGTGCATGTCTTGAAGTATATATCCTCCAAAGTTGGAGTTGATCTGCCTTCCATATTTCCAAGGATTTTTCTAGTGCCTTGTCCACATTTTTGGTTGTTGTCTTTGACCAGTTTATAAGAAGACACCATTATATGTCTTCCACCTATCACGTAATTGTTTGGGTGTACCCATTTAGTTTCATGATGTCTTCAACCCCCTTTCACATGCTATTGTTGCATGAGTTTTTCGTCATGTTCTCGTGGACGAGGTCAATCAGCTGTTTGGTTGCCGCACTGGTCCACACTGTGCATGCATGCAAAATAAATGTCACAGTGTTTATGTATAGCTAACACACTGTTGAAATTATGCATTTTTTGTTCAAAATGATCAGCATATGCTTATTGACAGAAAATTATAAAAGATTCTCATATTTTTATCAGATATTTCAAAGATGAGTTTATTATCCAAACACTGTGCCTATATATTTATACTCATTAACTACTTTCTTGTATTTTCAACAAATATGTTGTATGACAATTACTTTTTAACATACTGACATAAGCATAAATCGTGTGTGTGTGTGTGTGTGTGTGTGTGTGTGTGTGTGTGTGTGTGTGTGTGTGTGTGTGTGTGTGTGTGTGTGTGTGTGTGTGTGTGTGTGTGTGTGTGTGTGTGTGTGTGTGTGTGTGTGTGTGTGTGTGTGTGTGTGTGTGTGTGTGTGTGTGTGTGTGTGTGTGTGTGTGTGTGTGTGTGTGTGTGTGTGTGTGTGTGTGTGTGTGTGTGTGTGTGTGTGTGTGTGTGTGTGTGTGTGTGTGTGTGTGTGTGTGTGTGTGTGTGTGTGTGTGTGTGTGTGTGTGTGTGTGTGTGTGTGTGTGTGTGTGTGTGTGTGTGTGTGTGTGTGTGTGTGTGTGTGTGTGTGTGTGTGTGTGTGTGTGTGTGTGTGTGTGTGTGTGTGTGTGTGTGTGTGTGTGTGTGTGTGTGTGTGTACCTACCTTGTTGGAGCTGTTTGTGTAACTGCTGAAGTTGTGATCCATGGTGCAGTGATTTCATGTTGCACATTCTGCAATATTTCTGCATCTACAGCATGTATATTGAAAATAAATACATTATAATCCTGGTTTTTAATGTGTTGTATATAATTTATGCAACAAGATATCATGCAATGAAAACTATTTCAAATTAATATTTTTTTCTGTACACATACATATAATATGTACTAATAAAAGCATACAAGCCATAAGTGCATTACCACATATTATAGAAATTACATTTTGTTGTAAACATTTATGTTTATGTAGTTTTAATTATATTGCTATAATTATACACTGTAAATAAAAGTAAACGTAACATTTTACAAAATGCCTGATAGTAAATAAGAATGTACATATTTTATAATTACCTCCAACTATCAACTGTTGCCCGTCTAGGGAACTCAGAACAACGTTTTCACCTGTCCATCAGGCATGATGACCTCATAGCTTCTCCAATATCTGAAATAGCCATAGCCAATACAGAAAGTGGAACAGTACACATAAGAAAGAATTTTTTAAGAATAATAAAATGGAATGGACAACTACATATTTTAATAATATAATTTTAGATCAAAAAATTCATAGCTTTTAAATGGATAATAAAATACAAACAAATGACTGAATACAATAAGAAGATTTGTAATATTTGATAATGATTTGAAAATATTTAAATAAATATATGAAAATGTTATTTCTATGTATAAAATAATAACAAAATACAATTTTAAATAATGTAGCATTTCGTAAGAAAAAAATCACTATACGTAACATGTGTCATAAATATACATAATAATTCCTGATGTGTCTGGGGTGCGCTAACTGACTGGCCCGCTAACTGCTCACGCCCTGAGCCTGAGACATCGGATCGTTTACGAATTACGTCGAATCAACAGCATTAAATTTATCTGAAACACAATTAAAAAATAATAGTTGACTTCTTTGTATTGAAAGTGATGCACAGTCACATTCCGAACACATACACATCGAAAAACGGTGGTAAACGCGTTTTGATAAAGCCCTAATAATTTAGGCCAGTTAACTGAAAGATTACCCAACACTCACATTCACAACTTCACAGAACACTGCCACTGGCAGTCTTTTGTGAGCGATAACTTAATAAATTCCTTATTTCACTTTAGGGAGTATTCCACTGACATGCTGACATGCATAAATGCATATATTTCATTGATAAAGTACTGATAATTGCGCTTTCACATTAGCAAAATAAATATATACTTATATTATTGTATTTCAAATGTTTTATTACATCGTACTCACCCTTTTTGTATTCGGCCATATTTGTACCACGTGACTGCGTCTCTCCGAATACGACATGCCACGCAAGCGGCGAAACCGGAGTGGGCCGGAGAGCCTCTCTTTCGGATGCGGAGAGGTCACGTGACCTCTCCGCGTCAAAAAGAATGGGAATTTTCGGAGAGGTCGGAGAGGACGGAGAGGTCGGAGAGGCAAATAGAATACGCCCTCTGTGTCCGGTCTCAGGCCAAGGTTAAGCGTAGAACTCGTGATTGAGCTCAGCGTGATAAAGTTAGCGTTATTTATAGTTGGTCACCGTTTTATTGTAACGGAAGCAGACGATATATAACTTATTTTGCACATCAGTAGGGGAAGTAGGGGCATGTCCGCACACTTAAGGTGAAACAAGCTATAGATAATGCACTGCGTGTGCTACGAGGGTGATATTTAGTATTCAGAATGAGCAATCATATTACTTTGTTGTTAGTTAGTTATGAAATCGCATATCCCATCAGATATTTAAATATTTGGTCAAATGTAGAGGCATAGCTTTGTGCGGACATGCCCCAAGGTACGGGGCATAGCCGCACACTGTGTGCGGTTATGCCCAAGGAATGGCGAAACAACAGCTGGTCTCACAGAGCTGACCATTAACTGCAATAATAATATGTATTGGTATGTGTATACACTACTGACACGTGCATTACTAAAAAAACACAAGAGAACACAAATCAACGGTTTCAAGTTTTCATATATACGTAAAGTTTAGAAAATACAGTGGCGTTGAATCATAATCCACGTTTATTCCTCCTTGAGAGTCAAAGCAAACAACACCATGATTTTGTAACGGGAAAAGTCAAAGTTTGCAACGCAGCTTGTCTGAAGCCTCCTAGCTAAAACAGCATATAGTCTCGTAAAGCGCAAAGTCAAACTAAAAACTCAGTTTGTCGGCTGTGCGAGCATGGCTTTGTATGGACTAACGCATACGGGCAAAGTTCTATATTATAGATTATACATCATTTGTCATCATGGTTATTTTCGTCTATGAGCAATGATCAATTAAGCTTTATTTCTTTTTGTATCATTAGGTCCTAATGATACACAACATGGAAAATGTGACGTCAGCACGATTTAGCCTGTTACACATTGACAAAGCGATGACTAATATAATAAGTTTGATAATATTAAATAATTATATAATAATCATCATATACTATCTCACATCAAAGTTTCCTATAATATTTGTGGTAAGCAACTGAAGTATCTAAATATGTATCTAAGTAGACTACATAATATTATAAGCACTGATGCACGAAATACGTCTGCACAGCGGGTGGGGCATGACCGCACAGGCCTGTGCGAACATGCCCCAAGCATCCAACACGTGAATAATTCTAAATTGCGCGAAAATGCTTCTTATGAAAGTATCCTTTATTTCACACATCATAAAACATTAAAATGCAATTTGGAATTATGAACGAAAATGTATATGCACATCTTACAGTTAAAGTAATACACATAGCTGCATATGAGTAAAATTAGATCAGTGTTTATGAAAACAACATTTTATGTCATAACTTTTTACTTATTCACTTCTATCAAAAAAGTATATGGAAGTGGTTGATTTGGGGGTTAGACGATGCCCCTTAGCATGATTCCACTAACCAGATGTTACGAGATGCGCAAATAATAGGGTGTGCGGACATGCCTCAGTGTGCGGATATGCCCCTACTTCCCCTACATGAGTTTGTGAATTAAGCAAAAGGTGCATTTTGTGCCCATGGCTCTGTCCATCTGACTGTTTCAATTTCTTACTATTTTCCCCATCCTCATCCCTCCATCCCTCCTTCACTGCTTCCCTCCTTCCCGCCATGCCTCGTTGCCTCCTTCCCTCTTTCCATCCCTCCTTCCCTCCCTCTCTCCCTCACTCCCTCCCCGTTATTGACTTTCAAAGAACCTCTTCCGCTTCTATGCAGGGCTCGGAGCAACAGTGTGTGTGTGTGCGTGCGTGTGTGTGTGTGTGTGTGTGTGTGTGTGTGTGTGTGTGTGTGCGTGCGTGTGTGTGTGCGTGCGTGTGTGTGTGTGTGTGTGTGCGTGTGTGCGTGAGTGTGTGTGTGTGCGTGCGTGCGTGCGCGTGCGTGCGTGCGTGTGCGTGTGCGTGTGTGTGTGTGTGAATGTGGTGTTATGTGTGTGTCTGTGTGTGTGTATGGGTGCGTGTGCGTGTATATGTATGTGAGAGAGTATGTGAGAGAGAATGTGTGTATGCCCTGTGTGTGATCGCGTATGTGTGTCTATGTGTGTCTATGTGTGTATGTGTGAGCGTGTGTGTGTTTATGCGTATGATATGTGCGTCCGTGCGCACGTGCGTGCGTGTATGTGAGTGTGTGAGTACGAGTGCGTGTATGTGTGCGTGCGTTCGTGCGTGCGTGCGTATTCATGAGTGCGTATGTGTGTACATGCGTGTATGTGTGGTGTTTTTTGTTCGCGCGACATTCTGTATTTCTCCAACTGTCACTCTTCGCGGTGTGTCACACTCATTCGCTATCGCACGTATAATAGTAATAACCATATCGCCAAGCGTTCGTTGAGTAAGCCTACGTGCATGCGGGAACATTAATCTAATATTGTGAATGACACCCTCCAAACAACGACTCGTTTCAACTGGGTGGTTCCCGAAATCTTGCCGTGTGACGTCATAATGTTACGTCTACCGATCACGTGATGGCGATGTTAAAATTTCGCGTCCGGTCTCAGGCCAAGGTCAAGCGTGGAACTCGTGATTGAGCTCACCGAGACAAAGTTAACTATAAATACAATATACAAGCGTTATTTATAGTTTGTCACCGTTTGATTGATAAGAACGAAATTTAGGAAGCAGACGAAGGAGAATTTATTTTGAACATCAGTGCATGAGTTTGTGAATTAAGCAAAATATGCATCTTTTACGACTGGCTCTGTTCATATATCGGTCATTCACTGTCATATTATTTCTGTCTCTCCTTCCCTCTTTCGATTGACTGAGTCTTGCACTGTGTACCGGTCAAATGTTGTGTGACTTATGCAGTTATTTGTCACTCTGTTCAAGAACACAGCAGCGTAGTCGCCAACCGTCTGGCACCAATATATTGTGAGTCATGCATTACAGCAACTGATTTTAGATGGAGAGTCCAGTTACCATCCCTCTCAGCTCTGATGAAGTCCAGCAGACCTCCGCCATGTCCATGTCCGTCAACGACATCCTGACGTCTGGACTGTACACCTTACTAAACGTCGTCATGAGACCTTGAACTCCTCAGGTCATTTGACAATTGTTCCACAGCGTTGCAGAATGATTCTACTGTGTGGTAGCCACGTTTCTTCTGGAACCATTTGACCACATTTTAGACAAGTTATAGTACAGTCACTTCATCTTCATGACCACATCTAGATAGCCATGCATCACGCATTTGCCATTTGATGCACCAGAGTGTTTCATATTAGTTAGTGTCCCCTCACACCACGGTAGTAGGCTTTGCCGTCCAGCATGATATCGGCGTTGTTCTCAGCATACATACCATATTATGTCCACAAGTCATCCAGCCCAGCACTGTCCAGGTGTTGGCCCATTGCTTTCAGGAAGTTGATGCAAACATGCAGTGCTCACAGGAGAAAAAATATATCCTCGCATTTTCGATTCGCCCTTACGAACTCTTTGTACAAGGGTTGGTCGGTAAGCTGTGATGACGGCATGTTTCTCGTCTGTGCATATTGAAATGCCCACAATACGAATAATCACAATAGTGTGCGTATCGTTGCCATCATCTGGTGCCTGAGCTTTAGTAGTGCTCTAGTATATTATATATTTACTGTATCACAGAGATAACTTTTATCAAGCACACGTTGTTTCTGGTAGATCTTATTCTTATTTTATTGATTAATTATTGATCAATTTAAACATTTAGAATGAGAATTAATTTTATTCATGATTAAGACACAACTACTTGTGTTCCGAGTGGGTTTATGTATGTAAGTGTTCATCTATAATTTGTTGGTTCAACTTCAGAGCATTCATATTGATCAAGTTCGGTATGCAATTTAATGCGTTGTTTAGAACACACTTTCTGTTGGCAAAAGGAAACATATATAAGAAGAGCCAACCAAAAACGTGCGCTCACACAGAATGTGTTTCATAGATTGTGGTCATACACAGATTGTGGTTGTACCCTTGCACATATTGCTAGTATAAAATTGTCTGTATTTAACTATTATTACAGAACGTATGACGGTTGGGCCAAATAAATTGATAAGTATAGAACAGTTAGTTGCATGTGACTTAATAACCATGACGATTGTAAATTTGTAAACATTTATATTATAACAGTTGTTGTTCTATTATGTTCCCTGTCATCAAAATGTCACATATCTAAACACTAGTTGGCGTCTGGAATTTGTTTGTTATTTTAAAGTCGGTCATCTGATTAATAGAAGAGTGAATATAACAGAACCATTGGCGACTGAGAATTGGTAGACTTTGTGACAATAAATAACAGTCTACATTGGTGAACGATCGTTTGATGACGTGAATTTGACAAAACCGGACTTTTCAGGGTGTAGGTTATTTTAATGTAAAAATCATCGATAGTTTCAGATTTCTGGAATAAATATGAGCTTTGTATTTAACATGCTGCTGTTGTTATTACACGAGACACCATATTTAATTACACATGTAAAACATTGTTCATTGTTGTTGAAAGAGAGACAACAGAATGTTGTGTCATATGGTCGACTGGATCTAAAAATAATAGTCTGAGAGGGGGGGGGCAAAAACCTCCAAATTACCCCTTTGAGACTCGCAACAAAACTCCACTGCTGTCCAAACCAAATGATTGTATTTAGTACTGGAATGTTACTCTACAGTGAAGACATGCTGAAAGGGACCTAAACAAAGACTGTCGCGAGTGACCAAAGCTACAGCATGTCTAGTCTACAGCATGTCTAGTCTACAGCATGTCTAGTCTACAGCATGTCTAGTCTACATCATGTCTAGTCTACAGCATGTCTAGTCTACAGCATGTCTTGCAAGAAATAAAACACAGTAAACAGTTAATATCAACAATATAGTAAGTACATCTACGCGAATGAAAACAATTGACAACTTTGTAGCATAATTTTATACACAACACAGCGACATATCAAAACAATTCCACAAGCACTGTTGTTATACTGCGGTTATTCAACATTTCGCTTGACTTGTAAGTAAAACAGTAGCATTTAAAATTATCTTGTCTGTCCATCATTTATTAATGTAGATATAGGCCCTTAATCCAAATAAAAACTTGATGATATAAGTTTTCCGCCCGTCGCCTTGCTTTCAGTATGTTAGAAACATTGTTCACAGTGTGAATGTTTTGACATTGTTCACAGTGTGAATGTTTTGACATTGTTCACAGTGTGAATGCTTTGACATTGTTCACAGTGTGAATGTTTTGTCATTGTTCACAGTGTGAATGTTATGTCATTGTTCACAGTGTGAATGCTTTGACATTGTTCACAGTGTGAATGTTTTGACATTTTCCATAACGGTCACCATCCTTATTGCGTGGCATGGATATCGCAATGGGAGTTGTTTGACATACACTATGGCTTTCACATGTGACCACTATATACAGGTAACCGTTATGCACAGGTAACTGCTATGACATGTTTTTACTGTGTTTACGTTGACACCTTGCTGTCACCACAGCGAGGCTGACGACGGACAGAGTGACGGACAAGGTGGCTCTAGTCACGGGTCGACGTTCGAGTCACACGACGGCGTCCGACAGTCGTCAAACACGACCCTCGTCGTCTCCAGCGGCGTGTCGGGACCACCCACCCTAGGGTGATCGTCGTTGTCGTCGCACGGAGCGCGACGTGGGAGGTCTTGCGCGCGCTCGCCGACTCCTGGCGGCGACACCAGCGACAGAAGACGACGCACGCGGCGACGCCGACGACACTGGCGGCCGTCGGCCAGAGCAGCGCGTGCAGCACGTGACTTCCGGCGGGGATCACGTGCAGGACGGCGCCGGAACTGACGTGCTCCGGGTCGTAGTAGCAGGCGACGGTGGCGCCGCGGTGGCCGATGCGCTTCTGGAAGTCGGCGATCTCGCGTCGGTTGAAGGCTGAGTCGCCGTGGCACACGCGCAGACTGCACTGGGGACAGACATGACGGGGTGTGTTAACACAGGCAGACAGCACTGGGGACATACATGACGGGGTGTGTTAACACAGGCAGACTGCACTGGGGACAGAAATGACGGGGTGTGTTAACACAGGCAGACTGCACTGGGGACAGACATGACGTGGTGTGTTAACACAGGCAGACTGCACTGGGGACAGAAATGACGGGGTGTGTTAACACAGACAGACTGCACTGGGGACAGACATGACGGGGTGTGTTAACACAGGCAGACTGCACTGGGGACAGACATGACGGGGTGTGTTAACACAGGCAGATTGCACTGTGAACAGACATAACGTAATGTGTTAAC
>OZ024860.1:41374939-41399939 GCA_964017155.1 Oasisia sp. SBJ-2009
GCGTGCATGCGTTGTTTTTTCGCGCGATTTTATGTAGTTTGAAGCTAACAAACACCCCTAATGAGGTACCACAATAACTAAGCCGACAGATGACGCTCTGACGCAACTAGGGTATGTGTGCCGTCTTTTACGTATTCTTGACGTGTGTAAAATGCGGAACGGTTTGCGAAAAGATTTGCGGAACGCTTGCTTAAATCAACCTACAATCTAGCTGTTGAGCTCGCATGACTCCGAAGCCTCATACATAGCCAAATGTGGATACAGTCTGACATGACCATCAATGTGAAGGCATAATATGTACATTAGTATACATTTACAGCCGATTGAACGTCGACTGGTGGCCCGACGACAGGTGTGCTGGCTCGATGACGACGATGCTGAAACGGATGTTTAAAATCACCTACAGCTCGTCGTATGCATCACACGAGATTGCTACTTCACAAATAGTTCAATATTGAAATCGTATAACATGTCCGTCAATATGAAAGCATAATTGATATACCTTTACAGTTGATGGAACGTCGTGGGACGTTCGATCGAATTCAGTGCAAAGATGGCGTTGTTTTGGGTGTTCTGTCTATTGAGCACACGTGACATGTCATGACATGCACACACATACAAACTATCGCTGGCTACGCGCCTGCACGGTCAATAACTTGCGTACCCTTCATATATATGAAAAGGTATTTCACCATATAGAGAAAGGGTGACATAATTGCATTTGTCATGGTTTCTGTTGATAAACGCTGTGCAACGACATCAACGTGGAAACTGGTCCTGGTGCCGTTTCTTTTAAACAATTAATTACATGCACCCTAATCCCGACGTACACGATTTTATTTACAATATCAATGACCTCACGCTGGTTTCATTGACACTATCAAATGTGTATATGTAACCAAACTAGAATTCAATTCAATAACATTAATTATTTTGTTAAATAAACACAGCCAAATTCACCAAGTGACACACCAACCTTAATTTCACGGCCAAATACGATACAATGTAACATATTTTACCCACCTAAAAATATCGCGCACTGCCATTCGTCGATATTAGTACAAAACAAATAAAAATGAGTATGTTTTGTAAGACCATGTTATCGGTTCGCGGCAAGAAAATGCGGGCTATTTCGACATTATCTCAGCCTCAGGTGGATAAAGTGGTTAAGGTTGCTCTTGAGATAGAGGGTGAGTGAGATATAAGCTGTGCAGTCGTAATAAACCCGGTATCGCTATCGGTATCTGCAAAAATGAAGATTGACCGTGTAGCCGCGTAGCCTGATTCTGAGATGTGGGTATGTTCGACAAAGTCAAGACCGACAACATGTGATCAGAGCACTACAAAAATAACCGGGACCGCGCAATTTTTACTGTAAATGTGCATTAATGTATGCATTATGCTTTCACAATGACGGACATGTAATAATACAAAATCAATTGTTAACTATGTGTGAAGTACCAGTCTCGTGTGAATCATACGGCGAGCTGTAGATTATTTTAAACATCCGTTCTAGCATACGTCGGCGTCGCCATCAGTCAACGTTCCATCGGCATCGACTCGGCTGTAAATGTACATTAATGTACATATTATGCCTTCACATTGACAGACATGTTAGATTATATCCATATTTAGCTCTGTGTGAGGTTTCGGAGTCATGCGACCTCAACAGCTAATTGAGTATAATTTAAACAAGCATTCCGCAAAACAAGCAAACAAATCCACGTTAGTCGCTGAAGGCGCCGAGACGCAACTACGGTCTCAGCGTATAAGCGCCTCTAGCGACTAACGTGGATTTGTGGAAGCCCATTGACATCATCGTTGGGTGAACACTAAGTTGTCTGGGCTGTATACCTATGTCACGCTAACGCAAACATAACGCGACCGTATTCTAGAGGGACACGTGACACGAATCATCCTGTGAATATTAATAATAGTAGTAAACGTGGCGCAAACAGTGTGTTGAGTAAACCCGCGTGCATGCGTGAACAGTAGTTAGTGTTGTGAATGACACTCTTAAAAATGCGATCTGTTTCATCTGAGTGGTTCCCGAAATCTTGGCGTGTGACGTCATAATGTTACGTCTACCAATCGCGTGATGTCGATGTTAAAATATCGCGTCCGGTCTCAGGCCAAGGTCAAGCGTGGAACTCGTGATTGGACTCACCGAGACAAAGTTAACTTTAAATACAATACAAGCGTTATGTATAGTATTGTTTTATTGAATTGAACGAAGCTTAGGAAGCAGACGATATATAACTTATTTCGAACATCAGTGCATGAGTTTGTGAATTAAGTAACATTAGCACCTTCTGACCCTGGCTCGGTCCATCTGTCTGTCATACGCTGTCTTATTATTTCCCCCATGTCCATCCTTACTTCCCTCCACCCCTCCCTCCGTCCCCCCTCCCCGTTATTAGACGTCTAACTTGTTGAATCTGAAAGAACCTCTCCCTCTTTTATGCAGGGCTCGGAGCTGATAATGACATGCGTCAGCACAAATACGATGACTTTGAACTGTGTTATTTGTGTATTGTCATTGCCAGGAGCAACAGTAATACAGACAATGACATTGTTAACGATGACTTTGGGCTGTTGAAATGTATGTATTGTCCACTGACGTTTTTCAATGTTGCTCAACACTGTGGCGCATTGCCATAGTCGGTACCGTATTTAGGAGGAACTAAACTGTGATCCCGGTGACTGTAGGATAAGACGTGATTGCACAAAGAATTTGAACACTGCCCAGACAAATGTTCTTTGTAATGTTTGCCTCTGTCAGACGTCCTTCGCACTCTACTTGCAATGGGCTTCCACAAATCCACGTTAGTCGCTAGAGGCGCTTATACGCTGAGACCGTAGTTGCGTCTCAGCGCCTCCAGCGACTAACGTGGATGTATTTGCATGTTTTGCTGAACGCTTGTTTAAATCATCCTCAATTAGCTATTTACCGTGCAGGCGCGTAGCGAGCGAGAGTTTGTATGTTGGCATGCCGTATGCGTGGTCAATAGACAGAACAGCATGCCGTATGTTCAATAGACAGAACAGCCAAAACAACGCCATCTTACCACTGAATTCAATCGAACGTCCCGCGACGTTTCATCGACTGTAAATGTACATTAATGTAGATATTATGCTTTCATATTGGCGGATATGTTATACGATATCAATATTTAGCTATGTCTGAAGACGTAGTACTCTCGTGTGATGCATACGGTGAGCTATAGATGATTTGAAACATCCTTTCCGGTATCGAGCCAGCAAACCTGTCGTCGGGCCACCAGTCGACGTTCCATCGGTTGTAAATGTTCATTAATGTACATATTATACCTTCACATTGACGGACATGTCAGACTGTATCCATATTTAGTTATATGTGAGGCTTCGGAACCATGCGAGTTCAACAGCTGATTGTAGGATGATTTAAACAAGCGTTCCACAAAATGTTTGGAAAACAGTGCCGCATTTTACACACGTCAAGAATACGTAAAAGACGACACACATACCCTAGTTGTGGTACCTCATTATTCTATTATATTCACTTTATTATCCAAAGAAGTATATTCGCCATACAACTCATCGTCTTATTGGCATGTGTGTGTGTGTGTGTGTGTGTGTGTGTGTGTGTGTGTGTGTGTGTGTGTGTGTGTGTGCGTGTGCGTGTGCGTGTGCGTGTGCGTGTGCGTGTGCGTGTGCGTGTGCGTGTGGTGTGCGTGTATGTGAGAGTGTATGTGTGAGAGAATGTGTGTAGGCCTTGTGTGCGCGGGTGTGTGTGTGCGCGCGCGCGTGCATGCGTGCGTGTGTGCGTGCATGCGTGCGTGCATGCGTGTATGTGTTCGTGAACGTGTGTGTACGAGTGCGTATCTGTGTGCGTGTGTTCTTGCGTGCGTGTATGTGTTTATGAGTGTGTGTGTGTGTGTGTGTGTGTGTGTGTGTGTGTGTGTGTGTGTGTGTGTGTGTGTGTGTGTGTGTGTGTGTGTGTGTGTGTGTGTGTGTACTAGTACGTGTGTTCGTGCGTGCGTGAGCATGCGTGCGGGCGGGTGTGCATGTGGTGTGTTTTTTCGCGTTCGTGTGTGTGTGTGTGTGTGTGTGTGTGTGTGTGTCTGTGTGTGTGTGTGTGTGTGTGTGTGTGTGTGTGTGTGTGTGTGTGTGTGTGTGTGTGTGTGTGTGTGTGTGTGTGTGTGTGTGTGTGTGTATCATGTTTATTTCGCGCGACGTTCTGTCTTTCGGAATGTAACCAAACACCCTCAACCGACACTCCTCGGAGGGTCACACTCAGTCGGTCTGGGGGATAGCCACGCTAACGCAAGTGACATAGTAATAAATAGTCAAGTTGACATTTTGTGAACCTGGAAATGTTTGGTCGTCAAAGGTTTTTTTGCTGATTCGTATAGATTATGTGTCCCTGAACTCAAATCCGTGGGATGGCAATGCGCCATCCTTGGGCAACTCCAAGATGGCTGCCGTGATCCTGATAAATTACAAAATGTGTTTATCTTTACACTACATCATGCTAGGAACATAATTTTTGTATGTACACGCATGCTGTAAGGTACGAAGAATTCAATGGAACCATTTATAATAATGTCCGACTATCTCCACGTGACCAAAATTCAACAACTATTACCAAAATCGAGCATAATTTGATTGCTTTTTGCTATATAAATATGATTTTATTTTGGCCATTCCTATGTTTTACCATATCAGGACTTAAAAGGAAGTATTTCAACTTATGTCCGCCCAAGAAAACCGAGTAATATTCAAAATGGCGTCATTTTAGCCAAACAGATCCAAGTGCCACGATGTTATGCCTATTGCTACGTTTTAGCATACGGGCAAGAACATAGTACTGGTATATACTTGTACTGCCTTAATTATACGTGAAATATATACATGTACTGTTTCAACATTACGAGGAATTAAAAGTAAGCATTCACATCCAATTAATTTGTTGTTGGCGATCGAGGGTCTTCGCATAACGAGGAGGTCACGTCGGGTGACCTATGTGTTTTGGTTGTGATGATGGCTGGTCGTACCTGTGTGTTTGCACCATGTCGGGGCAAAGAACCATGAACCACTTCCACAACAAATGGAATACGCACCATCATTGCAAGAAGCCACGAACGATGTGATAACCTGCATGTCTCTTTACAACAACTACTTGATGACAATAAAGAGAAAGCTCGTATTAACTGTCACAAATCCTGCTATTCAACATATACATCAAGGAAGACAGTCGGTCAATCTAAGACTAAGTCTAAGCGCAGCTGTGGCCATGGTGTATCTGAGAGTGAACCTCCCGTACGTAGACGTAGATCTCAACAGCTTCAAATAGACTTGAAAATACATTGGTTTTTTTGCGCCGAGGAGTGTCTAGCCACAGATCCCAAACATCCTGAGAGACATAAGCGATTCAGGCAGTGTGAGACGGTAGAGAGGCCTGGTATGAAGACATTCAAAGACAGTGTACTGGACATCTGTGAGCGTAGAAATTATGAATGGGGTTATCAGGTTGATATAAGAATCCGCAGGGGACGCAGATCTTGTTAAAGGCTGAAGCCCGATATCATAAGTTATGCTACGATAGGTTCTGTAAATTTCCTCAGGCCAGTTGTACACGTAGGTGTGTCAAGCCTAGCAATGTAGATGCTGCTCTCGCCTCATGTATTGATTATATGTATGCGCAGCGTACTGTCAGTCACACCACTGGTGAATTGTATGATAACTATTGCAGTGCAGGTGGTCAGCTCACAAAGAAAAAAATGCTCGCTAATCTCTGTAATTACTTTGGTGAGAAGATCGTTGTTTTACACATTGAGGGTTGTGCATCTATTGTTGGTTTCAGAGATGTTGTAGGCAAGACAGTGAAGATGGTCAAGTATGAAGGTGTAGATGATGAAAGTGTAGAAACTGTAGTACGCAGGGTGAAAGCTGAAGTTCTAGCAGTTCCTCGTAGCAATTATTACGATTTAAGTCAGTTCACGTTTGAGAAGACTGTTGCCAACATATATCCTACTTTGCTAGCATTACTTTCTCAATTGGTATCCAATGGAGAATTGAATAAATCAGCAGTACTCCACTCCACAAATCAAACCACTCTTGTGGTCTTGCTGTGAAGTTACATCGTAAATTTGGTAGTTCGGAATTGGCAAAGGTGCTCAACGAGCATGGTATCGTGACAACGTATGTTGAGGTCATGCGATTTCGCAATTCAACCGCCAAGCACACAATTGTAAATGTTCAAAAGTTCATGAGGCGATCGGCTTGATGCGGAGAGTAGGCCCGATATTCGGCTGGTTTGACAATTTTGACCTCCTTGTGTGCACACCCAATGGTCGCCGTGAGACACACGCCATGGCAATAGAATTTCAACAGCACCCTTTGGGTGTTCTAGAATATGGCAGTGCAAAGGCTGGCCTGCTGAACCTCACCATTCCACGCCTTTGTAAGCGTAAAGTCGCATCTCTTCGGCTTGGAAGTAAGTCGTTGTGATGGAACGGTATACAGGCCCGAAGAAAGTGAACCCCCCTCTTGTGGTATGTAGGTCTGGCCCACCATTCACTGATGTATGTACACTACAGGGAAGTTTAGAACGTGCCCAGGTCGTGGACACTCAATGGCTGAACTCCCTCCTGCATAATCCAAACCCTATCGAATGGGGAGGCTATAATGCTGCCCTGGCGAGAGTGGAATGTTCCCCTAAACCAACCACTACCTACATGTTTGGTCCTCTGATCGACGCACCACCATCCCATCCTGACACTGTTCTCACGACGCTGTCATACTTTGAGAAAACTCTCACTGAACTTGGGATGAAGACCTCAAATCTATCCGCTGACATGCAACTTTACATCGTAGCAACACTTATCAAGTGGGCCAGTCATGGGAACCGCTTCAAGTCAGTCATTCTTCGACCTGGTGGCATGCACACCCTAATGTCATTCAATGGCTGTATTTGAAACTTAATGAAAGCTAGTGGTCTTGAAGTACTGGTTGGGGCTGCATTTGGTGGTTTGACATCGATCATGAATGGCAAGGCATGGGTGAAATCATTGCGTGCCTTTCGTATGGTGATAGCAGCGTTGCTATACGACTTCCTCAAAGATGGTCCCAAGACATTGTTAGAGACTGGACGCAAATTTATTTGCTCGCTCTATTGTGTTGCTGCAGGCGAAAGCATGGCTTCTGCCAGTTATGCGCTCTACACCAAAAGGACAAGAGGGAAAGCTGTATGTGTGAAAACGCTTCCACCGACAGACGCTAATTTGGCATATCACATCCTGCGAGCACACTATCAAGTAATGCGCTGGAAGGCAGCAGACCAGCAGACACCGCCTGCTGTTGACATCGCTGCTTACGGGTGGGAGTTGGTCAGTGGTGCAGGGTGTGTGCCAACTCCACGCATTGCAAGAGGACCAGCAGATCCTCCTGCCCTCATGGACGTCATCAACTGCCAATGCAAAGCTGTCGGGAAAGCTTGCAGCAGTCATGCATGTAGCTGTCATTCTGCAGGATTGTCTTGCAAGCCATACTGTTATTGTGTTGGCGAAGCCATGTGCTGCAATCCTTTCACCAAACATGATGAGAATGAAGCTAGACATGATAATGAGGATGAAGGTGATAGTAAGGAGGAAGAGGGGAGCTAGACAGAATGGGGAATAACCTTTCCTATGAGAACGTAATTGGAATGATTTATCGTTTAAATACCAATGGTTAATAATGTACGCTGTGTTAATGCCCAAATGAAACTTGCCATTGCAAACAAGTTCTCAGTGTGTATCAGTAATTATATAATTCAGTACTTCTGACGTTATACTTTTAAATTGTTGTACCATGTTGTGTCATTTCCCAAGCTTTTTGTGCTTCTTGTCAGCTGTAGTCATATACACAGGCTTAAATTAAGGCTTCACCAGAAACTTCCAACTGTATATAATTCATAAATACCTATAATCTTGGAGATTTTGTCTGGGACTGGGATACTGAGTTCCATACATAATTGAAGAGAGTTGGTGAGCGAATTGTTAAAGTTTTACTGTTGTTTTTAAGTTATTGGTAACAGTTGTATAGTACACGGACTTATATACACTGGACTGCTATCTTCTGCCGCTCGCGGCGCTTCGCGAGCGGCGGAGTTAGCTGCAAAGGTCACGAGCTCAGAAGAGGTATTCCTGATTTCCGGTCTGCTAGCCACTGCATGGAGTTGCCGAACATCGAGAGGATTCTTGCGGTAAATAAAACTGTTTAATTCAATAATAGTGAGAATGTTCCTAAACGATGACTGTACCTAGGTTGGTAAATGTTGTGGCTATCTCCAGTGTAGTTCTAAATGGTTTATTTAATTCTATTTTCGTCGTACATGACCTATAATGTGCACCGGTGTGCCGGCGTAAATTAATGGCGTAAACAATACCGAACTTCCGAAGGCAAGGCAGATTTTATCTTGGGCAAGTGACGCAAGTTTTAACCAGTCTACTGTCTTGCCATGCGTGTAAGTTCATAGATTTGAATTATATGTAATGTTTAAATACACATAATAATTTTATTTAACCGATCTGTCATTCTGTGCTGTCAGTTTATACCTGCCCATGGCCTATGCCTAGGCCCATTTAGGCATTGCTAACTGTTTTCAATATTGACTGCCATTCGCTTGTATTTAATATTTATTTGTATAATTTTTATTTTGATGAATGTTCATGTGCAATTTATTTATTCTGGTCCTGTTTTATGACATTGTTGTGAATAAAATATCACTACAACTATTGCTAATTATAATAAATAATAATGCAATTACTTCTAGAAATGTAAACATTACTAAGAATTGTGTATTTGTTATTTTTAGTTTATTTATTTAAATCCTTGGGATGGATATACAATAATTCTGTCATGTGTTTGATTAATTATTGTAGTTATTACATGCACTTTGAATTCTTTTATTTCAGAAATCTCGCACCTGAAAGTTACACACAATACGTGTGTGCATAATTACAAGCTGAAGATGACACAGCAGCATATCTAGGCCGTCTAAAGATACAGTCCCTGTGAACACGACATGTGCATTGCAGTTTTAATGGACAAGAACACAGCATTATTGTATTGTCTGAACAACACTATCTGTCAGTTAACTGTGAAGGTACATAGCTTACAAAATCATCAATATAATTATCATAGGCATCATCTGCATACACTAAATAGTTTTACATAATTTATCTCACAGAATGTGACACTTAATACACGTTGAATAATACAAACTTAATTACAAGACACTGGTATTAGACAGTTTCTGTACGACACACTGGATTATGAACATTCTTGGGTAGATCTTGCAGAATATTGTGAATATTGCAAAAAGACAGTATTGTGAGGTGGAGTAATGTGAGCAGCTTCTTCATCGTGCACTTTATCCCTATGGAGGGTAACGCAGTAAGCAGTCTTGCATTTGGCACACGAGATGTTGGAGTCGGTGACGAAACACTGTGAACATTTATAAACATTACTTCATCAAGTTCATGTTGAAATGCAGAATATCATGAAACGGTAACAATTTATTACTGATCTCTACTGACCCTGCAGCATTAGTCCAACCTGTAAACAAGTGAAGTGTGACAACTGGGCTTCATTGTCATGGATTAATCTGTTTGTTATTTAGATAATATGTATTAATAAAGTTATTATTTATGTTGTAATGACATGTATTTATTGATGGTTGATCATAATGTTTCATGTGGTTCTAAACACTGCATACGTTATATTTACTTCATAATTATTTACTGCAGGCTTTCATAAAAACATAGCCATTAGTTGAGTTAGCATGCTAACATTAGCCAATATTAACTTATTAATTAAAGTAGTGTTAATATGAAATTACTGGCTAATGTCTATCTACTACCGTAATTAATGTGAAAATGTCTTAATAATTATGGACATTATGGCCTTTTATTCATGTGTATATGTATGAAGCACGGCTACTAATTATATATTGATTTATTAATTGCTTTATTTTTAATTATTTTTTATTACATAATTGTTTTATTTATATCTCTTACCATTAAAATGTCGTTCAATACAATAACATCTTATACGTTTTATTTTAAAATCACTGACACGGATTATGGCGCACTACAATCACGTGATTTACGCTTGATCTCAAAACATGCCTCAAAACTTGTTTGCGTCGTGTTAATTTGCGACAAATAACTTTGCTGCGAGGTTATATACATCCTAACGAACAACCCGTAGTATTTATACCACAAATGTTTTGTCCTTTCGCTGCACATTAATGATTTTACATTTATCGCGCATGCGCAGAAACGTCAAATGGAACGTTTATAACACCAGAAAAATGTAAGCGCTACAACGGTCTCTCGCCATATGGCAGGACAGCATGGTCCCAGCATGCACTTGCCATTTAAATCGCCTCGACGTTCCTGTGGAGCCGGATCTCTCTACCATATCATCACCTGTGTGCAGTGGAAGTTTTTAAAATCTAACATTACTTCTACTAGTTCTAGAACGTCAATGTTGTCACAAGAACAGTGCCTCATTCGCTCTTTGACGATGTTGTCTGGGAAGTAAATATTGTTACCACAGATATACCGTAAATCTCCTTACACACGCGGTACCACCCATAATTAGCGGTTACAATTATATATATATATATATATATATATATATATATATATATATATATATATATACTTTAGAGCGCAGTGGCTCATGGGTAGAGCTAATAGTAATAACCGTGGCGCCAAAAGGTTGCTCAGTAAACCTGCGTGCATGCGTGAACATTAGCTAGTATTGTGAATGACACAAAGGATCTTGTGAAGCTATAGAATCCTTGATGACACTCTCCAAACAGCGATTCGTTTCATCTGGGTGGTTCCCGAAATCTAGACGTGTGACGTCATAATTGTACGTTTATCGATCACGTGATCTCTTCAACAATCACTATGACGTATTTGTTTGGATTTTTAACATATCGCGTCCGGTGCCAGGCCAAGGCCAGGAGTGGAACTCGGTCTACTTCTGACATTGGTCCATCGACCACTTCAGTCAATACAACAAAAACTGATTGAAACTACGGAAGATTTCTAACGGTGATGGACTTTATCTCTATATTTAAACAAAATATGCCAGCAGGGTAAATACGTTTAAAAATAAAATTGACACTTATCTGGCAAGGGCGGGCTATTCCTAGGTTGAACACTTATAATTTTTAGGAATTGTTTTCATTTTTAGAAATTATTTTAATACTGATTAAATTATTTATTCATATATATATTTTAATTAATTTATTATTATAACAAATACTTATTATTGTAGGACCTTTTATGTATTTTTTATGATACTTGTTTATTTTCAGAGACAACATATACTTTTTATTTTACTTATGTATTTAGAGACAACTTATAATTTGTTTATTTTTTACTTATGTATTTTTGGAGACAACGTATAATGTTTATTTTATTTATGTATTTTTAGAGACAACGTATTTTAATTAGTAGCATTTTAGTGGCATTTTATCATTTTGTATATTTATAATTGTAAGTATAATACTAATTTATGTACACTTTTATAAGTAATTTAATTAGTTTAGTGAACACTCGATAAGCCATAGGCTTCCTTGTTCACGTGCCGTCTGGAGCTTGGCTCTGGACGGCAACTTGTTAAACCTTGTTAAAACCAAAACCCTGCGCATAACATCATACGAAAACCTTGCGAGACACCCTACTGGAAAAAGTAAAGGATTTCATTAGCTTACACATTCAACAAGGGCCTTAACTCCGCAAAGCAGTAGCTTTGATGTGTACAAAAACACACTGGACAGACTATGTATGACTCAGACTAACTCGTAAGGTACGGAACAGAGAAATGCCATTCATCCACAACTTCGACCGTCGATGGCCGCTTCGTGCAGCTTGTCTACAGGAAGTCGGGTGACAAGTCCATCTATCTTCACGAGCCGTGGGCCTCTGGGTGCAGCAGACGAATGCATCAGCAGACGACAGATCGTTTTATCGAAACGTTTATTTGTTCCTCGAGACGTTAATCAATCGTACACCGCTGTTGGCTGTTGAGATGTGGGACGATCGTATTACGTGGCGTACAACTGATTCATCGAGCGGCCGAACATTGTGTTGGGGTCTTGCATAATACTATTCTTTTTGATACTCCTACAAGTCTTGGTCTGAAAGAGGAGGATGTTGGCGCTTACGTTCGTGACGTAAAATATTCGCGTTCTCGTGTTGCATTAGTATTGACCAAACTGCTGACACGGTTATGTTGAATTTTTAGTAGTGTTATAGTATACTATTATTGATTAATTATTAATTCATTTATACATTTTATTTATGATTAAAACACAACTACTTGTATTCAGAGTGGATATATATGCCTGTTTTTTTCGGGTGTCTCGCAAGATCTGGCTATATCACAAACTGGCTACCTAACAAGAAAATGTAGTGAAAAAGACTTCACGGCATATAATCAAAGTGTGTGAATCCGACATCAAAGAGCGCCGCAACTTATTATATTACTGGTTATGCCATACTATTTGACAGCAAGATTCTCGTTGAAGTCAACTTGTGAAGTCACGCATCTGCCGCCAGGTTTGACAGCGCCTTCATCTTCGACTTTTTTGTGCAGCTGCGTTTTCCATGTCTTAGTTGTTATAATTACATGATTAACTTGATGTGTAGAACCTTATTGTATAGAAATGTATCGCTTGAGGCAATTTTCTAAAGTATAATTGTAGTATTATGTTCCAAAGCTTAGGCTAAGCCTAGGCCTAGGCCCTAGCTAAACAAAACTCAAAAGGCCCACAATCGTAATCATGGCGTAAAGCCGACAGCTTCAAAAATAAAATCAAGATATGATGATAAATATGGCCCTTGTGAAATTATCTGTGTTGATTTATTTTTTATGAATTATTGAATCAAGGTGTTGCTTAGTATAATATTGATTTCACTGTTATGTAGCATCATAATGACACAACTAGGAAATCTTCTGCCAGGTCAAAAATCCGTGTCATTTAAGATTATTCAAGGGCAGATAACACGCACGGTATTTTTGACATACTCACATAGTCATAGGCGTTTCGAGATTTAGAATTTGTCATTTTAATATATTTTATTGTAGGTACTGTTTGGTTTATGATAATTTATATATATATATATATATATATATATATATATATATATATATATATAATATATATCACAATACCTGTCCACATCTTGACAGAATGTCATCACTGGGAAAACAATTGACATTTTGGTACAAAGATAACTGAGGAATATGTAAATGGTCATGCCAGAATTTTGTTAGCAAAAGTAAAACTATGTAAACATTTCAGGTATGTGTGTTCTACCACATTTTTACAGAATATCATCACTGGGAGAGATGGAGAGTTTAGTTAAAAAGATGTAAAAGGTGTGAAATTGGAAATGCCAAATGTGGAGGATAATCTTCCGGACGACCTGCATAGGTGGCTACGCACACGTGGGTTTTTCACTTACAACGCTTCATTTCACTTACAGCTCTTCATATTCACCTCTTTCTACAAGTTAGACGTCTAATAACGGGGAGGGGGCGGAGGGAGGGATGGAGGGAGGGAGGGAGGGAGGGAGGGAGGGAGGGAGGGAGGGAGGGAGGGAAGGAGGGGGGACGGAAGGAAGGAAGGATGGAAATGGGGAAAATAGTAAGACAGCCAATGGCAGACAGATGGACAGAGCCAGTGGCATAAGATGCATATTTGGCTTAATTCACAAACGCATGCAATGTGGTGCACTGGTCTGGTGTTCATAATAGATATGCTCCTCAGCTTCCTAGCTTCTTCATCCATCCATTGTCGGCTCACCTATTGTTTTCGATTACGAGTTTGCTTAATCCCTTGGTCTTATCGCGTCACTGAGCTTGATTTTCGAGGATATTGGCGCAAAAGAAGTTATTATTATTATTATTATAAGTTATACATCGTCTGCTTTTAAGGCCTACAAGTAGGTCACGATACAAGGCGAGATTCCGCG
Organism: Oasisia sp. SBJ-2009; assembly: GCA_964017155.1. Classification (NCBI taxonomy): domain Eukaryota; kingdom Metazoa; phylum Annelida; class Polychaeta; order Sabellida; family Siboglinidae; genus Oasisia; species Oasisia sp. SBJ-2009. Next base: position 41,388,964 of record OZ024860.1, read on the forward strand.
CGACTGGAGCTGATTGGGGACTGGACATTAAGAATACTATACGATAGATGACAGTTGTAACTTCCGACTGATGAATACTAGAAAAATCAGGTCATACATATCTTGTATTATACCTTTCTTATCTTATATGCCAGATTTAATATTGAGTTTACCCCACTATCATAGACATATAGCGATTTGCGTAGTGCAGATAATAGACGCTCCCCACAATGTTAGGCCGTGTGTGTCTTTTGAGGGATTTGCATTTTACTTTGCTGTACGTTATGGTTTCGATAAGCACTTATATCTGACAAGTTGTCTAAATGCACATAATCATAACACACACAAAATCGCACTTTTCATTATTAGTGAACATCGCCAAACACAAGTACAAGCCGGCGATGCCATGGCAACCACCATAATAATCGATTAAAATTCATGATTTCCGTGATCATTGTCACCGGCAACGTGTTCCACTGCTTCTGTTTGTAATAATCTTTCGAACAATATTTAACGGAAAACACTAGTTGGGAACAGTTCGATTATTACAACCAAAACAAAACAAAGTCCTATATAATACGTTAACATGCCCACATGGTCATGGAGAATATGAACGTCCTGCCCCCAACTGCCCTCAGCCTCGTTTTCGCGCGCGAGACTTGCACGCCCTATTAAGCTTCGTTCAATTTAATAAAACGGTGACAAACTATACATAACTCTTGCATTGTATTTATAATTAACTTTCTTGCGGTGAGCGCAATCACGTATTCTACACTTGACCTTGGCCTGAGACCGGACGCGAAATTTTAAAATCGACATCACGTGATCGGTAGACGTAACTTTATGACGTCACACGCCAAGATTTCGGAAATCACCCAGTTGAAACGAGAGAAGTCATAATGTTACGTCTACCGATCACGTGATGTCGATGTTAAAATATCGCGTCCGGTCTCAGGCCAAGGTCAAGCGTGGAACTCGTGATTTAGCTCACCGAGACAACGTTAATGGGCTTCCACAAATCCACGCTAGTCGCTAGAGGCGCTTATACGCTGAGAACCTAGTTGCGTCTCAGCGCCTCCAGCGACTAACGTGGATTTGTTTATATGTTTTGCTGAACGCTTGTTTAAAAATTAATCATCCTCAATTAGCTATTGACCGTGCAGGCGCGTAGCCAGCGACAGTTTGTATATGGGGATACCGTATGTGTGATCAATAGACAGAACAGCGTGCCAATGTGTGGTCGATAGACAGAACAGCCAAAACAACGCCATTTTGGCACTGAATAAGTGAATTCAATCGAACGTCCCGAGACGTTTCATCGACTGTAAATATACATTAATGTAGATATTATGCTTTCATATTGACGGACATACTATACGATATCAATATTTAACTATGTGTGAAGACGTAGCAGTCTCGTGTGAGCTATAGATGGTTTTAAACATCCTTTCCCGCATCAAGCCAGCAAACCTGTCGTCGGGCCACCAGTCGACGTTCCATCTGCTGTAAAGGTACATTAATGTATATATTATGCCTTCATATTAACTGACATATCAGACTACATCCATGTTTAGCTATGTGTGAGGCTTCGGAGTCATGCGAATTCAACAGCTGATTGTAGGATGATTTAAACAAGCGTTCTGCAAAATCTTCCGTACACGCCGTGTAACACGGAGCCGCATTTTACATACGTCAAGAATACGTAAAAAACGGCACACAGACCCTAGTTGCGTCAGAGCGCCTTCTGTCGGATTAGTTATTGTGGTACCTCATTATAAATACAATACAAGCGTTATTTATAGTTTGTCACCGTGTTACTGAATGGAACGAAACTTATGAAGCAGACTATGTATTATTATTATTATGAACAGCAGTGCCCGATTTTTTTGAATTAGTAAAATATGCACTTTGTGCCACTGGCTCTCTCCATCTATCTGTTATTCACTTTCTTAATATATTTTCTCTCCTTCCCTCCCTTGCTGCCTACCTCCCTCCATCCATCCACCTATCCCTTCCTCCCTCCCTCCATCCCTTCCTCCCTCCACGCATACATTCATCCATCTATCTATCCCTCTATACTTTCTTCCATCCACTCACAACCAACAATATCTTAACATTCCTATCTTAACATAGACGACGTGGCGTTGGTGTTCAACCAATAAGTTCACAATATGTAACGTTGCTTATTACATTTTATAAATTCGCGATAGGAAGCGGCATTTTCCCATTGCAAAAACCACTAAATTAATTACTTTAGTTACAACGAGGATTACCGCCGGGACAAACGCTTGGAGGAAAGTCGACAGGGTGATGGGAGATAGACGAATATCATGTAAACGTAAAGGAAATGTGCTCAGCTCGTGTGTTACGCCGGCACACCCCAATGAACTAGACACGATGGCACTAACATAGTAACAACCGGAGAAGGTCCAGATTCGCTAAAAATCAACCTGGTAAGAATAATCTTGGGACTTAAGAGAGCTGATAAGAGAAACATGGATGAACTGAGAGTGGAAGTTGGAGTGAAGGAAATTTATGAGAAGATATTGGTGAGGAGTCTGGAGTCTAGAAGGCTGGTCATTTGGAAACAAATAGGAGATGAAAAACTGACAAAATAAGCAGATGCCCAGAAAGTTGAAGGGAAATGGAGGCGAGGAAGACCGAATGATGGGGGGGGGGGTTAAAAGTGCATTAATAGTGACCTAGAAATAGTGGGAGAAGAATGGGGGAAATGATAGAAGGAATTGGAGACTGCTGACAGAGAACGTAGTAAGAGAAAAGTGAGAGGGAGAAAAAGACAACGGAAAAGGAAATCATGGTCAACTCATCCCTGATGACAATAATGCCAAGAAAACAATAACAACATATTACAATGTTACCATAGTCTAGTAACCGGGCAACTATTATTTTAAATCCTTAACAACTATTAGCCATCATGCACATTGAGAATAATGACATTTTCATTGTTCTGTCAACTCTTATGCTGCAGCCAGCGACAAAAGTGGAGAGTCCCTGACTTAATCCTATTTGAATGATGACAAACTTCTTTGCGAAAGGATAGGATTGGGGGGGAAACTTCTACACAGGCATCCTGATACCCATCTGTACTTTTTGACCCTATGAATTAGGCAGCCAGTTATTGGTACTCCGTTCCTCACCACCATAATTGCTTTCCGGGATTGGGGGGCCATGGCCCCTGGCCATCCTCTGGCTACGCCACTGTTTCATCTGGGTAGTTCCCGAAATCTTAACGTTTGACGTCATAATATTACATCTACCGATCACGTGATGTTGATGATAAAATATCGCGTCCGGTCTCAGGCCAAGGTCAAGCGTGGAACACGTGATTGAGCTCACCGAGACAAAGTTAATTATAAATACAATACAAGCGTTATGTATAGTTTGTCACCGTTTTGTGGAATGGAACGAGGCTGATGAAGCAGACACTGTATAACTTATTATGAACATCAGTGCATTAGTTTGCGAATCAAGCATAAGATGCACTTTATGCACGCTCGGTTATATTTAGACTCGCGTTTCTAAGAGCTTTGTACCAGATTCTTCGTAAGATTTAATTCGAAACAGTAAACTCTTATCCAAAAATGTTTCCTTTTATGGATCAAAATTGCGGTATATAAAAGAAGTAATGCGTTATAAAGCTATCTGAACATTTGTCTTGATTCTTGTGGCCTGGAACTGACCAGGAGATAACGGAGAGAAGTCGCAATATAATTCTATTTTAGTTTTTGTCCCTAGTGTCACGTGTCAACACTAATATTAGGATTAAGGCTTCTGCTGTGGGTGCACCGACTCTTTGGAATATGCTTCCTTCTAGTTTTAATTGAAAATATTGCTAAATTTCGCCGTAATTTAAAGACATACCTTTACAACCTTGCCTGTCCACCACAGCTCCCTGGCGTATCGATCAATCTGATGACAACTGGGTTTGTTTATTGACTCTGAGATCGATCAACCATTTTATTTTGATGCACCTCTGACCTTGGTTTCTAAGGATTTAGGCGCAATAAAACATCCTACTTATTATCACCACATGGTGCGCCATTTAGGCCGACACCGATTGAGCTACGCGAGTAACTCGAGTAACCCGAGTCACAATCGAACATACAAGATTACTTGCTCACGTGACCCTTCTTGACATAGATAAATAAGGTCAATTTTCAAAGCCGCTACTCGAGGCAATCACGGTTTTGAGAGAATTACTGATTACTTTATTTTATTTATTTACACAAGGGGTTTATCTCCGTGATCACGATCATCGCTGTTCAATTTGGATTACTCTCGTGGTACTGCGTGATACCACGTTAGGGTTACGCGAGTAACTCGAGTAGGCCAATCGAAGTCGGCCTTAGATTCTGTGCAATTCCAGGCGGGTTTCTGCGTCAGCTGTAATCTTACAACGACACGGCAAGAGAGTGAACCTTCGTGACAAAACCGGTGCACGAAGTTGCCTCTGCGACCCAGCGGCTGGCGGGTCAACACGACTCGGTAATTAGACACGACAGCAGACACTGTCCTTGTTGCAGTTATTACTCCCCGGAACACCTTCGCCAGTGATAGCGGCGCCTGGAACGACATTGTCACCGGGCGCTCTTAACGACACAGCTGCCGACGTGTCTCGTTCAGTCTCACAGGTTCGGTGATTGCAAGAAGCTGTCTGTGGTGATTGGTAAACCGTGCGTCCGTGCTGTTTTAGGTTCTCGTAATGCAACGCGGCAATGACCAGTTTCCGATCACTTCGAAGATGGGTGTATTTTATGCTTCCCATATATAAACAAAACACACACACGTACACAAGCAAACACACACACACACACACACACACACACACACACACACACACACACACACACACACACACACACACACACACACACACACACACATACACGAACACATCTGCAAGAACGAACACACGCACCCACATACTCGCCAGGTGCACGCACGCATGCATAATCAATATAAATTTCCACCCATTTCAAATAAATAACCATATTGATAGACGGTCTAACAGCCAATGCATCTAGCGGTAATTTGTCAATATCACGCACGGCAGCAGAACTGCAGCGGCCGGTTGAATCCAATGCACTCTGCTGTGCATTGGATTCGACGACGTGGCTAGGTTCCTTTGTCGTGCTGGCAGAAAGCTACCTTCTCATTGCACTCGCTCGCTCGAGTAGCCACCTCCTCCCATGCGTGTATGATATGCATATGTGTGTGTGTGTGTGTGTGTGTGTGTGTGTGTGTGTGTGTGTGTGTGTGTGTGTGTGTGTGTGTGTGTGTGCGTGCGTGCGTGCGTGCGTGTGTGCGTGCGTGCGTGCGTGCGTGTGTGTGTGTCGGTGTGCACGCGCATGAGTGTGTGTTGGCATGCATACGTATCAATATGTCCGTGCGTGTGTGATGCGGGTAACCGTTCCTTCTTCGTGCATACAGTGTGTCGATCTGTGTGAGTTTGTATGTATATGTGGGTAAGTGTACGTGTATAACACACACGTATGCGTGTACATCTGCCAGTAGTTTCTACACGCGTGTAGTGAAACGTGTTTATCCGAGGTGACTCCTCGCTGCCAACTGACGCAGTGTGCGCGACAGACCGCGACATGATCAACACGTACAGTCGCACTTTGTCTACCAGAGGACATCATGTTGTGACACAGTTTCAGCGGCTGAGTCCGACATCACAGCGTCGGTCGTAAGACCGACTTTGTCCCACATGTGTGTACCACGTCCGTTGCATTACCACCAATTAAGCTAACGAAGGTACTGGGATTACTCAGAAACGACACTTAGTTGTATTCTTTCGCCTTTCAGGGAAATGTATCTGTGCTTGGATTACTGACGGATTCACTGTAGTGGTTCGTTTGTCATATATATTATCGTTGATTACCATTGACATGTTTGGCCATACCCACGCAACACACTAGCCGTGCGATGTTTGATAAAAACTGTTAGCTAAAATCATGAATCTACTTTGCATTGGCCTACGGTACAATGTTGACTGTTTTCCATTCAAAAGAACCTCCCTTGTTTATTGACAACCTTAACATTGGTTGACGTGGTATAGTTCTACCATTTTCAATAGCAGTTTGTGTGGAAATCCGTCAACTCCGGCTGACTTAATTGTTGTCCGTCAATGCTTCTGTTTTCTTAGCTCTGTCAGTTCAGAAGTTACCCGACTGCACCAGATGGTTTGCCTTAGCACTTAGAGCACTATACCATGTGTTGCCATTTGCTGTTGGAGAACCACGAATTCTCAACTATGAATAATGGAACCGATAGAAGCTACATTCAACTGCTGAACCATGACATTTACTACAAGGCATCATAGAGGGAGAACATACATAAGGGAAGAGATCGTGATGCAGTGCATCTTGGGAAATTGGCAAGAACCCATAGAGATGATTAAGTGCAAAGGAACAGGAGGCAAACAACTGGGTCACCTGCACCTAGGTATTTCCCAAGGGCCGACATCTCAGTTTGTATCCTCCGCGTACGTCTTAACTTGAATGTATTGTTTAATCTTGAAGGAGAAGTGTAAATGGAGGTTTCTTGATGAGTTTAAACATTTGTAAAGGCGCCGCGAAAATTATTCAACACCTGGTTGATGGGTATTGCTAGCATACATGACTGAACCGTCCCAGTGTATCTGACTGATCCGTTCGGGTCACGCGTCGACGTTGGCATTGTTCACATCGACCTTGCAATTGCTACCGTGGAAATTACGCGAGAACCTACTGCACTTAGTCTCAATCCATCTAGACAGACCAGTGCAGCTACGGCAGCTGTGTCTCGTGACGAGTACACACTTAGACTGTCCATTAAGCACGGATCTATTTATCGGCAGGAACGAATGCCTTCGCAATGCCCTCGGAGGTCGGCTTCTGTTGACATTTATGAGACTTAGTCGTGCCTCGATCGTCGGCTCGACTGTTGTCGCTCACCTTTTCTGTCTCACTTCAATTTCAAGTTCAAATACGTTTTTCCAGAAAGCTGACCTACTGCCACTGCTGGTGGAATAGACTGTATCGTTTGTGCCGTTGTACGGTGTAGTTTCGACAAGCTAAACCAATAACGCATTATACAAAATAGGTGAGTTCTAACGTAGTCTTTAGAACTACTTAAAGCGTTTTATACTTCACCTGTTCTTCCGAAGTCCACGCCAACATATCTGAAGCGAATTCCATTTTAAGTCTTGGCGTAATTACTACAGTAAAACACACACATCCCCATTGTTTATAGTCATTCTTCAGCTGAATGGACTGGATCAAGGTGGCATTAACGAAATTACACAAGCTGTGTCATTTTTAGACTTGATTTTCCCGGTTAAATTACCTCTGCTTCACCTACTCCGCTACAGCGCCCCATGGCTGTGAGCTATCACGTCAAGATTCATGTCTACGTCTTCACAGACGTCAGACGTACGCGCCATCCCTTGGGACACCGGCTCGGCCCCGGGAAAACTTCATATAAACACAATCGCTTACTCTTGATTTGGTTATCCCGGCTTCTCCGTGTTAGTCATACAGATTAAACTCGCTGCAACACCTGCCCGCGATACTCTATTGAATCACATCCACTGCTAATACGCCATCGCGACGCCACATTGCCGGCGTTATCAGAGCTAATCGATAATCAATAATGAGCGAGGCGAAACGACGATTAGCTGCTTTCATGGCGATAACGTAATTCGACGAGGAAACGAGAAATAAACGACGCTGATTCGTCGCCGATAATCGTTCGTCCTCTCCGCGCGCCTCGACGGTCTGTTGAGCCACGCCAGAGCCTTGTCTGCCGAGTGGGTCGCAGGTCGGTCCGGCTGTCCACGGCACGCGTAATGCGGCGAAGTGTCTTCGATTTACGCCGCTGTATAACGGAGCACCTCTTGCTGCAGTGGCTGCTTTTAAGGAAATCGTCGTCCAACCAACCAATGCGGACGTAACGAGAAATCAATGCGCGCTGTACTTCAGCGATTTCGCATTTCTCCGCCGCGCGTTTCGAAGACGTTCTGTCACACGCTGGCCGTTATTTGACGGCGCGGCGATACGTACCGGCCGTGTGGATCTAGTATGCGTCTGGTGGAAGGAGCCTGTAGAACCAGCGACTGTCGCTGTGCCAGCGTGGAGCATGTCGCAAGCAAGATGATGTCGCGTGGTTACGCTGAAGGCCAGTTAAGATCAATTCACGCAATACGTCGTTGCAGAAGACACGCAGGCGACGTCGCCAATTCGATGGTATTTCAAACAAGATTACTGCACGCAAAACTCAGTTCGTTATATGAATGATAGCTGTTAATAATTGGGTTTTTAACTCAACATGTTTGAGTAAGGTCATGCGTTTCGAGTGGAAAGTTTAACGTCGTGATATCATGTAACAGTGTCACACTTTGAAGGTGCTGGCGTTGATTTGCCACGCGACGATTCAGAAGTATTGAAGCCACTAGTGTCTGTCTTAACGTGACGTAGCAAAGTCACAGTCGACGCCAGCAGAAAAACAACGGAGCGCAGCAGCCTCCAGCAAGTGTATCGAACGTTAGAACGGATTATGTCGTTGCATCGATGTGCCGGATTATCCCCAAGACAAGAGTACGTATCAGCACGGCGACGGACGCGGCTTAACGGGGCTTTATGGTCGAATCACAACTAAGTGATCGCCCGATGAGATGTCTGCGGCCAGGAACACGCGGTAAACATCGCCCTACGATTCGACGGGAGACACTCACGGACACAGACTCGCGGACACAGACTCACGCTTCGAGGCGGATAAGTCATCGCGTGTTCGATTAATTGCGCAACGCTCCACCATGCTTGTTTGATGAGAGCCCCCTGTTGACACACAGCGCCCAGCATGCCGTACTGCACTGGGTGCTCGGCCCATAAGCGACCCACCAAAGCGTGCATGTGCGCCATCATCACGGCGTGGACTGTCATAGCGCTGTGTAGCCTGGTCATAACGACTCTACTCAACCTCGGGCCTTACATACAGGTGAGTGTAGTTACTTACGTCATTTAGCTTCGACTAAAGCCGGAATACACAGGCGCTTTTCTTCCGACCAGACGAGACCCGACCAGACCAAAATAAACCCGATTAAACCAGACTCACACCGGCTGCTGGAAAATAATCTACACCGACTGAATCAGACGCAATGCCAGCATGACGGATTAGGCTGGTATCGATTGAGCCCCGATTTCAGGGTCGTGGGGATACACCAGTCGACTGACACCGATCCAACCCATCTAAACCAACAGTCCGGTCCGGTCCGGTCCGGTCCGGTCCGGTCCGGTCCGGTCCGGTCCGGTCCGGTCCGGTCCGGTCCGGTCCGGTCCGGTCCGGTCCGGTCCGGTCCGGTCCGGTCCGGTCCGGTCCGGTCCGGTCCGGTCCGGTCCGGTCCGGTCCGGTCCGGTCCGGTCCGGTCCGGTCCGGTCCGGTCCGGTCCGGTCCGGTCCGGTCCGGTCCGGTCCGGTCCGGTCCGGTCCGGTCCGGTCCGGTCCGGTCCGGTCCGGTCCGGTCCGGTCCGGTCCGGTCCGGTCCGGTCCGGTCCGGTCCGGTCCGGTCCGGTCCGGTCCGGTCCGGTCCGGTCCGGTCCGGTCCGGTCCGGTCCGGTCCGGTCCGGTCCGGTCCGGTCTGGTCGTGCAAAAAATGGCCGTTGACATACAACCTTTATATATAGAACACTGTATGAAATGAAATAAAAGTCCGTCCCTGTCTGACAGGAGTGGCGGTATCGGCGGACGACGTGTGACGTACTGAGTACGTTCTACACGACGCAGTACGTGTGTACGTGTGGCGTACACTGCCAGTCCACCTACCCCTGCTTCTTCGTGCACGTCACCTTCACAGACGGCCGCGACGTGCGGGCGTCAGTGGGACTCTACACGGACACCACACAACAGAAGAGTGTCGTCGACGTCGCCACGGAGCACCAGGAGATGGTAGGTCTAGTCTGGTTGGTTCATTCGTGTCGTCGACGTCGCCACGGAGCACCAGGAGATGGTAGGTCTAGTCTGGTTGGTTCATTCGTGTCGTTGAGGTCGCCACGGAGCACCAGGAGATGGTAGGTCTAGTCTGGTTGGTTCATTCGTGTCGTCGACGTCGCCACGGAGCACCAGGAGATGGTAGGTATAGTCTGGTTGGTTCATTCGTGTCGTTGAGGTCGCCACGGAGCACCAGGAGATGGTAGGTCTAGTCTGGTTGGTTCATTCGTGTCGTTGACGTCGCCACGGAGCACCAGGAGATGGTAGGTCTAGTCTGGTTGGTTCATTCGTGTCGTCGACGTCGCCACGGAGCACCAGGAGATGGTAGGTCTAGTCTGGTTGGTTCATTCGTGTCGTCGACGTCGCCACGGAGCACCAGGAGATGGTAGGTCTAGTCTGGTTGGTTCATTCGTGTCGTCGACGTCGCCACCGAGCACCAGGAGATGGTAGGTCTAGTCTGGTTGGTTCATTCGGGTCGCTTAGTCTAGTTAGTTCATTCATATAAGGTATGTCTTCTCTTTCCTCTTCTTCTGCCTCCTCCTCTTCTTCTTGCTTTTGTCGTTGTTGTTGTTGTTGTTCTTCTTCTTCTTGTTCTTCTTCTTGTTCTTATTCGTCTTCTCTTTCATCTTCCACTCTTCTGCCTCTAGTTTGTTTTAATCTTCGATTATTCTTCTGGTTCAGTCTCCTCTAGTAAACTAAACCACTACTAAAAAAATCAACATAACCATGTCAGCAGGTTGGTCGCAATGTTCGGTACATCAAAGAGATCAATACTAATGCAACAACGGAACGCGAGTATTTTACGTCACAAACACAAGCGCCAACATTCTCCTTCTTTCAGACCAAGACTTGTAGGAGTATCAAAAAGAATAGCATTACACAACACCCCAGTGTAAACTGGCCACACAATGTTCGGCCGCTCGATGAATCACTTGTACGCCACATAAAACGACTGTCCAACATCTCAACAGCCGACATCTAAAGCAGCGTTGTATTATTGATTAACGT
>OZ024860.1:41407439-41423078 GCA_964017155.1 Oasisia sp. SBJ-2009
TCCCACGTCGCGCTCCGTGCGACGACGACGACGATCACCCTGGGTGGTCCCGACACGCCGCTGGAGACGACGAGGGTCGTGTTTGACGACTGTCGGACGCCGTCGTGTGACTCCAACGTCGACCCGTGACTAGAGCCACCTTGTCCGTCACTCTGTCCGTCGTCAACTTGCAGCAAACCTCGACTGTTACCGTTGCTGCTTGGAAAAATGGCCGTGGTGGCAGGTTGAGATGTGTTTTATTGACGTAGGAACAATGTCAAAGCATTCACACTGTGAACAATGTCAAAGCATTCACACTGTGAATAATGTTAAAGCTTTCACACTGTGAACAATGTCAAAGCATTCACACTGTGAACAATGTCAAAGCTTTCACACTGTGAACAATGTCAAAGCATTCACACTGTGAACAATGTCAAAACATTCACACTGTGAACAATGTCAAAACATTCACATTGTGAACAATGTTTCTGACATACTGAAAGCAAGGCGAAGGGCCCAAAACGTTTATCTTTTTTTAGATTAAGGGCCTATATCTATATTAATTAATGATGGACAAACAAGGTCATTGTAAATGCTACTGTTTTACTTACAAGTCATGAGAAATTTTGAATAACCGCAGTAATAAGTATAATAACATTGCATGTGGAATTGTTTTGATATGTTTCTGTGGTGTGTATAAAAAAATTCATTCACATAGATGTACTTACTATATTGTTGATATTGACTGTTTACTGTGTTTTATTTCTTGCAAGACATGCTGTAGTTTTGATCGTTTGTGTAGGTCCCTTTCAGCATGTCTTCACTGTAGAGTAACATTCCAGTACTGAATACAATAATTTGGTTTGGACAGCAGTGGAGTTTTGTGGTGACTCTTAATGGGGTAATTTGGAGGTTTTTGCCCCCCCCCTCAGACTATTATTTTTAGATCCACCTGACCATATGACACAACATTCTGTTGTCTCTCTTTCAAAAACAATGAACAATGTTTTATATGTGTAATTAAATATGGTGTCTCTCGCGTAATAACAACAGCAGCATGTTAAATACAAAACTCATATTTATTGCAGAAGCATGAAAATATCGATGGTTTCTATATTAAAATAAACTACACCCTGAAAAGTCCGGTTTTGTCAAATTCACGTCATCAAACGATCGTTCACCAATGTAGACTGTTATTTATTGTCACAAAGTCTACCAATTCTCAGTCGCCAATGGTTCTGTTATATTCACTCTTCTATTAATCAGATGACCGACTTTAAAATAACAAACAAATTCCAGACGCCAACTTGTGTTTAGATGTGACATTGTGATGACATGGTACAGGCAAGGAACATAATAGAACAACGACTGTTATAATATAAATGTTTACAAAGTTATTTACAATCGTCATAGTTACATAAGTCATATGCAACTAACTGTTATATAAGTTAATTGTCAATTTATTTGGCCCAACCGTCATACGTTCTGTAATAATAGTTAAATACAGACAATTTTATACTAGCCATATGTGCAAGGTTACAACCACAATCTGTGTATGACCACAATCTATAAAACACATTCTGTGTGAGCGCACGTTTTTGGTTGGCTCTTCTTATATATGTTTCCTTTTGCCAACAGAAAGTGTGTTCTAAACAACGCATTAAATTGAATACCGAACTTGATCAATATGAATGCTCTGAAGTTGAACCAACAAATTACAGTTGAACACTTACATACATAAACCCACTCGGAACAGAAGTAGTTGTGTTTTAATCATGAATAAATATTCATTCAAATTTTTTATTTTGATCAATAATTAATCAATAAAATAAGAATAAGATCTGATTTGCACCATTACTACCAGAAAAACGTGTGCTTGATAAAAGTTATCTCTGTGATACAGTAAATATATAATATACTAGAGCACTACTAAAGCTCAGGCACCAGATGATGGCAACGATACGCACACTATTGTGATCATTCGTATTGTGGGCATTTCAATATGCACAGACGAGAAACATACCGTCAAAACAGCTTACCAACCAACCCTTGTACAAAGAGTTGGTAAGGGCGAATCGAAAATGTGAGGATATATTTTTTCTCCTGTGAGCACTGCATGTTTGCATCAACTTCCTGAAAGCAATGGGCCAACACCTGGACAGTGCTGGGCTGGATGACTTGTGGACATAATATGGTATGTATGCTGAGAACAACGCCGATATCATGCTGGACGGCAAAGCCTACTACCGTGGTGTGAGGGGACACTAACTAATATGAAACACTCTGGTGCATCAAATGGCAAATGCGTGATGCGTGGCTATCTAGATGTGGTCATGAAGATGAAGTGACTGTACTACAACTTGTCTAAAATGTGGTCAAATGGTTCCAGAAGAAACGTGGCTACCACACAGTAGAATCATTCTGCAACGCTGTGGAACAATTGTCAAATGACCTGAGGAGTTCAAGGTCTCATGACGACGTTTAGTAAGGTGTACAGTCCAGACGTCAGGATGTCGTCGACGTACATACACATGGTGGAGGTCTGCTGGACTTCATCAGAGCTGAGAGGGATGGTAACTGGACTCTCCATTTAAAATCAGTTGCTGTAATGCATGACTCACAATATATTGGTGTCAGACGTTTGGCGACTACGCTGATGTGTTCTTGAACAGAGTGACAAATAACTGCATAAGTCACACAACATTTGACCGGTACACAGCGCAACATTCAGTCAATCGAAAGAGGGAAGGAGAGACAGAAATAATATGACAGTGAATGACAGACATATGAACAGAGCCAGTCGCAAAAGATGCATATTTTGCTTAATTCACAAACTCTTGCACTGATGTTCAAAATAAATTATCCATTGTCTACTTCTTAAATTTCGTTCTAATCAATCAAACGGTGACAAACTATAAATAACGCTTGTATATTGTATTTATAGTTAACTTTGTCTCGGTGAGCTCAATCACGAGTTCCACGCTTGACCTTGGCCTGAGACCGGACGCGAAATTTTAACATCGACATCACGTGATCGGTAGACGTAACATTATGACGTCACACGGCAAGATTTCGGGAACCACCCAGTTGAAACGAGCCGTTGTTTAGAGGGTGTCATTCACAATATTAGATTAATGTTCCTGCATGCACGTAGGCTTACTCAACGAACGCTTGGCGATATGGTTATTACTATTATACTTGCGATAGCGAGGCACGCGCACCCCTTAAAGGGGGACTGAAGCGGCCGAACAACCACAGCCCAAACATAAGAACATATAATTTACAGCACTAGTGACCATAATTTGACAAGCCCAGTGTCACGGTATATTTTTAATAAATTTTCAAAGTGAGCTACTTTCGACACAGGGCGCCGCCATTCCGCCTGGCCATATTGCTGGTTGTACTCGGGTTTGTTTACAATCACCGGAAGCACGTGTCGACAGGCGGCGCAGCATAGCTCTCGCAAAAACGGACGAAACGCACTCAAACCAAATATAATTAAACACATTAATGCACTGTATGCCTAATAGATATACCATAATTGTTAGTAAGCATTATTTAACATACTTCCACAAAGGATTCCTGTAGAAAAAGCAGGTTTGAGATGATGAAGTTTGCGTGTCCGCCTGCGGCGAGTTCAGCGGAGTCGGCGGTGGTCACTTTCGAACGCCGATTGTAAGCCTAATTTCGAATGTGACGAGCACAACGAGGCGCTGAACCTCAAAACATAAGCTTCGACCAGAGCTACAGGTCCGTGTTTGATTGATTGGCTTGCATATAAGTACGCAGCGACGAAGTAAAGTTCGTCGAACTCGACAGGAAAACCGGACATGATTTCCTTATTTGGAATGTGATTCGGCGCGTAGGAAGTGACAAGCCGGCGACTCGGCACTCACGAGTTCCGTCATGTATCGTTACGACTACAATTTAATCCCACAGTTGTATTTCACTGTCTGCATAATACACGAATGTGACCTAAGAAAAGTTTAAATGTAGTAAGAAATGTGAATGTAATAAAATAAATCTATGTGTAGATACAAGTATTTAATTTGAAATAAAAATGTTTAAAATCCACTGAATTTGTTTAGGTCAACAGATCGCCAGATCTAGCGGTGCGTTGGTTGCTAGAACCAGCTCGAGTTTCTAGGTACAAGTAAAAAAATGTTTTTGACATAGACAGTGGTGGAATAATTTTCTTCAAGATAGTGACATAAAAAGAAATGCCAGCTACGACCGTATCAGGCGTATGACGTGTTTGTTAGCGTCGTCATATGCTAATTACTTAAATTAGGGTGACTCGCTAATTAGTCAACAACTGTTGAACAGTCACGAATCACAGACACAGATATATAACAGGCATTATTTATAATGAATTAACAGAAACAGCAAAATACTAATTTATGTTATTATTTAAATTAGACTGTTAACTGCATTCAATAAAACACTAGTGTGTATAAAAAATATTTGACCCCATAAATCAACTGATTAAAATCACTAAAGAATTTTTTTATATTAATTGCTGATTTATAAAGGTAAGATCTTAAAGAGCGTAGTAACCAATCCTCAGGATTGCTGAAAGCGCTTTACACTTTATTTCCCTGACAGACCTGTTCAATCATATACCATCTCAACTTCTCTGGGAAGCATCCAGCAATATGCTACAATTAATTCGCAAAAGCTACTCATACACATATCCACCACTGTCTATAGCCATGCAGGTACTCATTTATACAGCTGAGTGAACTGGAAAAATGTAGAGTGAAAAAAAATCCTCAAGCTTTTAACATCACAGCAAAGAATTGCAGACATAGCTGTTGACTTATGAATACTGTCTGTTGATCACTAGTTTGCGTACAATTTAATCTTGGCCATTACACGAGGACACTGTTTTTGACATTATGCAAGCTGAGGATGTACTGTTTATATGCATTATATCATCAAAGCAAGATACCAGAACGACAAGTAGGAAACGGTGAGCGGCAGCCATGCAGGTCAGTAAAATATTATTATCATTATGATTATGGTATCATTGTATTTGTTTCTGGTAACATATGTACATGTGTGCATCGCACAACTTTCTATAAAATAATTAGTATAACAACAATAAAACATGCTACAGAATCAATCACACTTAACATAGTGTCACTATTAAGTATGTTAATGTGTCTATCCAATGACACTACCCATCATAACCCAAGTCAGTTGGCAATATTACCTGGGAACACATTTAATATTTTAATTCATAAAATATCCGTAGAATATTTTATAATTTCATGTATGCACATTCTGTTATTGCTGTAGAATGCATGACTGTGGTCAAAATACACAAAACACATGGAACTTATTTCAATTTTTTTTAAGCAACTGTTTTGACATACATAATAAGTCACTACCCTCCAGGGGTAGTATCCGATATTTAAACACTGACAGATTAATACATTTCTAAATAATCTAAGACAACAGTTTTGTTTATCGCCCAAAACATTATGCACCCAAATGTGGATCTCACCTTTAAGAATCTGCAGTTTTGCTTTCCAAGTGATAAACAAGCACACATTTTTTAGGTGGGGATCTGAATAGTCTCCTGACAGCAGGTAGTAAGATCACTGATCCCATGACTAAAATTAATAGTTACATGGGTGAAAAAACATTTGGAACCTTACATTAGCCCATAGCCTCCATTGTTACTGGAAAGGGTTGCAAACATCATGATCAAAGTACAACAGAGGACTGCTGTTACTAATTGCCATTAATAGCCTAGTGCAAATTAGGCAATAAAATCACAATCTTACCAGTGTCCTGTGTTTCCCAGCAAGAGTGAAAAGACTACCCATACCCAATACAAACATCACTGCCTGGACAAAGCCCCACTATCTCTCTAGTGCACTTGCATTTCTTACCAGTTCACAGTCATGTGCTAGAGCATGATGAAAAGACAAACCAGTGCAACAGAGGTCAGCTTTAAATTGAGTGTTTAAATAAAACTTCAAAATGTTTGGGGTTCATGGCTGTTGTAGAATGATTATCGACTAACACGACTAGTATATTGAATCTGAAATGAATAGTATTATTGCGTATAACAAAATAAGACTAAAATAAGAATATAAAGTACGAAAATTATATTTTGATAAGGCATGTATTTTGCTTTCAATAGTACCGCAGACATCAGCATTGTTCAGTTAGTTGCAGTTTGTGCAGTTACTGTTTGATAACTGTAAGGTGTCCATAATCACTTCCCAAAATTATTTATTAGGAAAATGGCTAAGAAGTCTATTTAGAAAACCTTATACATTGCAATAAAAAAAACTTACATATCTCGAAAAAGACTCGGTTGGACAAAACCCCACCCACAAATGAAACTTACGTATAAAACCCAATGTAAACAAATTTAGTCTTAAATTGACATTTGTACTTTTTGAAAATACAAGTATGACTTTGACTATGGCCAAGTAGTTGTCTCTGATTGGACCAAGGAGGACACTGATTGCACGTAACTAACTTAAACATTTTATTTTCTTATATGTGCAAGTAGGCTTGTATAATTGGCTTACCATGTAATTTATGTGTTGCTTATGTAGGAGTGGGTTTGCTTGTTTGTAATGATGTCTGAATGACTCGGGATACACACATATTAAAATATGCCAGGAAGGTTAGTCATAATATAATGGAATCTACACAGAATGCACCATTGAAAAGGTAATGTTCTATTTATTGCATGAATGTTCCCTGATTGAAACACAACACCTTGCTCAGCCCACTGTCTACTAGTTTCATTGAGACAAGAGCTGACCAATGAACTTGGCTAGCAGCAGCAGACAAGCCAGAAAGCAGATACCTAATACATCAAACTGATCTGGGGGTCATTTCAAGGGACCTTCTCAAAAACCAAATCACCAGCATTACTTTGTGTTTTGAGGCCCATAGAATGATGTAATAAAATACAGATTTTTTGTGTATATCAGCACCACCACATGCAACAACCATGCAAAAGTAGATTTGTTTAACAATTGTGGAAAAATAGTCTGGGGGACCATGGAGGACCATATGGGGCCTGCAAAATAATTCAATCAAATTTAGATTTCTCATGCATAGTTACAATATCCACAGATCTATGCATCTACACAAAATTAGATCCTGAACACTTTCCGAAATGCTAATTATAAGTTGATTTAATCAGTTTTAATTTTTATGATGTATAGGTACTGCAATGAGAAAACAAAAGATGTCAAAACATTGTTATTTATATGTATATCACAGAAGATACATACTCTCATACATATGTATCATTCTTTCAGATGAAGGATTCACAAATACTGAACACAACTTTCAAAGGATCCAGTGCACCAGATGATATTGTCCCTCATGGCAGTACGGGTGTCACATTGCAACGCCATTAACTCGTAGTGTCAAACTCAAACAGAGCCAGTGATCATGTCGCCAATGCGATACTTTATCGATGCAGCAATTATTACAGATAATATTGTTGTTCCATTGAATATTCATCATGACCATGGGTATGCGAAGTTGTCGTCGCAGTCCTGCATGCCTTCTTCGACTGACCATGGCAGTCATGTCAATGTGGATGACACCTTGGATGTCCCAGTCTCACTGTCGCCATCTTCAGATCATTCTGTCTGGAACAGACAGATGGAAAACACTGAAAAGAGTTATGCAGAATATGTGTTAGCGGATGACAGCAATATCACTGATGATGACTGAAGCAGTTCTGCCACTAATGAGAAAAAATGTATTTCTCTTTTCTGCACCTGCAAAACACCCTGGTTGTTATAACATGCCTGCTGCCTGCATGGAAGCATCCCATTGAACATGTGCAGTGATGATATGCAGCTAACCGATACATTCTGACATTTGATTTATAGTAAACAATCATTATCTTATAATTACACCATGTATTAGTAATTGGCAAAACTGTGTAATTTATCAATATCACATCACAAAGTCAGCGCATTGGTTGATTTGTTTGTGAAATACTTTAATAAAATTATCACAGTATTTTACAAACAAATGATTTGTATGTAAAATTGTTACAGCATTTTGCAAACACATGAATTTATGATTCATTGTCATGATGTGGTCTTGATAACATACACACACGCACATATACAATACATAGTACACAATACATTAAAACTCCACTTCAATATTCCCATGTGAATTGCACAATGTCCTTATTACACATATATTTATTATTCAGACTATTATAAATTGCATGGCAGCATGCATATGTAAATAACATTATTTACATAAATTAAACAAATTGTATTAGCATTTTAAATTAATTAATTATATTAAAAGGATGCACACATCATATAACATCTTGTCAGAAATAAAAAGTAAGTTTGTAATAGATTTACGTTACGAATTCGAAGATAGAATGACTTTATTATTTAAATTATACATTTGACATTGTGTGGCCATACAAGTATAATTGTTTTGTTTAGGTTTGAAGTGCTAAATTACTTTTCGATACCTGTTGAACTACGTATTACTTACCTACTACCCCGAGGGTAGCTATTGGTCGAACGAACGAGTCTGCACGCAAATCGCACTTAGACAACAGACCGATACTCCCAACATTGTCACTGACAGCTGTCGTGCCACTCGATCGTGGTCAGTCATGGTTCATGCAGGCATCTGTCAGCCCGGTCTGGCTCGGTCGTCAGCTATCTCCAGACAACATACAACGATGTGCGTCGACATCGGGACGCAGTATCCACACAAACACCATGCAACATTCACATTGTTTTATAGCACGTTGATCCCAAAATCAAAGATGACCATAAACATGCCACATCACATGGCGATCTTCTCTCGCCATCTCACACCTCGGCTCGCACGCTGGGTGAAGCAAAAATGGCTTTACGTGTGTCACTTGTGCAACAGATGCTTCTCTCACTTGTGCTACAAATTATTCCTCTGTCGGATCCATTTTCTATTGTGATTTATCCAAAACCACTAACAACTAGCGCCTCTTGACTCTTCTAAGGCTAAGTCTAACGCAAAACACTTCCGATATCTGTGTAAACAAAATAAGAAATAGTCCCGATAGACCTTCCGGTCGTAAGCCCCGCCCCTTGAAGGCTGTCAACACAGAGAGCGTAAAAATGAAAATGTTTCATTGGTTCAAAATCGTCGGTATTTAATTTCACCTTTTTATTTCGAATGCAAATAAATATTATTTGTGGATACATAGGACACCTATCGTGTACAATAAGGCACCATATTTTTGTTTTTGCGTAGAAATGTCTAATTATGAAGAAAACCGGAAAAAACCAAAATTTTACATGGGCTAGATAGGAGGTAATCAAACCACTCGGCTTGGAATAAAGATGGCGCTACGCAGTGTTCTATGACGACGATTTAGGCATTGAAAAATATTTTTTTTCCAGTTTGTCTGATAAGTGAATGTGCTTCTGCCACCATTAATGTATACTTATATAGTGTACATTTAGGTATATGGAATGTTACAGCTGTGTTTCACTTCCCCTTTAATTAAACCGAATGAGTGTGACACACCGCGAAGAGTGACAGTTGGAGGTGTTTGGTTAGTTTCCGAAATACGGCAAAGCCTGCTACCGTGGTGAGAGGGAACACGACCCAGCATATGAAGCACTCTGGCGTATCAAATGGCAAATGCGTGATATACATGAATATGAAGTGGTCATGAAGATGAAGTGAATGTACTAAACCCTACCAAAATGTGGTCGAATTGTTCCAGACGAAACGTGGCTATCACACAGTAGAATCACTCTGCAACGCAGTGGAACAACTGTCAAATGACCTGAGGTGTTCATGGTCGCATGACAACGTTTAGTAAGGTGTACTGTGACAGCCTAAGCGTCAGGATGTGGTCGACGTACATAGCCATGGTGGGGCTGAGAGGGACGGTAACTGGACACTCCATCTAAAAGCATTTGCTGTGATGTTACTACGGCTCACGATCTATGACCATACAAACTATGCCCGATTGGATCTATGTTTTTGCGGATTTGAGACTCCTTGAAAATATACAATGACTCATTTCAACTCTTGGAAAGGCTCATTGGTGCCAGACATTTGTCGACTATGCTGCTATGTTCACGAACAATGTAACAACGCATTTCATAATTAACAACATTTCACCGGTACCCAGTGAAACCTATGACCATACAAACTATGCTCGATGGCGATCTGTGTATTTTGCGAGCATGAGACTCCTTGAAAAGACACAATATTCAGTCAACGCAGTGACCAGGTCAACGCGAGTGGGGAAGAAGACGCCAATTCACGAGGTTATCAATGAACGAAACGTTCAAATTCTGTAGGTGTGGAACAAATTCATTGCCCAGAATGAGAACAAGGCCGATCTCGCCAGGTTCATGTCCGAGATCATCGTGACAACATGTTCAGATTTACCAGAACAATATGGGCTGGTAACAGCTGGTGGAATATATGATGCTACAGAAGAGAGGCTGACACCAGACTGATACTCCATTCGTGTGAGACAGTCAACCAGGGATGCAAACAAGTGGGGTAGGGTCATGCTGCTTCTGGTGCACTTTATGTCAGCACCACCAGCAGAAGTTTAGATTATCTCTTGAACAGCAAAGTAGCGGAAATGCTCTCAAATACATGCACTGTCTGAGAGACTTACACAAACTGTGAGGGATAACCTGCTGGGCTTCCACGCACTCACAAGTTGTGACACAACGTCAGCGTTTAAAGGCCATGACAAGCGGTATTGCTGAAGAACGTTTCAGAACCATTCAATCTTATGCAGGAATGTTTGTGATCGAGAACTCGCACCAGTGGTGGTTTCTGACAGAGACAAATGTTTGACGGAACTTTAGTCTAGTCTGGGCAGTGTTCAAATTCGTTATGGAATCACGTCTTATGCTAGAGCCACCGGGATCACAGCTTAGTTCCTCCTAAATACGGTACCGACCACGGCAATGTCCCACAGTGTTGAGCAACACTGAAGAACGTCAGTGGACAATACACAAACTCCAACAGCCAAAGTGACTGTCGGTATCACGGCTGCTCCAGGCCACTGTTGGGGCTGGTTCTTTCAGACTCAACAAGTTAACGTCTAAGAATGGGGAGGGAGGGAGAGAGGGAGGGAGGGAGAGGGAGGGGCAGGGAAGGTGAGGGCGGGATGGATGCAGGGAGGGAGGGAAGTGGGAATGGGTGGATGGAAGGTAGGAGGGGGGCAGGGTGGGAGCGAATTAGGGATGGGTAGATAGAAGGAAGGAGGAATGCAGGGAGGGAAGGAGGGAGGGAAGGAGGAAGGAAAATAATATAACATCGAATGACAGACAGATGGACAGAACCAGTGACACAAGATGCATCTTTTGCTTAATTCACAAACTGATGCACTGATGTTCAAAATAAGTTATACATCGTCTGCTTTCTAAACTTCGTTTCATTCAATAAAACGGTGACAAACTATAAATAACGCTTGTAATGTATTTGTAGTTAACTTTGTCTTGGTGAGCTCAAACACGAGTTCCACGCTTGACCTTGGCCTGAGACCGGACACGATATTTTAACATCGACATCACGTGATTGATAGAGGTAACATTATGACGTCACACACCAAGATTTCGGGAACCACCCAAATAAAACAGTGGCGTAGCCAGGGGGAAAAAACATTATGATGTTGAGGAACGGCGTACCAATAACTGGCTGCCTGATTCATAGATTCATAAAGTACAGAGGGTATAAGGACGGCTGTGTAAGAGTTTCTTTCCCAGTCCTACCCTTTCGCAAAGAAGTTTGCCATCATTCAAATAGGACTAAGTCAGGAATTATCCACTTCTGTCGCTGGCTGCAGCATAAGAGTTGACAGAACAATGAAAATGACATTATTCTCAATGTGCATGATGGCTAATAGCTATTAAGGATTCAAAATAATAGTTGCCCGGTTACTAGACTAGGTGACATTGAATTTGTTGTTATTGTTTTCTTGGCATTATTGTCATCAGGGATGAGTTGACCATGATTTCCTTTTCCATTGTCGTTTTTCTTCCTCTCACTTTTCTGTTACCACATTCTCTGACAGCAGTCTCCAATTCTTTCTGTCATTTTCCCCATTCTTCTCCCACTATTTCTAGGTCACTTTTAATGCATTTTTAACCCCTCATCAAAATGTCGGTCTTCCTCGCCTCCATTTCCCTTCCACTTTCTGAGCATCTGCTCTTTTTTGTCAGTTTTCCATCACCTATTTTTTTCTCCAAATGACCAGCCCATGTACTACTCACCAATTTCTTCTGATAACTTTCCTTCACTTCAACGTCTTTCTCAGTTCATCCATGTTTCATTTATCAGCTCTCTTAACTCCCATTATTTTTACCAAGTTGTTTTTTCGCGAACCTGGACATTCTCCTGTTGTTTCTCTGTTAGTGCCATCGTCTCTAGTGCATTGATGTATGTCTGGGTAACACACGATCTGAGGACATTTCCTATACGTTTCCGTGATATGTGTCTGTCTCCCATCACCCCGTCGCTTTCCTCCAAGCGTTTGCCCCGGCTGTAATCCTCGTTGTAACCAAAGCAATTAATCTAGTGGATCTTGCACTGTGAAAATGCCATTTCCCATCGTGAATTTACTAAAAAAATAAAAGCAACGTTACATACTGTGGAGTTGTGAAGGAAGGAATGTTAAGTTATTGTTTCATCAGGGTCAGTGACTACTTTGTCCGTAGGTTTGGGGGAGTGCCGTGAGGAATGTGGTGGCCGGCTATAGGCTGATGTTATGTTAGGTTTTGAAATACAGAACGTCACGCGAAACAACACCACATATGCACGCCTGTACGCACGCACATACACCTACACACACGCGCGCGCACACACAGACTCTCTCACGTACACACGTACATTCAATAACACGGTATTGAACTATACATAACGCTTGTATTGTATTTATAATTAACAATATAATTGTCTCGGTGAGCTCAATCACGAGTTCCACGCTTGACCTTGGCCTGAGACCGGACGCGAAATTTTAACATCGACATCACGTGATCGGTAGACGTCACATTATGACGTCACACGCCAAGGTTTCGGGAACCAGCCAGTTGAAACGAGGCAGACAGACAGACTAGAGCCACCGGGATCACAGCTTAGTTCCTCCTAAATACGGTACCGACTATGGCAATGTCCCACAGTGTTGAGCAACACTGAAGAACGTCAGTGGACGATACACAAACTCCAACAGCCAAAGTGACTGTCGGTATCACGGCTGCTCCAGGCCACTGTTGGGGCTGGTTCTTTCAGACTCAACAAGTTAACGTCTAAGAATGGGGAGGGAGAGGGGGGGGGAGGGAGGGAGGGAGGGAATGAAGGAGGGAATGAAGGATGGAGTGAGGCAGGGAGGCAGGGATGGAAGGAAGGAAGGAGGGAGGGATAGGTAGATGGATTAAGAGAGGGAGGGAGCAAGGGAGAGAAGGAGAGAGGAAAAATAATAAGACAGCGAATGACAGTCAGATGGACAGAGCCAGTGGCAAAAGTGCATCTTTTGCTTAATTCACAAACTCATGCACTGATGTTCAAAATAATGTATACATTGTCTGCTTCCTAAGCTTCGTTCTATTCAATAAAACGGTGACAAACTATAAATAACGCTTGTATTGTTTTTTATAATTAACTTTGTCTCGGTGAGCTCAATCACGAATTCCAAGCTTGACCTTGGCCTGAGAACGGACGCGATATTTTATCAATAACATCACGTGATCGGCAGATGTAATATTATGACGTCACACGCCAAGATTTCGAGAACCACCCAGCTGAAACGAGATGTTGTTTGGAGTGTGTCATTCACAATACTAATGTTCCCGCATGCACGTAGGCTTACTCAACGAACGTTTGGCGACATGTTTATTTCTACTACACTTCCGTTAACGTGGCGAATCCGCAGACCGACTGAATGTGACCCGCCCAGGAGTGTCTGTTGGAGGTGTTTGGTTAGATCCCGGAATGCAGAACGTCGCGCGAAAAAACACCACACGTGCAAATGCCACATGATACGGATTATCCGTATCCAATACGGATTTTGGCGTTTTTTTAAGTGATACGGCCGTACTCCGTTTGGATACGGATTTTAACTAAATTTATGGAGTAATTATTTCGAGCCACATTATACAAATTTCCAGTTGTTTATAAAATATATATATTACGGCAGTGTCCGTGGGGTGGCAACATTGTATAGATCACGCGGATACCAAACAAAAGCCGGCAAATATGGAAAGACTGTCTTCTCGGCGTAGTTCCGCAGCCGACCGACAGTCGGTTAAGCTAGACTAATCACGACCGCAAAGGCGATGTCTTGCGATTTGCGAATATGTCCCCTAAACTAAGGCTACATCGTTAGTTTTTATTCTACATAATGCAGATATTTTTTTTCTAAGCATTAATTTATAAAATGTGACTAATTGTTTTTGTTTTATTTCACACGCTAGACATCTCATTTGACAAAGCCTGACTTTGAGGCCACGATGCGTCTGGGCTGCGCTAACTGCTTGCGCCTTGTGACATCGGCTTATTTGCGTCGACTCGACGGCATTAAATTGACAGAATTTTTTTTTTTTAAATAATATCTGACTTGGTTTTTTAGTGGGAATGATGCATAATTACATTCCAAACACATACACATCAAGAAAACATCGAAAACCGCTGAAAACTAATTGTTTAAAGGCCTTAATAACGTAGGCCAGTTACCTTGAAGGTCTCATTAGTGATACGGATTGATACGGATTCTTACAGAATGTCACGTCAACAATACGGATTGCCATCCTAAGAATGTGGCGTGTCTGACACCCGCACGCACACATGAATGCACGCAACCCAAAGTGACTGTCAGTGTCACGGCTGCTCCAGGCCACTGTTGGGGCTGGTTCTTTCAGACTCAACAAGTTAACGTCTAAGAATGGGGAGGGAGAGGGTGAGGGAGGGGGCGGGATGGAAGGAGGGAGGGAGGCAGGGAGGGAAGGAGGCAGGGAGGCAGGGAGAGAGGGAAGGAGGCAGGGAGGAAGGCAGGGAGGGAAGTAGGCAGGGAGGAAGGCAAATATGGAGGCAGGGAGAAAGGGGAGGTGAGGTATGGAAGGGAGGAAGAGAATGGAAGGAAGGAGGGAGGGAGGTAGGGAGGGAGGAGGGGAGGGAGGGAGGGAGGGGGAGGGGGGGGAGGAGGAAAAAGGGAGGGAGAAAGGGAGGGAGAAAGGGGGGGGGGAAGGGATGGACGGAGGAGGGAGGGACATAATAAGACAGCGAATTACATACACATGAATAGAGCCAGTGTCACAAGGTGTATAGTTTGCTCAATTCACAAACTCATGTACTGATGTTCAAAATAAGTTATACATCGTCTGCTTCCTAAGCTTTCATTCAGTAAAATTTAATAACGCCTATATTATTAATTTTGTCTCGTTGATCTCTATCACGAGTTCCGCGCTTGACCTTGGCCTGAGACCGGACGCGATATTAATTTTTGATCCAAATATATACGTCATAGTGATTGTTGAAGACATCACGTGATCGGTAGACGTACAATTATGACGTCACACGCCTAGTTTTCGGGAACCACCAAAATGAAACGTGTCGCTGTTTGGAGAGTGTCATTCACAATACTAACTAATGTTCACGCATGCACGCAGGTTTACTCAACTG
>OZ024860.1:41423278-41425778 GCA_964017155.1 Oasisia sp. SBJ-2009
CACAAACATACACACACACACACACACACACACACACAAACACACACACACACACACACTGACAAACACACTGACACACACACACACACACACACACACACACACACACACATAAACGCGCGCGCGCGCAGATACTTCATTGCGGGTAAACAACTACACAAAAGAGCATGGAAATTGCTCCTAAAGACAAACCACGGATGGACAGACCACATGTCTCACACAAACAACAACAGACTCCCCGAAAAAGCTTTATTTTCATAAAGAGTACAAGAAACTAGGAACACAGACCGCCCCAACACACAGCATCAGCACAAGACGGACCTGAATAAACTCACTACGCATCGACCAATCTTTGTCACAACCGCAACTGATAGCGAAAGTGGTTTGTACAGGCCATTTACAATACAATCAATGCGAGATTAAAGAGATTCATTTGTACATTTCACATGGCGTACATCAAACGATGCGTTCTGGCGTGACGTGGCCATTTGCTAGTTATATTACGTACACAGAATGTCTATCTCGACTCTCTCTACAATTTCGGTTTCCCGGTTCATTTGTGTTTCTAAATATACAAATGTACACAAACACATATTTTCGCATGACATCATACCTAGCAGATAGACTGATACAGATATGATACCATACCTAGTGTAGATGGAGTTATCTTTCTCTCAGCCCCATACAAGTTTGCATAGGACAGTGTTGTGTCCAGTTACCGACATGAACTACAGAGACGTTGTGTGAATGCTGGGGCATGCGTGTGGCTGGGCAATAAATACATCACCAGTAGGATACTTTCGCACACTCGTGTCTCTTTGTACATCCATAAAAGCAGACACAGCAGCTGAACGTAAGAACACGAAGCTCTGGCACAGACAGCGACTCAATACATCGTAGCACTAGATCCACCACGCACACATGACTGTATTACCACCCTAATCCATGAATTGATTTGGTGAGTCATTATCTGGAGTCTATCAGGCTTGTCCTTTCCAGTTAAGATGGATAGGGTGTAGGACGAATCCAAGAGGCAGGCGTACATCAGTGCAGTGATGGATCCCGTGTAGTGCCAATCAGTGACGTCACTGACAACTGGAGAAGAACAGCCGAAGCTAATACGGAGTGTAGCGTTTGACGTGTGTGATGGGTCTACGCTTGCCACAATCTCCTCTCTGTTTGTTTTCAGTATAACAAACATCTATACTCAAAGAGAGCGTAGTAGTAAATCGTGATAGGCCCTACTGGTTCGGAAATAATAATACGGTAACTTCTGTTGGTGTGTGCGTGCGTGCGTGCGTGCATGCGTTGTTTTTTCGCGCGATTTTATGTAGTTTGAAGCTAACAAACACCCCTAATTGACATCCTCGTTGGGTGAACACTAAGTTGTCTGGGCTGTATACCTATGTCACGCTAACGCAAACATAACGCGACCGTATTCTAGAGGAAACACGTGACACGAATCATCCTGTGAA
The DNA here is from genome assembly GCA_964017155.1 of Oasisia sp. SBJ-2009. Taxonomy (NCBI): domain Eukaryota; kingdom Metazoa; phylum Annelida; class Polychaeta; order Sabellida; family Siboglinidae; genus Oasisia; species Oasisia sp. SBJ-2009. The sequence continues at coordinate 41,424,754 of OZ024860.1, forward strand.
TATTAATAATAGTAGTAAACGTGGCGCAAACAGTTTGTTGAGTAAACCCGCGTGCATGCGTGAACAGTAGTTAGTGTTGTGAATGACACTCTTAAAAATGCGACCTGTTTCATCTGAGTGGTTCCCGAAATCTTGGCGTGTGACGTCATAATGTTACGTTTACCGATCACGTGATGTCGATGTTAAAATTTCGCGTCCGGTCTCAGGCCAAGGTCAAGCGTGGAACTCGTGATTCGACTCACCCAGACAAAGTTAACTATAAATACAATACAAGCGTTATGTATAGTTTGTCACCGTTTTGTGGAATGGAACGAAGCTTAGGAAGCAGACGATATATAACTGATTTTGAACATCAGTGCATGCGTTTGTGAATTAAGTAAAATTAGCACCTTCTGACCCTGGCTCGGTCCATCTGTCTGTCATACGCTGTCTTATTATTTTCCCCATGTCCATCCCTACTTCCCTCCCTCTTGTTCTCCCTCTCTCCCTCCATCCCTCCCTCCGCCCCCCTCCCCGTTATTAGACGTCTAACTTGTTGAATCTGAAAGAACCTCTCCCTCTTTTATGCAGGGCCCGGAGCAACAGTAATACAGACAATGACATTGTTAACGATGACTTTGGGCTGTTGAAATGTATGTATTGTCCACTGACGTTTTTCAATGTTGCTCAACACTGTGGTGCATTGCCATAGTCAGTATAGTGTTTTGGAGGAACTAAGCTGTGATCTCGGTGGCTGTAGGATAAGACGTGATTGCACAAAGCATTTGAACACTGCCCAGACAAATGTTCTTTGTAATGTTTGCCTCTGTCAGACGTCCTTCGCACTCTACTTGCAATTATTCTATTCTATTCACTTGATTATCCAAAGAAGTATATTCGCCATTCAACTCATCGTCTTATTGGCGTGTGTGTGTGTGTGTGTGTGAGAGAGAGAGTGTATGTGTGAGAGAATGTGTGTAGGCCTTGTGTGCGCGTGTGTGTGTCTGTGTGTGTGTATGTGTGTGCGCGTGCATGCGTGCGTGCGT
>OZ024860.1:41430778-41483278 GCA_964017155.1 Oasisia sp. SBJ-2009
ACGAAATCATACATAGGCAGTTCGACCACAATGCAAACATATGTATTACATGTTTATCTGTTTGCGCAATCTGCCGCCGATTAGTTCGGCTTTTCATCGCGTAAATACACACACACACACACACACACACACACACACACACACACACACACACACACACACACACACACACACACACACACACACACACACACACACACACACACACACAACACACACACACACACACACACACACACACACACACATATATATATATATATATATATTTGTGTGTATGTATGTATGTATCTTGAGCACATCACGGGAGAATTACAAACAGCGTACTAAAACATATACATAACACATTCTTTAAGAAACCATTTCTTCATCTGGGTTTTACACTAGGATTGAACCAGCAAACCCCACGCCTGTGGGCATTCGATACCCCGACATTATAGCATGGAAAGGGAATACTTGTGAGATCATCGATTCCAGGATTTGGGCCGACAATTTCGTTATCAATGTAGCCCACAGTTGTATTACACCAACCCGTCATTAATAAATGGAAAGAGAATGTATAACTCAAAATCTTGACCTGCTGGGATAAATATGACTTCCGAATTGGAACCAGCATATTGGATTTAATCTAAATTGATTCCGCTAGCAAAAGTTGTGGTATTGCAAAATAGAAGAAATCGACGAAATCGACTAAGTACAAGAAACCAACATGAAATCCACGAAAACGACTAAGTCCTACGAGAAATGTGTACGTTATTACATTATCAGGCGAAAGTTATTACATTATCAGGCAAGAGGAGTTTATTACATTATCGGTTGAAAATTATTACATTATCGGTTAGCAAGTTTATTACATTATCGGTTGATGTTATTACATTATAGGGTGGTTATTACATTATCGGTTGATTTTATTACATTATCGGGTAGTTATTACATTACCGGGCGATTATTACATTATCGGTTGTAACAGACACCCTACTGGAAAATGTAAAGGATTTCATTAGTTTACACATTCAACAAGGGCCTTAACTCCGCAAAGCAGTAGCTTTGATGTGTACAAAAACACACTGGACAGACTATGTATGACTCAGACTAACTCGTAAGGTACGGAACAGAGAAATGCCATTCATCCACAACTTCGACCGTCGATGGCCGCTGCGTGCAGCTTGTGGGACGTCTACAGGAACTCGAGTGACAAGTCCATCTGTCTTCACGAGCCGTGGGCCGCTGGATGCAGCAGTTGAATGCATCAGCAGACGACAGATCGTTTTATCGAAACGTTTATTTGTTCCTCGAGACGTTAATCAATCGTACAACGCTGCTTCAGATGTCGGCTGTTGAGATGTTGGACAGTCGTATTATGTGGCGTACAACTGATTCATCGAGCGGCCGAACATTGTGTTGGGGTCTTGTATAATACTATTCTTTGTGATACTCCTACAAGTCTTGGTCTGAAAAGAGGAGGGTGTTGGCGTATGTGTTCCGTGACGTAAAATACTCGCGTTCTCGTGTTGCATTAGTATTGACCAAACTGCTGACACGGTTATGTTGAATTTTTAGTAGTGTTATAGCATACTATTATTGATTAATTATTAATTGATTTATAAATTTTATTTATGTTTAAAACACAACTACTTGTGTTCAGAGTGGATTTATATATATATATATATATATATATATATATATATAATTATATATATATATATATATATATATATATATATATATATATATATATAAATAAGTGTTCAATTGTAATTTGGTGGTTCAACTTCAGATTTATATTTATCCTGTATTGTGTTTATAATTAACGTTGTCTCGGTGAGCTAAATCCCGAGTTCCACGCTTGACCTTGGCCTGAGACCGGACGCGATATTTTAACATCGATATCACGTGAACGGTAGACGTAACATTATGAAAATTGGAAAATGTCGGGAACCAGCCAGTTGAAACGAGTCGCTGTCTGGAGTGTATCATTCGCAACACTAGATTAATGTTCACGCATGCACGTTTGGCGATATGTTTATTACTGTTACACTTCCGTTAGCGTGACTATCCCCCAGATCGAATGAGTGTGATTCCGAAATAAAGAAAAAAACACCACACATGCACGCACATACGCACTTACGCACACATGCACACACATACACAGAGTGAGAGAGAGAGAGAGAATCGTGAGCGCGCGCGCACGTGCCAATAAGACGATAAGTTGTATGACGAATATCCTCCTTTGGACAATAAAGTTAATAGAATTGCAAGAGGGGTGTGAATGGGGTCTGACAGAGGCGAACATTTGAAAGAACATTAGTCTGGGCAGTGTTCAAATTTGTTATTGAATCACGTCTTATCCTCGAACCACCGGGATAACAGCTTAGTTCCTCCTCAACACGGTGCCGACTGTGGCAATGCCCCACAGTGTTCAGCAACATGGAAGAACATCAGTGGAAAATACATACATTTCAATAGCCCAAAGTCATCGTGTCTGTGGTCATGCAAGTCACTGTCACTGTCAGTATTACTGTTGCTCCAAGCCCTGCGTAAAAGAGGGAGAAGTTCTTTCAAATTCAACAAGTTAGACGTCTAATAACGGGGAGGGAGGGAGGACGGTAGGGACGAGGGAGAGAGGGAAATGGGGAAAATAGTAAGAGAGCCAATGGCAGACAGATGGACAGAGCCCGTGGCAGAAGATGCATATTTGGCTTAATTCACAAACGCATGCAGTGTGATGCACTGGTGTTGATAATATAATTATATCCTCCTTAGGCTTAGCTTCCCAGCTTCTTCATCCATCCATTGACGACTCACGCATTGTTTTCGATTAAGAGTTTGCTTAGTCCCTTGGTCTTATCGCGTCACTGAGCTTGATTTTCGAGGATATTGGCGCAAAAGAAGTTATTATTATTATTATAAGTTATACATCGTCTGCTCATGACATAAGGCCTGCAAGTATGTTACGATACAAGGCGAGACTCCGCGCGACTGGAGCTGATTGGGGACTGGACATTAAGAATACCATTCGATAGATGACAGTTGTAACTTCCGACTGATGAATACTAGAAAAATCAGGTCATAAATATCTTGTGTTATACCTTTCTTATCTTATCTTATATGCCATATTTAATATTGAGTTTACCCCCACTATCATAGACATATAGCGATTTGCGTAGTGCAGATAATAGACGCTCCCCACAATTTTAGGCCGTGTGTGTCTTTTGAGGGATTTGCATTTTACATTGCTGTTCGTTATGGTTTCGATAAGCACTTATATCTGACAAGTTGTCTAAATGCACATAATCATAACACATGTATACGTTTGCCCCAAACAGGTTGTACTGCGCGAAAAATCGCACTTTTCATTATTAGTGAGCATCGCCAAACACAAGTACAAGCCGGCGATGCCATGGCAACCACTATAAATTAGGCATAATAATCGATTAAAATTCATGATTTCCGTGATCATTGTCACCGGCAACGTGTTCCACTGCTTCTGCTTGTAATAATCCTTCGAACAATATCGGAAAACACTAGTTGTGAACAATTCGATTATTACAACCAAAACAAAACAAAGTCCTATATGTTAACATGGAGAATATGAACGTACTGCCCCCAACTGCCCCCAGCCTCGTTTTCGCGCGCGAGACTTGCACGCCCTATTAACATACATGCCACATTTTGTTGATGGCAATCCGTATTTTTGACCTAAAATTCTGTAAGAATCCATATCAATCCGTATCACTAATAAGATCTTCCAGTTAACTGGCCTAAGTTATTAAGAAGGCCTTTTCAAAACGGGTTTTCACGGTTTTTACGATTATTGGGGCCAGTTAACTGGAAGATTACCGAAGTTTTACTTCACTTTAGTATGTTTAAACTGCGTACCGCAAAACAGACAGTGTCATCAAATAATGACAATTTATTTAAGCAGTTCGCGCGTATATCGAAGTTTCACTGGCAAGCGTCAACATTTTGAAATCAGAGATGCAGGCGTCGAGCTCCATTTCCTGTAGGCCTATTGCTTTTTATAGTCGTCACGTGCCTGCCACGGCGTCCCGTTCCCACCTGTTGAACAACCTGCCGCATTTTCAGAACTAAACTTTACCAGCACTATTACGCGCTACAATATACTAATCGGTGGTTTAGTTCGTTCGTTTCCAATCGATTTACTTAGTCACTAACAGTAAACAATTATTCCATTATGAAGTATAGTTTTGTGACGCACGCATACAAGCCATACTGTGGTTAACAATAATTACTCCATAAATTTTGCTAAAATCCGTATCAAAACGGAGTACGGCCGTATCACTTCAAAAACTACCAACATCCGTATCGGATACGGGTAATCCGTATCATGTGGCATGTATGTATTAAGCTTCGTTCAATTTAATAAAATGGTGACAAACTATACATAACTCTTGCATTGTATTTATAATTAACTTTCTTGCGGTGAGCGCAATCACGTATTCTACGCTTGACCTTGGCCTGAGACCGGACGCGAAATTTTAAAATCGACATCACGTGATCGGTAGACGTAACATTATGACGTCACACGCCAATATTTCGGGAAACAGTCAGTTGAAACGAATTGCTTTTTGGAAAGTGTCAATCATAACACTAGATTAATGTTCCCGCATGCACGTAGGCTTACTCAACGAACTCATGGCGACATGTATATTACTATTACACTTCCGTTAGCGTGACTATCCCCCAGACCGACTGACTGTGACCCTCCGAGGAGTGTCGGTTGGAGGTGTTTGGTTAGATTCCGAAATACGGAACGTTGAGCGAAAAAACATCACACATGCACGTCCGAACAAACAAACTCCAACAGCCACAGTCACTGTCAGTATCACAGCGTGGAACTCGTGTTTGAACTCACCGAGACAAAGGTAATTATAAATACAATACATGCGTTATTTATAGTTTGTCACCGTGATACTGAATGGAACGAAACTTATGAAGCAGACTATGTTATGTATTATTATTATTATGAACAGCAGTGCCCGATTTTTTTTAATTAGTAAAATATGCACTTTGTGCCACTGGCTCTGTCCATCTATCTGTTGTTCACTTTCTTAATATGTTTTGCTCCCTACCTCCCTCCATCAATCCACCTATCCCTCACTCCTTCCATCCAACCCTTCCTCCCTTCCTCCCTCCACGCATGTATTCATCCATCTATCTATCCTTCTCTCCTTCCATCCAACCCTTCCTCCCTTCCTCCCTCCACGCATGTATTCATCCATCTATCTATCCCTCTCTCCTTCCATCCAACCCTTCCTCCCTTCCTCCCTCCACGCATGTATTCATCCATCTATCTATCCCTCTCTACTTTCTTCCATCCACTCACAACCAACAATAACTTAACATTCCTATCTTAACATGGTGGCGTTGGTGTTCAACCAATAAGTTCACAATATGTAACGTTGCTTATTACATTTTATAAATTCACGACAGGAAGCGGTATTTTCCCATTGCAAAAACCACTAAATTAATTACTTTAGTTACAACGAGGATTACCGCCGGAACAAACGCTTGGAAGAAAGTCGAATGGGTGATGGCAGATAGACGAATATCATATAAACGTAATGGAAATGTGCTCAGCTCGTGTGTTACGCCGACATACCCCAATGCACTAGACACGATGGCACTAACATAGTAACAACCGGAGAAGGTCCAGGTTCGCGAAAAAAAATCAACCTGGTAAGAATAATCTTGGGACTTAAGAGAGCTGATAAGAGACACATGGATGTAGATAGTAGAAGTTGGAGTGAAGGAAATTTATGAAAAGATATTGGTGAGGAGTGCACGGGCTGGTCATTTGGAAACAAATAGGAGATGAAAAACTGACAAAAAAAATAACTGACAAAATAAGCAGATGCCCAGAAAGTTGAAGGGAAATGGAGGCGAGGAAGACCGAATGATGGAGGGCGGGGGGGGGGGTTAAAAGTGCATTAATAGTGACCTAGAAATAGTGGGAGAAGAATGTAGGAAATGATATAAGGAATTGGAGACTGCTGACAGAGAACGTAGTAAGAGAAAAGTGAGAGGGAGAAAAAGACAATGGAAAGGAAATCATGGTCAACTCATCCTTGATGACAATAATGCCAAGAAAACAATAACAACATATTAAAATGTTACCATAGTCTAGTAACCGGGCAACTATTATTTTAAATCCGTAATAACTATTAGCCATCATGCATATTGAGAATATGACATTTTCATTGTTCTGTCAACTCTTATGCTGCAGCCAGCGACAAAAGTGGACAGTCCCTGACTTAATCCTATTTGAATTATGGCAAACTTCTTTGCGAAAGGGTAGGATTGGGGAGGAAACTTCTACACAGGTATCCTGATACCCATCTGTACTTTTTGACTCTATGAATCAGGCAGCCAGTTATTGGTCCTCTGTTCCTCACCATCATAATTTCTTTCCGGGATTGGGGGACCATAGTCTCTGGCTATGCCACTGTTTCATCTGGGTGGTTCCCGAAATCTTGGCGTGTGACGTCATAATATTACATCTACCGATCACGTGATGTTGATGATAAAATATCGCGTCCGATCTCAGGCCAAGGTCAAGCGTGGAACACGTGATTGAGCTCACCGAGACAAAGTTAATTATAAATACAATACAGGCGTTATGTATAGTTTGTCACCGTTTTGTGGAATGGAACGAGGCTGATGAAGCAGACGATATATAACTTATTATGAACATCAGTGCATGAGTTTGCGAATCAAGCAAAAGATGCACCTTATGCACGCTCGGTTATATTTAGACTCGCGTTTCTAAGAGCTTTATACCAGATTCTTCGTGAGATTTAATTCGAAACAGTAAACTCTTATCCAAAAATGTTTCCTTTTTTATCAAAATTCCGGTATACAAAAGAAGTAATGCGTTATAAAGCTATCTGAACATTTATCTTGATTCTTGTGGCCTGGAACTGAGGAGGAGATTACAATTACAATTCTATTTTAGTTTTTGTCCCTAGTGTCACGTGTCAACACTAATATTAGGATTAAGACTTTTGCTGTGGGTGCACCGACTCTTTGGAATATGCTTCCTTCTAGTGTTAACTGAAAATATTGCTCAATTTCGCCGTCATTTAAAGACATACCTTTACAACCTTGCCTATCCACCATAGCTCCCTGGCGTATCGATCAATCTGATGACAACTGGATTTGTTTACTGACTCTGAGATCGATCAACCATTTTGTATTGATGCACCTCTGATCTTGGTTTCTAAGGATTTATAGGCGCAATAAAACATCCTAATTATTATCACCACATTGTGCGCCATTTAGGCCGACTCCGATTGAGCTACGCGAGTAACTCGAGTAACCCGAGTCACAATCGAACATACAAGATTACTTGCTCACGTGACCCTTCTTGACATAGATAAATAAAGCCAATCTTCAAAGCTGCTAGCCGAGGCAATCGCGGTTTGGAGAGAATTACTGATTACTTTATTTTATTTATTTACACAAGGGGTTTATCTCCGTGATCACGATCATCGCTGTTCAGTTGGATTACTCTCGTGGTACTGCGTGATACCACGTTAGGGTTACGCGAGTAACTCGAGTAGGCCAATCGAAGTCGGCCTTAGATTCTGTGCGATTCCTGGCGGGTTTCTGCGTTAGCTGTAGGCTTACAACACGGCAAGAGAGTGGACCTTCGTGACAAAACCGGTGCACGAAGTTGCCTCTGCGACCCAGCGGCTGGCGGGTCAACACGACTAGGTAATTAGACACGACAGCAGACACTGTCCTTGTTACAGTTATTACTCTCCGGAACACCTTCGCCAGTGACTGCGGCGCCTGGAACGACATTGTCACAGGGCGCTCTTAACGACACAGCTGCCGACGTGTCTCGTCCAGTCTCACAGGCTCGGTGATTGCAAGAAACTGTCTGTGGTGATTGGTAACCCGTGCGTCCGTGCTGTTTTAGGTACTCGCAATGCAACGCGGCAATGACCCAGTTACCGATCACTGCGAAAATGGGTGTATTTTATGTTTCCCATATATAAACAAAACACACACACACGTACACAAGCAAACACACACACACACGTACACAAGCAAACACACACACACACACACACACACACACACACACACACACACACACACACACACACACAAACAAACATACCCAAACACACACACACACACACACACACACGCACGCACGCACGCACGCGCGCGCGCACACACACACACACACACACACACACACGCATGGGAGGAGGTGGCTACTCGAGCGAGTGCAATGAGAAGGTAGCTTTCTGCCAGCACGACAAAGGAACCTAGCCACGTCGTCGAATCCAATGCATAGCAGAGTGCATTGGATTCAACCGGCCGCTGCAGTTCTGCTGCCGTGCGTGATATTGACAAATTACCGCTAGATGCATTGGCTGTCCATCCATCAACATGGTTATTTGAAATGGGTGGAAATTTATGTTGATTATGCATGCGTGCACCTGGCGAGTATGTGGGTGCGTGTGTTCGTTCTTGCAGATGTGTTCGTGTGTGTGTGTGTGTGTGTGTGTGTGTGTGTGTGTGTGTGTGTGTGTGTGTGTGGTGTGTGTGGTGTGTGTGGTGTGTGTGGTGTGTGTGGTGTGTGTGGTGTGTGTGGTGTGTGTTGTGTGTGTGGTGTGTGTGGTGTGTGTGTGTGTGTGTGTGTGTGTGTGTGTGTGTGTGTGTGTGTGTGTGTGTGTGTGTGTGTGTGTGTGTGTGTGTGTGTGTGAGGCAGTGTGTCGGTGTGCACGCGCATGATTCTGTGTTGGCATGCATACGTATCAATATGTCCGTGCGTGTGTGATGCGGGTAACCATTCCTTCTTCGTGCATACAGTGTGTCTGTGTGAGTTTGTATGTATATGTGGGTAAGTGTACGTGTATAACACACACGTATGCGTGTACATCTGGCAGTAGTTTCTACACGCGTGTAGTGAAACGGGGTGTGTCCGAGGTGACTCCCTCGCTGCCAACTGACGCAGCATGCGCGACAGAACGCGACAGGATCAGCACAGTCGCACTTTGTCTACCAGAAAACGTCGTGTTGTGACAAAGCTTCAGCGGCTGAATCCGAAATCACAGCGTCGGTTGTAAGACCGACTTTGTCCCGCATGTGTATACCACGTCCGTTGCATTACCACCAATTAAGCTAACGAAGGCACTGGGATTACTCAGAAACGACGCTTAGTTATATTCTTTCGCCTTTCAGGGAAATGTAACTATGCTTGGATTACTCACGGATTCACTGGAGTGGTTCGTTTGTCATATATATTACCGTTGATTACCATTGACGTGTTTGGCCATACCCACGCAACACACTAGCCGTGCGATGTTCGATAAATCCTGTTGGATAAAATCACGAATCTACTTTGCATTGGTCTACGGTAAAATGTTGACTTATTTCTATTCAAGAGGAACCTCCCTCGTTTAATAACAATCTCAAAATTGGTTGACGTGGTACACTGTTTAGTTCTACTATTTTCAATAGCAGTTTGTGTGGAAATCCGTCAACTGCGGGTGATTTACTTGTTATCCTTCAATGCTTCTGTTTTCTTAGCTGCGCCCGTCCAGAAATTAACCGGCTGCACCAGTTGGTTTGTCGTAGCACTTAGAGCACTGTACCATGTGTTGCCATTTGCTGTTGGAGAGCCACAAATTCTCAACTATGAATAATGGAACCGATAGAAGCTACATTCAACTAACCATGACATTTACTACAAGGCATCATAGATGGAGAACATACATAAGGGAAGAGATCGTGATGCAGTGCATCTTGGGAAATTGGCAAGAACCCATAGAGATGATTAAGTGCAAAGGAACAGGAGGTAAACAACTGGGTCACCTGCACCTAGGTATTTCCCAAGGGCCGACATCTCAGTTTGTATCCTCCGCGTACATCTTAACTTGAATGTATTGTTTAATCTTGAAGGAGAGGTGCAAATGGAGGTTTCTTGATGAGTTTAAACATTTGTAACGGCGCCGCGAAAATTATTATTCAACACCTGGTTGATGGGTATTGCTAGCATACATGACTGAACCGTCCCAGTGTATCTGACTGATCCGTTCGGGTCACGCGTCGACGTTGGCATTGTTCACATCGACCGTGCAATGCCAATGGGCTTCCACAAATCCACGTTAGTCGCTAGAGGCGCTAATACGCAACTAAACCCTAGTTGTGTATCAGCGCCTCCAGCGACTAACGTGGATTTGTTTGCATCATCATTTGTTTGCTGAACGCTTGTTTGAATCATCCACAATTAGCTATTTACCGTGCAGGCGCGTCGCCAGCGATAGTTTGTATGTGAGCATGCCGTACACATGGTCAATAGACAGAAGTAGGGAATGCGCATGCGTCAGGTGTTGTCGATCTCTTTTTTTCCCGCTGCACAATATATCAAATTTCTGCACATTATAGCTGTTGTCAATATCCAATCTTAAAGGACGAGCTAACATACTAAAACCACTAAACAGGCATCTAAATATAATTTAAATCAACAGCTCCCACGTCATAGATCCATAAATTATTCTGCGTAACAACCACCCTAAATTTGTCAAACAAAATGGCGGACAAGTAAACAAATAATTAAAGCGCGCGAAACAAAATCACCCCCAAACCAACTCAGTAAACACAATAAATACAGCACATAACACATACATTATACATTCTTAAAACCCCATCCTCTGTTCTCCCGTTGCTTAGCTAACAGGCCTTTTTTCGGGTGTAACCCTTGTGTTTTCAACATACCTCAAGCCCTGAGTTGGCCCAGGGCTAACATACACTAATTAAATAATATTTTTTTTTTACCTGTCACCTACCTATTCTATCTGTTTGTGTTTGCACTAACCCAAACCCTGCACTTTCCCCAGTTTAACATACAGTAGCTTGTTTAAAAAACAAACAGAAACTTACAAAAATCAAACAAGCAAAAACTAAAAGCAGTAAAAAAAAAAAACTATTTTTATCAAACATTTTTTATCAGAGCAATTCTATTTTTTTTAACAAACTTATTTTATGTGAAATTTTACAAGAACTCTATGCTTATATGAACATTATTTTACTATATCAACTGTGATTATATAATTACTGTAGTTTTATTTTTTAATATTGATTGACATTTTATACACAATCCAAGATGAACTACTGTGCCATCTGCATATTACTACTATGTGGATTAACACGTAGGGTAGAACGAGAACAGAAAACCTATGGAAACCGTGGTGAAAGTTTGATTAGTACTGCCTTGGTAATGTCCCCCGACTTTGAGTACAAGTACTTTCCAGCAACCACAAACACCACAGCAGGTTGGAAATCCAACAACTTTTACAAGATAACATCCCTAAACCAAAAACATCCAACATGTTTCGCCATCTTAATTCTTATGCAAGCTGGTGACCTTAACCCTAACCCTGGTCCATACCAGCCTAAATTCCCCTGTGCAATCTGTAAAAAAGCAGCAAGGTGGGACCAGCGAGCGACTTGCTGCGACCACTGCAATTCATGGTACCATGTAGACTGCATGGGAATGTCAACAATAGCATATAATGCCCTCCAAAATAGTCAAGTCTCATGGATTTGCTGCCAGTGCGGTATCCCCAACTTCGCCAGTTCACTCTTCTCAAATTCTACCCTAGAGCTAACAAACAGCTTTTCAGTCCTGTCAGACATCTCCACTTCTGATTGCAGCGAACCGCTAAGCCCACCTCTAGCCACGTCTTCTCCATACAAACAAAGGGATAATACCAAAAACAATAATTTTAATAACACAAGATCAGGTAAAAGTAAAACAGATAAAACTAAGAAACACACCCAGGAAGCACCTACTAGTACTAAAAGACAATCCATAAAAACCATGGTAATAAACTTTTGTAGCATCAGAAATAAAATTTCAGACCTTGCTGTGTGCATAGAAAACTACAACCCCGACATAATCATTGGCACTGAAACACACCTCGACAGCTCAGTTAACAGCAGTGAACTGTTCCCTCCCAACTACTCAGTTATCCGTAAAGACAGAGACTTTGACAACTCCAAAGGAGGGGTCCTGATAGCACTAAAATCTGACCTAATAGGAACCCACAGAACAGACCTTAATAGCAACTGCGAAATAATCTGGGTCACAATCAAAATTCAAGGAACGAAAGACATTACAATTGGTGCATTCTATAGATCACCCCAATTTGGCAACACAAGTGAATATATGCATGAACTACGAGAATCTATCAACAAAATTAAACACTCAAATAAGGAACACATATGGCTAGGAGGAGATTTCAATCTTCCCGATATAGACTGGGATATACTCAGCCCCAAACCAGGTGGAACTGCCCCCGGACTATCTAAAATCCTACTAGAAATCTCAAACGACTTTGGACTGGAACAAATAGTACGTGAACCCACTAGAATAAATAACACCTTGGACTTGTTCTTCACAACTAACCCTACCCTTGTTGAAAGATCAACAATAGTACCAGGAATAAGTGACCATGACGGAATCCCAATAATCATAACCAGCTGCAAACCCAGAGTCATCAAGCAAGAACCACGCAAAATATACATGTACCATAAAGCCAATACCCAAGCACTAAAAGAAGATCTGCTCAAATGGAGCAACAATTTTGCAACCAAGGATATGTCCACAAAAACAGTTGATGAAATGTATACAGAATTCCAAACTGCCCTTAATTCAGCAATGAACTCCCACATTCCGACGAAGATAATAACAAAACGAAACCAAACACCATGGATAAATAGACGTATAAAACGACTGCACAAACGTAAACAAAGAGCCTTTAACACCCATAAAATACACAGAAACCAAGCCAGTCATGAACAATTTTGTAAGGCACGCAAAAATGCACACACAGAAACAAGAAAGGCCCACAGACGGTATATTGCACCAATCTGTTCAGACTCAGCAAAACGATTCTGGTCCTACATCAAAAGCTTAAAAGTTGACACCATTGGAATACCAACCCTAACTAAAGACCACCAAACAGAATCAGACAGCAAACGTAAAGCAGAGATCCTCAATGACCAATTCAAATCAGTTTTCACAAAAGAAAACACCAACTTTCCCAAAGAACCATACTCAAACGTACCAGCTATGCCTGACATTACCATCACAGCAAAGGGAGTAGCCAAATTATTAAACGAATTAAAAACAAACAAATCAACAGGACCCGATGACGTACCAGCAAGAATATTACAACTTGCTGCCAATGAATTAGCCCCAGCCCTTACAGTAATCTTCCAAAAATCAATCACCACAGGTGAACTTCCCCTCTCATGGCTGCAAGCCAACATCACCCCAATCTTTAAGAAGGGAGATCGAACTCTTCCATCAAATTACCGTCCCATCTCCCTAACTTCAATATGCTGCAAACTCCTTGAACACATTATCTACTCCAACATAATGGACCACCTTGACCAACACTCAATTTTGTCTGACAAACAACATGGCTTCCGCAGTAAACACTCGACTGAAACCCAGTTAATACTCACAACACATGACCTATCCAAATCTCTAAATAATAAATCACAAATAGACATGATCATAATGGATTTCTCAAAAGCATTCGACACTGTCCCTCATAACCGGCTCCTAAACAAATTAAAAAGATATGGCATCAACAACAAAATACATGCCTGGATTTTAAAATTCCTTACATGCCGTGAACAGAGAGTGGTGGTCAGTGGTGCACATTCCCCCTGGACCCATGTTGAGTCTGGAGTACCACAAGGCACGGTACTAGGCCCTCTTCTGTTCCTAATATACATCAACGATTTACCTAACAATATCCACTCCACAGTCCGTCTGTTTGCAGATGACTGTGTCCTGTACAGAGAAATTAACAACCAATTAGATTCACAAGAACTACAGAAAGACCTAGACGAACTAACTAAATGGGAACATGACTGGCAAATGAACTTTAACCCTGACAAATGCTTTGTGATGAGACTAACTCATGCAAGAAATATAAAACAATTTGATTACACCCTAGGAAACACAACACTACAAGAAACAGACAGCCACTCATACCTAGGAATATGCATAACAAAAGACTTAAACTGGAACAAACATATACATCAGATAACAGCCTCAGCAAACCGCACCCTAGCATTCATCAGACGCAACCTCCACTCATGCCCCATAAACATCAAAACAATAGCCTACACAACCCTAGTCAGACCACTCTTAGAATATTCTTCTTCAGTATGGGATCCCCACACCCAAACCCTTATAAACCAAATCGAAATGGTTCAAAGACGCGCAGCCCGTTTCTGTCTCAACGACTATACATCTAGAGAAGCGGGCTGTGTGTCAGAAATGCTAAACCAATTAAAACTACATCAATTAAAAACCAGACGAACAAACAGACGCCTCACCATACTCCACAAAGCCATCTATGGACACCTATCATTGCCTGTCAATAACGTCCTCCAGCCTGTACAACGCCTATCAAGACATTTAAACAATAAAGCTTTCAACACCATCCATGCCAGCAAGAACTGCTATAAATATTCATATTTCCCTAGAACAATAAGAGACTGGAATTCCCTGCCAGATGCAATAGTTAACATTTCTAAACCACAACATTTCAAACAAGCTTTAATACACGACTAAAAACCCAACAGCATGCGCACCCAACCCTGACCGTTTGACTCCACCAGGAGTGTTGGCCAGTACACCTACAAGACAAGACAAGACAGAACAGCATGCCGTATGTTCAATAGACAGAACAGCCAAAACAACGCCATCTTAGCACTGAATTTAATCGAACGTCCCGCGACGTTTCATCGACTGTAAATGTACATTAATGTAGACATTATGCTTTCATATTGATGGACATGTTATACGATATCAATATTTAACTATGTGTGAAGACGTAGCAGTCTCGTGTGATACATACGGCGTGCTATAGATAATTTTAAGCATCCTTTCCGGCATCGAGCCAGCAAACCTGTCGTCGGGCCACCAGTCGACGTTCCATCGGTTGTAAATGTTCATTAATGTACATATTATACCTCCATATTGGCGAACATGTCAGACTGTATCCATATTTAGCTATGTGTGAGGCTTCGGAGTCATGCGAGTTCAACAGCTGATTGTAGGATGATTTAAACAAGCGTTCCTCAAAATGTTTGCAAAACGGTGCCGCATTTTACACACGTCAGGAATACGTAAAAGACGGCACAAAGACCCTAGTTGTGTCAGTTATTGTGGTACCTCATTGCTACCGTGGAAATGACGCGAGAACCTACTGCACTTAGTCTCAATCCATCTAGACAGACCAGGGCAGCTACGGCAGCTGTGTCTCGTGACGAGCACACACTTAGACTGTCCATTAAGCACGGATCTATTTATCGGCAGGAACGAATGCCTTCGCAATGCCCTCGGAGGTCGGCTTCTGTTGACATTTATGAGACTTAGGCGTGCCTCGATCGTCGGCTCGACTGTTATCGCCTACCTTTTCTGTCTCACGTCAAGTTCAAATACGTTTTACCAAAAAGCTTACCTACAGGTACTGCTGGTGGAATAGACAGTCTCGTTTGTGCCGTAGTTTCGACAAGCCAAACCAATAACGCATTATAAAACTAGGTGAGTTCTAACCCAGTCTTTAGAACTACTTACTTAAAGCGTTTCATACTTCACCCGCTCTTCCGAAGTCCACGCCAACATATCTGAAGAGAATTCCATTTTAAGTCTTGGCGTAATTACTACACTAAAACACACACATCCCATTGTTTATAGTCATGTACTCATATCTACAGCTGAATATACTAGGACAAGGTGGCGTTAACGAAATTACCCAAACTGTGACATTTTTAGATTTTATTTTCCCGGTTAAATTCCCACTGCTTCACCTAATCCGCAATAGCGCCCCATGGCTGTGAGCAATTTCGTCACGATTTACGTCTACATCTTCACAGACGTCAGACGTACGCGCCATCCCTTGGGACACCGGCTCGGCCCCGGGAAAACTCCATATAAACACAATCGCTTACTCTTGATTTGGTTATCCCGGCTTCTCCGTGTTAGTCATACAGATTAAACTCGCTGCAACACCTGCCCGCGATACTCTATTGAATCACATCCACTGCTAATACGCCATCGCGACGCCACATTGCCGGCGTTATCAGAGCTAATCGATAATCAATAATGAGCGAGGCGAAACGACGATTAGCTGCTTTCATGGCGATAACGTAATTCGACGAGGAAACGAGAAATAAACGACGCTGATTCGTCGCCGATAATCGTTCGTCCTCTCCGCGCGCCTCGACGGTCTGTTGAGCCACGCCAGAGCCTTGTCTGCCGAGTGGGGCGCAGGTCGGTCCGGCTGTCCACGGCACGCGTAATGCGGCAAAGTGTCTTCGATTTACGCCGCAGTATAACGGAGCACCTCTTGCTGCAGTGGCTGCTTTTAAGGAAATCGTCGTCCAACCAACCAATGCGGACGTAACGAGAAATCAATGCCCGCTGTACTTCAGCGATTTCGCATTTCTCCGCCGCGCGTTTCGAAGACGTTCTGTCACACGCTGGCCGTTATTTGACGGCGCGGCGATACGTACCGGCCGTGTGGGTCTAGTATGCGTCTGGTGGAAGGAGCCTGTAGAACCAGCGACTGTCGCTGTGCCAGCGTAGAGCATGTCGCAAGCAAGATGATGTCGCGTGTTTACGCTGAAGGCCAGTTAGGATCAATTCACGCAATACGTCGTTGCAGAAGACACGCAGGCCTTGTCGCCAATTCGATGGTATTTCAAACAAGATTACTGCACGCAAAACTCAGTTCGTTATATGAATGATAGCTGTTAATAATTGGATTTTTAACTCAACATGTTTGAGTAAGGTCATGCGTTTCAAGTGGAAAGTTTTACGTCGTGATATCATGTATCAGGGTCACACTTTGAAGGTGCTTGTGTTCATTTGCCACGCGACGATTCAGAAGTATTGAAGCCGCTAGTGTCTGTCTTAACGTGACGTAGCAAAGTCTCTGTCGACGCCAGCCGGAAAACAACGGAGCGCAGCAGCCTCCAGCAAGTGTATCGAACGTTAGAACGGATTATGTCGTTGCATCGCTGTGCCGGATTATCTCCAAGACAAGAGTACGTATCAGCACGGCGAAGGACGCGGCTTAACGGGGCTTTATGGTCGAATCACAACTAAGTGATCGCCCGATGAGATGTCTGCGGCCAGGAACACGCGGTAAACATCGCCCTACGATTCGACGGGAGACACTCACGGACACAGACTCACGGACACAGACTCCCGGACACAGACTCACGCTCCGAGGCGGATAAGTCATCGCGTGTTCGATTAATTGCACCACGCTCCATCATGCATGTTTGATGAGAGCCCCCTGTTGACACAGCGCCCAGCATGCCGTACTGCACTGGGTGCTCGGCCCATAAGCGACCCACCAAAGCGTGCATGTGCGCCATCATCACGGCGTGGACTGTCATAGCGCTGTGTAGCCTGGTCATAACGAGTCTACTCAACCTCGGGCCTTACATACAGGTGAGTGTAGTTACTTACGTCATTTAACTTCGACTAAAGCCGGAATACACTGGCGCTTTTCTTCCGACCAGACGAGACCCGACCAGACCAAAATAAACCCGATTAAACCAGACTCACCCCGGCTGCTTGAAAATTATCTACACCGACTGAATCAGACGCAATGCCAGCATGACGTCTTAGACTGGTATCGATTGAGCCCCGATTTCAGGGTCGTGGGGATACACCAGTCGACTGACACCGATCCATCCAATCCAACTAAACCAACATTCTGGTGGTCCGTCCGGTCCGGTCCGGTCCGGTCCGGTCCTGTCCGGTCCGGTCCGGTCCGGTCCGGTCCGGTCCGGTCCGGTCCGGTCCGGTCCGGTCCGGTCCGGTCCGGTCCGGTCCGGTCCGGTCCGGTCCGGTCCGGTCCGGTCCGGTCCGGTCCGGTCCGGTCCGGTCCGGTCCGGTCCGGTCCGGTCCGGTCCCGTCCGGTCCGGTCCGGTCCGGTCCGGTCCGGTCCGGTCCGGTCCGGTCCGGTCCGGTCCGGTCCGGTCCGGTCCGGTCCGGTCCGGTCCGGTCCGGTCCGGTCCGGTCCGGTCCGGTCCGGTCCGGTCCGGTCCGGTCCGGTCCGGTCCGGTCCGGTCCGGTCCGGTCCGGTCCGGTCCGGTCCGGTCCGGTCCGGTCCGGTCCGGTCCGGTCCGGTCCGGTCCGGTCCGGTCCGGTCTGGTCGTGCAAAAAACGGCCGTTGACATACAACCTTTCGCGGAACATAACATCAAAAGTATTAAACGTCAACATTGCAAACACATTTCGGCTGACAAAACAAGTGGCTGCTGTTGTCATTTAGCCCTATGACATGTTAATAATGTCCAGGTGAGGCGAACGTAAAAAACACAGTGGCACCTCTCTCTTTCCAACCCTCTACCTCACCCCCTCTCTGCCTCTCTCCCCTCCCCCTCTCCATCTCTCCCTCTCCTCTGTCCCCCCTCTCTCCCTGTCCCTCCCTCCATCGTCCTCTCTCCCTCCATCTCTCCCTTCCCCGTCTCTCTTGCTCCTATCACAGTGGCTGTTGACTATCTGCCTTAATCTATTATCTTTATTACATTCAATATTATTACATAACTTGATCATATATATATATATATATATATATATATATATATATATATATATATATATATATATATATACACATATACATATACATATACATATACATATACATATACATATACATATACATATATATATATATATATATATATATATATATATATATATATATATATATATATGTATATATATATAGAACATTGCATGACATGAAATATAAGCCCGTCCCTGTCCGACAGGAGTGGCGGTATCGGCGGACGACGTGTGACGTACTGAGTACGTTCTACACGACGCAGTACGTGTGTACGTGTGGCGTGCACTGCCAGTCCACCTACCCCTGCTTCTTCGTGCACGTCACCTTCACAGACGGCCGCGACGTGCGGGCGTCAGTGGGACTCTACACGGACACCACCCAACAGAAGAGTGTCGTCGACGTCGCCACGGAGCACCAGGAGATGGTAGGTCTAGTCTGGTTGGTACATTCATATCAGGCATGTCTTCTCTTTCGTTTTCTTCTTCCTCCTCCTCTTCTTCTTGCTGTTGACGTTGTTGTTGTTGTTGTTGTTGTTCTTCTTCTTCTTCTTCTTCTTCTTCTTCTTTTTCTTCGTCTTCTCTTTCATCTTCCACTCTTCTGCCTCTAGTTTGTTTTAATCTTCGATTATTCTTCTGGTTCAGTCTCCTCTAGTAAACTAAACCACTACTAAAAAATCAACATAACCATGTCAGCAGGTTGGTCGCAATGTTCGGTACATCAAAGAGATCAATACTAATGCAACAACCGAACGCGAATATATTTTACGTCAGGAACACAAGCGACAACATTCTCCTCCTTTCAGACCAAGACTTGTAGGAGTATCAAAAAGAATAGCATTACACAACACCCCAGTGTAAACTGGCCACACAATGTTCGGCCGCTCGATCGATGAATCACTTGTACGCCACATATAACGACGGTCCAACATCTCAACAGCCGACATCTGAACAGCGTTGTACTATTGATTAACATCCGACGAACAAATAAGCGTTTCGATAAAACGATCTGTCGTCTGCTGATGCGTTCATCTGATGCGTCCAGCGGCCCACGGCTCGTGGAGATAGATGGACTTGTCACCCGACTTCCTGGAAGCGTCCCACAAGCTGGGCGAAGTTGTGGATGAATGGCATTTCTCTGTTATCTATTATGTATTATGTACCGACTGTGGCAATGTCCCACAGTGTTGAGCAACATTGAAGAACGTCAGTGGACAATACACAAACTCCAACAGCCAAAGTGACTGTCAGTGTCACGGCTGCTCCAGGCCACTGTTGGGGCTGGTTCTTTCAGACTCAACAAGTTTGGATGGGGGGGGGGGGGGGCGGGGGGAGGGGGGAGAGAGAGGGGGAGGAAATGTGAGGGCGGGATGAATGCAGGGAGGGAGGGATGCAGGGAAGGGGGGAGGCTGGGTGGGATGTTTAGATGGAAGGAAGGAGGGAGGAAGGGAGGGAGGGAAAGAAAGAGGAAGATATAAAGACAGTGAATGACATATGGACATCGCCAGTGACATAAGGTGCATCTGTTCTTTAATTCATAAATTCATGCACTGATGTTCAAAATAAGTGATACATCGTCTGCTTCCTAAGCTTCGTTCCATTCAATAAAACGGTGACAAAATATAAATAACGCTTGTATTGTATTTATAGTTAACTTTGTCTCGGTGACCTCAATCACGAGTTGCACGCTTGACCTTGGCCTGAGACCGGACGCAATATCTTAACATGGACATCACGTGATCGGTAAACGTAACATTATGACGTCACACGCTAATATTTCGGGAACCACCCAGTTGAAACAAGTCGCTGTTTGGAGTGTGTCATTCACAATAATAGACTAATGTTCCCGCATACACACTTACTCAAAGAACGTTTGGCGACATGTTTATTACTATGACACTTCCGTTAACGTGGCTACCCCCCCCCCCCCCAGACCGAATGAGTGTGACTCTCCGAGGAGTGTCGGTTGGAGGTGTTTAGTTAGATTCCGAAATACGGAACGTCGCGCGAAAAAACACCACACATGCACGCCCGCACGCACGCACGCACGCATGCCCACGCACGCACCAACACACACACAGACACGCACTCGTACACACACACTCACAAACACACGCACGCATGCACGCCCGCAGGCGCACCCACACACACACGCACGCACGCACACACTCACACGCACGCATGCACGCACGCACACACACGCACACACTCACACGCACGCACGCACGCACGCACGAACACACACACACACACACACACACACACACACACACACACACACATAACAGCGGGAGAGGTTCTTTAGATTCAACAAGTTAAACGTCGATTAACGGGCAGGGGCGGAGGGAGGGATGGGGGGAGAGAGGGGGAGAGAGGGAGGGAAGGAAGGAGGGAAGGAAGGAAGGAAGGACGGAAGGACGGAAGGACGGAAGGAGAGAGTGAAATAATAAGACCGCCAATGACAGACAGATGGACAGAGCCCGTGGTACAAGGTGCATATTTTGCTTAATTCACAAACTCATCCACTGATCTTGAAAATAAGTTATATATCGTCTGCTTCCTAAGCTTCGTTCCATTCAGCAAAACGGTGACAAACTATAAATAACGCTGGTATTGTATTTGTAGTTAACGTTGTCTCAGTGAGCTCAATCACGTGTTCCACGCTTGACCTTGGCCTGAGACCGGACGCGATATTACCTTTTTGTTCGTAAAAAATACGTCATAGTGATTGTTGAAGATATCACGTGATCGGTAGACGTACAATTATGATGTCATACGCTAAGATTTCGGGAATCACCCAGATGAAACGAGTCGCTGTTTGAAGAGTATCATTCACAACACTAGCTAATGTTCACGCATGCACGCAGGTTTACACAACAACCTGTTGTCGTTACGTTTACGGCTATTATTAGTATTTACATGATGATTCGTGTCACGTGTCCCTCTAGTATAATACTAATTTTAATTTATTTTTTATTTTTATTTATTCGTTCGCGTTGTGTTTGCGTTAGTGTGGCGTAGGTTTACCGCTAAGACAAGTGAGTGTTCAGCTACCGAAGTTGTCAATTAGGGGAGTTTTGTTAGCTTCAAAATAGAGAAAGTCGCGCGAAAAGGCACAACGCTCGCACACACACACACACACACACACACACACACACACACACACACACACACACACACACACACACACACACACACACACACACAAACACACACACACACACACACACACACACACACACAAACACACACACACACACAAACACACAAACACACACACACACACACACACAAACACACACACACACACATACATACATACATACATACATACATACGCACACATACACACATACACACATACACACACACACACACACATACACACACATACACACACGCACACATACACACACACTCTCTCACACACACACACACACACACGCACGCACGCACACACGCACGCACACGCAAACGCACACGTACGCACGCACGCACACGCACACGCACACGCACGCACGCACGCACGCACACACACACACACACACACACACACACACACACACACACACACACATACACACCATCATCTGACGTCAATAGCCAAGGCTACATTTTCATTCCATATTGACTCCTGCAAGACGCCCACCCTGGATGATCTAGTAGGGAGTGATGGTGGCGTTGTATTGCGCCGGACTGTCTCCTTGTGTATAGATGGTTCAATCCCACCTGCCGGCAATTTCGTTCACCACATTTGCCTGTGTTTTTCGGAAGAGACTATAAGCCGGTGGTCCCTTCTATCTAGTGTCTATGCCAGGGGAAGTAAAAGATCCCACACGTGGGGCAAGTGTGTAACCTGTAGTGGATTCATTGAACTTTAAACGCCCTGCAAAGGGCCCCGTCCAGTAACTGAGAGAAAGAAATTACCTTTTCTACCATGATAATTGGAACACATTCAGTAGCTTCACTGAATCTTTAGAGCATATTCCGTCTTCATATTAGATTAGTAGACACTATTACCTATTTTCACCGTTACCAAAGAAAACTCTCATCATTGAAACCTTGCTCGCCGACCGTGGCTCCCTGGCGTATTCACGTGTCTCTTGATAACTATATATGGCAGATCGGCTTCGAAGTTGACAAATCATGTTGTTTTGATGCGCTGTAAGCTTGATTCCCAAGGGTTAACAAATAGGCGCAACAAAAATTACTGTATTATTATTTCCGCGACAGTAGTGCCTAACACGAATTAATTACTAGTCTTCTTCTTCTTCTCTTCTTTGCTGTCCATTGTGTCCGAAGATGACATCAATGTAGGGTTTCGTCCGTTTTTGTGCTTTGCTCGTTGGTGAGAGAATAGTCCAATTTGTGATTTAAAGCCTCTCCCGCAGTTGACACAGAAGATGATGGAGGCAGAAGCATCAGGAAAGTCATGGCGGAGATTGTGATCATGTTGGTATTTTTTGTGATATCTTTTCTTCAATATGGCTTTTTCCTTTGTGAATGGCCTGCCTCCACTGTTGTCGATCTTGTGCAAGAGTCTCCCAGTGGTCTACGGTGATGTGTGTAGCCTTTAGGTGTCGTTTCACTACATCTTTGTATCGTAGTCGTTGTACACAATGAAGACGTTTCCCTGTGGCTAATTCTCCATAGAAAACAGCCTTTGGTAATCTGCTGTCATTCATACGGATGATGTGTCCAGTCCATCGGATTTGGGAAGCCGTTAGAGTGGGTTCTATGCTGGACATATTAGCCCGTCTCAAGACTTCGACATTTGGAATGTGATCTTTCCATGAGATCCGCAGGATTTGTCGTAGATGTTGGAGATGCACTTTGGTAAGGTTTCTAAAATGGCGACGATAGAGAGTGTATGTCTCTTTTGAATACAGTAGTGTTGGAAGCACAATTGCCTTGTACACCTTGCACTTTGTGGAGACTGAAATACCATGTTGTGACCATACACGCTTCCACAGTCCTCCAAACGCTCCAGAGGCAGCTTGAATACGGTTGTTAATTTCCACATCAATGGTGTTGTCAGATGCAACAGTGCTGCCCAGGTATGTGAAGTTCTTAACTGATTTTAGTGGCGTGCCATAGATTTCAACATGTGGATCGATTGAGGTTTGGCCGGGTGGTGGTTGGTAGAGCGTCGCAGTTTTCTAGTATCCTCTCTTTGTGAATAGATGTTTGTTATACTGAAAACAAACAGAAAGGAGATTGTGTGAAGCGTAGACACAACACACTCATCAAGCTCGCTATCAGCTTCACTTCTTCTTCTCTAGTTGTCAGTGACGTCACTGATTGGCACTACACGGGATCCATCATTGTATTGATGTCCATCTGCCTCTTGGAGATCGTCCTACACACTATCCATCTTAACTGGAAAGGACAAGCCTGATAGACTCCAGATAATGACTCACCAAATCAATTCATGGATTAGGGTGGTAATACAGTCATGTGTGCGTGATGGATCTAGTGCTACGATGTATTGAGTCGCTGTCTGTGGCAGCGCTTCGTGTTCTTACGTTCAGCTGCTGTGTCTGCTTTTATGGATGTACAAAGAGACACGAGTGTGCGAAAGTATCCTACTGGTGATGTATTTATTGCCCAGACACACGCATGCCCCAGCATTCACACAACGTCTCTGTAGTTCATGTCGGTAACTGGACACAACGCGGTCCTATGCCAAATTGTATGGGGCTGAGAGAAAGACTAATCCATCTAAACTAAGTATGGTGTCATATATGTATCTGTCTATCTGCTAGGTATGATGTCATGCGAAAATATGTATTTGTACATTTGTATATTTAGAAACGCAAATGAACCGGGAAACCGAAATTGAGAGTGTATGTTAAGATAGACATTCTGTGTGTGTAATACAGCTAGCAAATGTCGTCTGGCCACATCACGCCAGAGCGCATCGTTTGATTTACGTCATGTGAAATGTACAAAGGAATCTCTTTAATCTCGTATTGATTGTATTGTAAATGGGCTGTACAACTCTCTCTCTCTCTCTCTCTCGCTGTCAGTTGCGGTTGTGACAAAGATTCATGTGAGCCACGTGATCTCTCCATCCGTGGTTTCTCTGTAGAAGCAATTTTCCATGCTCTTTTGAGTAGTTTGTGTGTGTGTGTGTGTGTGTGTGTGTGTGTGTGTGTGTGTGTGTGTGTGTGTGTGAGAGAAAGAGAGAGAGAGAGAGAGAGAAAGAGAGAGAGAGAGAGAAGACTAGTAATCGGTAGCCCGTGTCCATGCCGTTTTTCATAATTTTCCGATTTAAATTCGATAACGCAAACTACGATATATACACGGACCAGCCTACACATTTTCTGACTGTGCTAACACACCACGTCATGTCTGTCCCCAGTGTAGTCTGTCTGTGTTAACACACCATGTCATGTATGTCCCCAGTGTAGTCTGCCTGTGTTAACACACCACGTCACGTCTGTCCCCAGTTTAGTCTGCCTGTGTTAACACATCACGTAATGTCTGTCCCCAGTGCAGTCTGCCTGTGTTAACACATCACGTCATGTCTGTCCCCGGTGTAATCTGTCTGTGTTAACACACCACGTCATGTCTGTCCCCATTGTAGTCTGCCTGTGTTAACACATCATGTCATGTCTGTCCCCAGTGTAGTCTGCCTGTGTTAACACACCACGTCATGTCTGTCCCCAGTGTAGTCTGTCTGTGTTAACACACCATGTCATGTATGTCCCCAGTGTAGTCTGCCTGTGTTAACACACCACGTCACGTCTGTCCCCAGTGTAGTCTGCCTGTGTTAACACATCACGTAATGTCTGTCCCCAGTGCAGTCTGCCTGTGTTAACACATCACGTCATGTCTGTCCCCGGTGTAATCTGTCTGTGTTAACACACCACGTCATGTCTGTCCCCATTGTAGTCTGCCTGTGTTAACACATCATGTCATGTCTGTCCCCAGTGTAGTCTGCCTGTGTTAACACACCCCGTCATGTCTGTCCCCAGTGCAGTCTGCATGTCGTTGACACACCACGTCATGTATGTCCCCAATGCAGTCTGCATATCTTTAACACACCCCGTCATGTATGTCCCCAGTGCAGTCTGCATGTCTTTGACACACCCCGTCATGTCTGTCCCCAGTACAGTCTGCCTGTGTTAACACACCCCGTCATGTCTGTCCCCAGTGCAGTCTGCGCGTGTGCCACGGGGACTCAGCCTTCAACCGACGCGAGATCGCCGACTTCCAGAAACGCATCGGCCACCGCGGCGCCACCGTCGCCTGCTACTACGACCCGGAGCACGTCAGTTCCGGCGCCGTCCTGCACGTGATCCCCGCCGGAAGTCACGTGCTGCACGCCCTGCTCTGGCCGACGGCCGCCAGTGTCGTCGGCGTCGCCGCGTGCGTCGTCTTCTGTCGCTGGTGTCGCCGCCAGGAGTCGGCGAGCGCGCGCAAGACCTCCCACGTCGCGCTCCGTGCGACGACGACGACGATCACCCTGGGTGGTCCCGACACGCCGCTGGAGACGACGAGGGTCGTGTTTGACGACTGTCGGACGCCGTCGTGTGACTCGAACGTCGACCCGTGACTAGAGCCACCTTGTCCGTCACTCTGTCCGCCGTCAGCCTCGCTGTGGTGACACCAAGGTGTCAACGTAAACACAGTAAAAACATGTCATAGCAGTTACCTGTCCATAACGGTTACCTGTGTGTAGTGGTCGCATTTGAAAATCCTAAATAGACTGAGACTAATAACTCTCCGTTGCGACAACCTGCCTATAACGTTCATGCCACGCACTAAGGACGGTGACCGTTATTGACAGGTTGTACACAATTTCGCTGTTTTATCCTGATTGCATCTTCTCTGTGGGAAATAGACGCGTTCAAAGTATAAGCGCAGTTGCGGGAACTTGCAGCAAACCTCGACTGTTACCGTTGCTGCTTGGAAAAATGGCCGTGGTGGCAGGTTGAGATGTGTTTTATAGACGGCTAGATGTAGGAACAATGTCAAAGCATTCGCACTGTGAACAATGTTAAAGCTTTCACTCTGTGAACAACGTCAAAACATTCACACTGTGAACAATGTCAAAACATTCACACTGTGAACAATGTTAAGGCTTTTAAACTGTGAACAATGTCAAAACATTCGCACTGTGAACAATGTCAAAGCTTTTACACTGTGAACAATGTCAAAACATTCACACTGTGAACAATGTCAAAACATACACACTGTGAACAATGTCAAAACATTCACAATGTGAACAATGTCAAAACATTCACACTGTGAACAATGTTAAAGCTTTTACACTGTGAACAATGTCAAAGAATTCACACTGTGAACAATGTTAAAGCTTTCACACTGTGAACAATGTTAAAACATTCACACTGTGAACAATGTTAAAACTTTTACACTGTGAACAATGTCAAAACATTCACACTGTGAACAATGTCAAAACATTCACACTGTGAACAATGTAAAAACATTCACACTGTGAACAATGTTAAAGCTTTTACACTGTGAACAATGTCAAAGCTTTCACACTGTGAACAATGTCAAAACATTCACACTGTGAACAATGTCAAAGCTTTCACACTGTGAACAATGTCAAAACATTCACACTGTGAATAATGTTAAAGCTTTCACACTGTGAACAATGTCAAAACATTCACACTGTGAACAATGGCAAAGCATTCACACTATAAACAATGCCAAAGTATTCACAATGTGAATAATGACAATACATTCACACTGTGAACAATGTCAAAGCATTCATACTGTGAACAATGTCAAAACATTCACATTGTAAACAATGTCTCTGACATACTAAAAGCAAAGCGACGGGCCGAAAACTTAAATCATCAATTTTTTTTAGATTACGCGCCTGTATCTATATTAATAAATGAGGAACAGACAAGTTCATTTTAAATGCAACTGTGTTACGTATAAGTTATAAGAACTGGTGAATAACTGCAGTATTAAGTATAACAATATTGCTTGCGGAATTGTTTGTGTACGTTTCTGTGTTGTGTCTAAAATTATACTAAAAAGATGTTTTTTCACTCACATAGATGTATTTACTATATTGTTGATACAAACTGTTTACTATTTTTAATTTCTAGCAAGACATGCTGTAGTTTTGATCACACGCGACTGTCTTTGTTTAGGTCCCTTTCAGCTTGCCATCACAGTAGAATAACATCCCTGTACTAAGTACAGTAATTCAGTTTGGTCGACAGTGGAGGTTTGTGGCATGTCAAAGGGGTAATTTGGAGGTTTTTGCCCCGTCCTCAGATTATTCTCTGTTTTCTCTCTTTTAAAAATGTATACATAAACATTTTGATATGTGTAATTAGGTGTGGTGTCCTCTCATGTAATAACAACAGTGCTCAACATGTTAAATACAAAACTCATATTTGTTTCCAGAAACATGAAAATAGTGACGGTTTTCATATTAAAATAAAATACCTGCTGAAAAGTTAGGTGTTATCAAATTCACATCATCAAAGGATCGTTCATCAATGTAGACAGTGACTTATTGTCACAAAGTCTACTAACTCTCAGTCGCCAATGGTGCTGTTATATTCACTCATCTCGGAATTAGATGGCTTGCTTTAAAATGACAAACAAATTCTAGACACTAACTCATGTTTCGATATGTGACATTGTGATGACATGGTACAAGCAAGGAACGTAATAGAACAAAGACTGTTATAATATAAATGTTTACAAAGTTATTTACAATCGTCATGGTTATTAAGTCATGTGCAACTAACTGTTCTATAATTATCAATTTATTTGCCTCAACCATCGCATAATAATAGTTCAACACAGACATTTTTATACTAGCCCTACGTGCAAGGGTACAACCACAATCTGTGTATGACCACAATCTATTATACACATTCTGTGTGAGCACGCATTTTTAGTTGGCTCTTCTTATATATTTTCTCTATATATAACTCCTTGAAAAGACACAATATTCAGTCAACGCAGTGACCAGGTCAACGCGAGTGGGGAAGAAGAAGCCAATTTAGAGGTTATTAATGAACGAAGTGTTCAAATTCCACAGGTATGGAACAAATGCATTGCCTTCGTTCAGAACAAAGCCGACCTCGCCAGTTTCCTGGCCGAGAACATCGTGACAAAATGTACAGATCTACCAGAACAACATGAGCTGGTAACAGGAGGCGGATTATCTGATGCTACAGACGAGAGGCTGACACCAGAATGATACTCCGTGCGTGTGAGGCCGTCAATCTGGGATGGAAACGAGTGTCGGTCGTCTGCAGAGATACGGATATCATGGTGCTTCTGGTGCACTTTGTATCAGTACCACCAGCAGAAGTTTGGATTATCTCTTGAAGAGCAAAGAAGCGGAAATGCTCTCAAATACATGCACTGTCTGAGAGACTTACACAAACTGTGAGGGATAACCTGCTGGGGTTCCCCGCACTCATAGGTTGTGATACAACGTCAGCGTTTAAAGGAGCGGTATTGCTGAAGAACGTTTCAGAACCATTATACCTTGTGCAGGATTTTTGTGTGATGGAGAACTCGCACCAGTGAAGTGTGATGGGCTTCTGACAAAGGCAAAATGTTTGACGGAATTTTAGTGTCTGGGCAGTGTTCAAATTCTTTATGGAATCACGTCTTATCCTAGACCCACCGGAATCACAGCTTAATTCATCGGGCAATTCACAAACTTCAGTTGCTTGAATGGATGAATGAATGGATGGATGGATGGTTGGTTGGATGGATGGATGGATGGTTGGATGGATGGATGGATGGATGGATGGATGGATGGATGGATGGATGGATGGATGGATGGATGGATGGATGGATGGATGGATGGATGGATGGATGGATGGAGTGAGGGAGGGAATGAGAGAAGGAAATAATAAGACATCGAATGTCAAACAGATGGACAGAGCCAGTGGCACAAGGTGTATATTTTGCTTAATTCACAAACTCATGCACTGATGTGCTAAATAAGTTATACATCGTCTGCTTCCTTAGCTTAGTTACATTTAATAAAACAGTGACAGACTATAAATAACGCTTGTATCGTTTTTATAATAGGGCCTGTAAGTGAGTCACGATAATTGGCGTGTTTCCGCGCGATTGGAGCTTATTGGGGACTAAGCGAGACAATGGGGGACTCGCCACAAGAATAATATTCTAACGATGGATGACAGTTGTAGCTTTCGACTGATGAATATTAGGAAAATCAGGTCATATCTTGTGTTATACGTTTCTTATCTTAAATGTCCGATGTAATATTGAGTTTATCACACTATCATAGACACATAGCAATATACGTAGTGCCGATAATAGAAACGATGGTAGGTCATATGTATCTTTTACGGGATTTGCATTTTGCTTTCCTGTACGTTGTGGTTTCTATAAGCACTTATATCTGACAAGTTGTCTAAATGCACATAATCATAACACATGTGTACGTTTGCCCAAAACATGTTGTACTGCACGAAAAATGGCACTTTTCATTATTAAAGTTCGACAAATACAAGTACTAGCCGCTATTTCCATGGCAACCACCATAATAATCGATTAAAATTCAAGATTTCCGTGATCATTGTCACCGGCAAAGTGTTCCAATCTTCATTTGGATATACATTCTTCAGCTACTACAATGTTTGATGATATTCTAACATCCTTTGATTTAAAACAACATGTAAACTTTTCGACACATATACATGGCCATTGGCTTGATCTTATAATAACTCATTCAGGTTGTAATAATATTAAAAAAACTACTGTTTCAGATGGGTGGTCAGACCATCATACTGTAATTGTTGATATTAACATGTTTACAACACCATTGATATTGAAAAAAAAATCCTATAGGCCTATACATAAAATAGATATTACTGCCTTCAATGATGATATTTTAAATTCAGATTTGTTTATAAGTCCAGCAGTTCATGAGTGTGATATATATAGACAATGTTGTGATGTCCTTAAGACACTACTTGATAAACATGCTCCACTTGCTTATAAATATATTTCAAAACAATCACCTTCTCCTTGGATGACATCCGAAATTTTACTATCTAAAAGGAGACGTCGTTATCTTGAACGTGTTTGGCGTAAAACACGCTCATCACTTGATAGGTCACGTTATTCTAAACAGTGTCATCTTTGCAATAGACAAATGGCAAAAGCTAAATCTGAATATTTCACTAACATGGTTTCAAGTAACTCTGAAAATTCTCACCAGTTATGGAGTTGCATTAATAAAATCCTACACAGACGGGCTGCCCCTTCTCTGCCAAAACATAATTCATTATGTTCTCTATGTGATCTATTTTCAGGTTATTTTAAGGATAAAATTACCCGTATACAGTCTTCCTTTCCTGTTCATATGTTAAACAAAGTAGAAGTTCAGCCTCCACCGATAAGTTCTCTACTTTCTTCTTTTACTCCAGCTACTGCTGAGGAAGTAAGGCAAATTATTGTCTTCTCCAAATAAATTTTGTGATCTAGATCCAATGCCAACTGTATTGTTGAAAGCATGCATTGACACCTTACTTGGTACTATAACAAATATTGTAAATGTGTCACTGAGGACAGGTATTTTTCCTGATGATTTTAAACAGGCGCATGTAAATCCATTACATAAAAAGACAACTTTGTCGAAAGATAACTTGAAAAATTATAGACCTGTTTCTAATTTGAGCTTCATATCTAAAATTCTTGAAAAGGTTGTAGCAAAACGCCTTGGATCTCACATTACTTCAAATAATTTGTCAAATGTATTCCAATCTGCATATAAGAAACTTCATTCTACAGAGACTGCTCTCTTAAAAGTGCATAACGACATCACTCTAAATATGGACAATGGTAGAGTTACTGCACTCACCTTACTTGATTGGTCCGCTGCTTTTGATACGATTAATCATTCTATTCTAATGGATCGTTTGTCTGTGTGGTATGGTGTGTCTGGTATAGCGTTAAGCTGGTTTAGATCATATCTGAGTGGTAGACACCAGAGAGTTAAGATTGGGGATTGTTTTTCGTCACCACTTAATATTTCGTGTGGTGTTCCTCAGGGGTCAGTTTTGGGACCATTACTTTTTACACTGTATACTACTCCATTGAGTCTAGTGATTAATAGGCATCATTTGAGCCATCATCTTTATGCAGATGACACTCAAATTTATATATCATTATCCACTTCAGATGTAAGTAGTTCTTTACAGCAGCTTAGAACTTGTATTGATGACATTTTTTGCTGGATGACTGAGAGTAGATTGAAGCTGAATGCTGATAAAACTGAGTTTCTTATTATTGGTACACACCGGCAGCGTGACAAAATTAAGACTCTTTTTCCTATACCCTTACTTAATCAGCATGTTATGCCTGCAGTTTCGACTAGGAATTTGGGAGTAATTTTTGATGATAAATTAAATTTTAGAGAACACATTTCTCAAATTTGTCGAACATGTTTTTACCACATTCGTGATTTGCGGCGTATTCGTCGATATTTGCCTGTTTCTGTTGCAAAGACTATTGCAACTGCATTAGTTACTAGTAGATTAGACTATTGTAATTCACTTTTTCATAATATTGCTATTAAGGATATCACAAAACTACAACGTGTTCAAAATTGCTTAGCAAGGGTGGTGACTAGGTCTCCACGCTTTACTCCTTCTAAGCCGCTTCTAAAGTCTCTGCATTGGCTGCCTGTCCAATATCGTATAATGTTTAAGATGTGTACCATTACTTACCAGGCACTTTCTTCTAAGCAGCCATCGTATTTACATACTTTGCTTACTCCTATAAGAAAACCTATTCAACTTCGGTCATCTACTTTTGATTTACTCTTTGTACCAAAGGTCAATACTAATATGGGGACCAGGGCTTTTGCTGTGGGTGCGCCTACTCTATGGAATATGCTTCCTTCTAGCGTGAAATCAGTTGAAAATATTGCTAAATTCCATCGTCATTTAAAAACATATCTGTACAATCTGGCCTATCCACCATAGCTCCCTGGCGCATCAATCAATCTGATGACAACTTGATTTGTTTACCGACTATGAGATCGATTAATCCTTTTTGTTTTGATGCGCCTCTGAGCTTGGTTTCTAAGGATATAGGCGCAATAGAAGTTAACTAATTATTATTATTATTATTAATAATCCTTCGGACAATATAACTGAAATGCGCTATTTGGGAACAGTTCGATTATTACGACCAAAAACAAAACAAAGTCCTATATGTTAACATGGAGAATATGGGCCTCCTGCCCCCAACTGCCCCCAGCCTCGTTTTCGGGCGCGACACTTACACGCCCTGTTAACTGTGTCTCGCTGAGCTCAATCACGAGTTCCACGCTTAACCTTGGCCTAAGATCGGACGCGAAATGGCAACATCGACATCACGTGATTGTAGACGTAACATTATGACGTCACACTCCAAGATTTCGGGAACCTCCCAGATGAAATGAGTCACTGATTGGCGTCTAAGAATGGGGAGGGAGAGGGAGGATGAGGGAGGGAGGGGTGGAGGGAGGGGTGGAGGGAGGGGTGGAGGGAG
This sequence comes from Oasisia sp. SBJ-2009, assembly GCA_964017155.1. Taxonomy (NCBI): domain Eukaryota; kingdom Metazoa; phylum Annelida; class Polychaeta; order Sabellida; family Siboglinidae; genus Oasisia; species Oasisia sp. SBJ-2009. The sequence goes on from OZ024860.1 coordinate 41,463,963, forward strand.
GGAGGGAGAATAATAATATGAGTGAATGACAGACAGATGATCAGAGCTAGTGGCAAAATATGCATATTTATTAATTCACAAACTCATGCACTGATGTTCAAAATAAGTTATCCATTGTCTGCTTCCTAAATTTCGTTCCATTCAATAAAACGGTGACAAACTATATAGATAACGCTTTATATTGTATTTATAATTAACTTTGTCTCGGTGAACTCAATCCCTTGCTCCACGCTTGACCTTGGCCTGAGACCGGACGCAAAATTTTAACATCGACATCACGTGATCGGTAGACGTAACATTATGACGTCACACGGCAAGATTTCGGCAACCACTCAGTTGAAACGAGTCGCTATTTGGAGTATGTCATTCACAATACTAGCTTAATGTTCCCGCATGCACGTAGGCTTACTCAACGAACGCATGGCTATATGGTTATTATTCAACGACCGCTTGGTGATATGATTATTACTCAACGAACGCTAAGTGTTATGGTTATTACTGTTGTACTTCCGTTAGCGTGGCTGTCCCCCAGACCGAATGAGTGTGACACACCCAGCAGTGTCGGTTCGAGGTGTTTGGTTAGATTCCGAAATACAGAACGTCGCGCGAAAAAACACCATACATGCACGCCCGCACGCACGTACACACTCATATATACCCTCTCACGCGCGCACGCGCGCATAAACTCAAACATACACACACATAGACACACACGCGATCACACACACACACACACACACACACACACACACACACACGCACGCACGCACACGCACACGCGCGCGCACACACACACACACACACACACACACACACACGGACTGATGTTCAAAATAAGTTATACATCGTTTGCTTCATAAGCTTCGTTCCATTCAGTAAAACGGTGACTAACTATATATAACGCTAACTTTGTCTCGTTGAGCTCAGTCAAGTGTTCCACGTTTGACCTTGGCCTGAGACCGGACGCCGAATGTTAACATCGACATCACGTGATCGGTAGACGTAACATTATGACGGCACACGCCAAGATTTCGCTGTTTGGAGTGTAACATTCACAATACTAGATTGACGTTCCCGCATGCGCGTAGGTTTACTCAACGAACGTTTGGCGACATGTTTATTACTATTACACTTCCGTTAGCTTGGCGTATCCCCTCCTCCCCCCACCCACCCCCACCCCCGACCGACTGAGTGTGACCCTCCGAGGAGTGTCAGTTGGAGGTGTTTGGTTAGATTCCGAAATACGGAACGTGGCGCGAAAAAAATACCACACATGCACGCCCGCCCGCACATACACGGATAAACACATACACCTACACACACGCGCGCGCGCACACACAAATACGCACGTGCACACACATACGCACGCACACACGCACGCATACCGACGCACACGTACACACAGATACACACATTCCAACAAGACCATGAGTTGTATGACGAATATCCTTCTTTGGAGAAAAAAAAGTGAATAGAATATAATAGAATAGAACTGCAAGTAGAGTGCGAAGGGGGTCTGACAGATTCAAAATTTAGAAAGAACATTAGTCTGGGCAGTGTTCAAATTGTTGTGTGCAATCACGTCTTATCCTAGAGTCACCGGGATCACAGCTTATAGTTCCTCCTAAATACGGTACCGACTGTGGCAATGTCCCACAGTGTTGAACAACATTGAAGAACGTCAGTGGACGATACACAAACTCCAACAGCCAAAGTGACTGTCGGTATCACTGCTGCTCCAGGCCACTGTTGGGGCTGGTTCTTTCAGACTCAACAAGTTAGACGTCTAACGATGGGGAGGGAGAGAGGGGGGTGGAATGTGAGGGCGGGAGGGACGCAGGGAGGGATGGAGGGAGGTGGGTGGATGGAAGGAAGGAGGTATGCAGGGAGGGAGCGAGCCAGGGGTGGGTAGAAGGAAGGAGGGAGGGATAGATGGATGGACTCGTGGAGGGAGGGAGGCAGGGGTGGATTGAAGGCAGGAGGTATGGATATGTGGATGACTAGAAGGAGATAGCGAGCGAGGGAGCGAGGGAGGAAAATAAATCAGCTGTTGAACTCGCGTGACTCCGAAGCCTCACACATAGTCTGTCAATGTGAAGGTATAATACAGCTCACCGTATGCATCACACGAGGCTGCTACGTCTTCACACATAGTTACATATTGATGTCGTATAACATGCCCGTCAATATGAAAGCATATCGTCTACATTCATAGGTCTATACATTTACAGTCGATGAAACGTCGCGGGACGTTCGACTGAATTAAGTGCCAAGATGGCGTTGTTTTGACTGTTCTGTCAATTAACCACACATACGGCATACCCACGTACAAACTATCGCTGGCTATGCGCCTGCACGGTCAATAGCTAATTGAGGACGATTAATTTGTAAACAAGCGTTCAGCAAAATATGCAAACAAATACACGTTAGTCGCTAGAAGCGTTGCTACGCAACTAGTCTCTAGTTGCGTATTAGGGCCTCTAGCGAACTCCAAGAGGTTCCACAAATCCACGTTATTCGCTAGAGGCACCAATACGCAACTAGACTCTAGTTGCGTATCAGCGACTCTAGCCACTTACGTGGATTTGTTTGTATGTTTTGCTGAACGCTTGTTTAAATCATACTCAATTAGCTGTTGACCGTGCAGTCGCGTAGCCAGCGATAGCTTGTAGTTGTATGCGGGCAACTGGGCATGCCTATGTGTGGTCAATAGACAGAACAGCATGCCGTATGTGTGGTCTATAGACAGAACAGCCAAAACAACGCCATCTTGGCACTGAATTCAATCGAACGTCCCTCGTCATTTAATCGACTATAAATGTTCATTAATGTAGACATCATGCTTTCATATTGACGGACATGTTATACATATCACTATTTAACTGTGTGTGAAGCCGTAGCAGTCTCGTGTGATGCATACGGTGAGCTGTAGATCATTTTAAACATCCTTTCCGGCATGGAGCCAGCACAACTGTCGTCGAGCCACCAGTCAACGTTCCATCGGCTGTAAATGTACATTAATTTACATATTATACCTTCACATTGACGGACATGTCAGACTGCATCCATATTTAGCTATGTGTTAGGCTTCGGAGTCATGCGAGTTCAACAGCTGATTGTAGGATGATTTAAACAAGCGTTCCGCAAATAAATTCCGCATTTTACACACGTCAAGAATGCGTAAAAGACGGCACAAAGACCCTAGTTGCGTCAGAGCGCCCTCTGTTGGATTAGTTATTGTGGTACCTCATCAACGTTGTCTCGGTGACCTCAAACACGTGTCCCACGCTTCACCTTGGCCTGAGACCGGACGCGATATTTTAACATAGATATCACGTGATCGGTAGACGCAATATTATGACGTCACACGCCAAGATTTCGGGAACCACCCAGATGAAACAGTGGCCTAGCCAGAGGGGGCCAGTGACTATGGTTCCCCAATCCCGGAAAGAAATTATGATGGTGAGGAACAGAGGACCAATAATTGGCTGCCTGATTCATAAAATACAGAAGGTATAAGGATGCCTTTGTGTGAATTTCCTTCCCAGTCTTCCTTTTCGGTTTTTATAACAATACTGCTTGCAGAATTGTTTAGATATGTTTCTGTGTTGTGCATAAAATTATACTACAAAGTTGTCAAGTTTTTTACTCACATAGGCGTATTTACTATAGTGTTGATATTAACCGTTTACTATTTTTTTTCTTGCAAGACATGCTGTAGTTTTGATCACAAGCAACAGTCTTTGTTTAGGCCCCTTTCAGCATGTAATTTGGTTTTGTCACCAGTGGGGTTTAGTGGCGAGACTCAAAGGGGTAATATGGATCCCCCCGAGACTATTATATTTAGATCCACCCAACCATATGGCACAACATTCTGTTTTCTCTTTCAATAATGTATACAGAACAATGTTTCATGTGTGTAATTAAACATGGTGTATTTCATTTAATAACAACATCAACATGTTAAATACAAAACTCATATTTATTCCAGAAACATGAAAATATCGATGGTTTTTACAGTAAAATAAAACACGCGCTGAAAAGTCAGGTTTTGTCAAATTCACGTCATCAAGGGATCGTTCACCAATGTAAACGGTTACTTATTGTCACAAAGTCTAACTATTCTCAGTCGCCAATGGTTCTTTTATGTTCACTCTTCTCTGAATCAGATGACCTACTTTAAAATGACAACAAAATCTAGACACTAACTAGTGTTTAGATACGTGACATTGTGATGACAAGGTACATGCAAGGAACATAATAGAACAACGACTGTTATAATATAAATGTTTACAAAGTTATTTACAATCGTCATGGTTATATAAGTCATGTGCAACTAACTGTTCTATAATTATCAATTTATTTGGCTCAACCATCGTTCGTTCTGTAATAATAGTTAAATACAGATAATTTTATACTAACCCTATGTGCAAGGGTACAACCACAATCTATGAAACACATTTTGTGTGAATGCAAACGTTTTTAATTGGCTCTTCTTATCCTTTTGCCAACAGAAAGTGTCCAAACAACGCATTAAATTGCACACCGAACTTGATCAACATGAATCCTCTGAAGTTGAACCAACAAATTACAGTTGAACACTTATATACATAAATCCACACTGAACACAAGTAGTTGTGTTTTAATCATAAATAAATACTCATTCTAAATTTATAAATTACCCAATAATTGAAATATCAATGCTTTTTAATGCACTGCCAATTTCAAGATAACTGCCTTGTATCACATTAAAACATTGCATGCCTTTCTTTTCTGTCCAGTTTACAACATGTACCTCATATCTGATGAAATATGACAAAACTTGAAACCCTGAAGAAATAGATAGGATTCACTTTGATAAATCCTGTCATTTTCTTTGTCTGAAGTATCATTAAAATATCAACATCAACCTCAGAATGTTTTAATAATGTAATGTTAAAGGATGTCTTATAACACAAACAATATGTTATTATGTACATAATATATTTACGGAAACTTTTATAAAGTGTGTTGCATTAGATTGAATACAATTTTCTTGTACAATAATGATCAATAAAGTATATCTTTAAATAGTATGTAAAATCGTTGAATTTATGTGAATGGAGTTGCTCAAAGATAATTTTTGCTGTGCACATATATTTTATGAACTGTTTTTCTTCTCTTTAACTAAAAATACACAACTTCACAGAACCCATTGCAGCACGCAAAAGCTGCCAATTGCCCAATACCCAATGATTATAATAAAAAACACTTCTTTTGCACGAACATCCATTAAAATCTTAGCTAAGGGCACAATAAAACATATCATAGATATGTAATGGCAAGAAAATGCATTCATAGCTACTGATATGTTAGCTCTTTAAAACCAATAATGAAACACCATAGGAAATAGACTGGAACACCACAGTTGTTTTGGCTGGAACTGTTCCAAGGCTGGGGAACTGACACCTATTGGTGTCCCAGTTCGACTCTGGTGAAACGTCTGAAGTGTACCAGTATTGTTGTTAAATAGTGTCATGCCTGGCACCACTGATAGCTTTCCTTGGTTCCACAACCAACGTCACTTTACTCTGAGTGTCATTCAGCCAGCCACAGTTAGTGTTTAGATATTCAGCCACATATATCCAACACTTTCTACAGCCAGGTACTCATTAATACAGTTCAATGGACTGAGGTGATATTGAATGACAAAAGAACAAGGTATTTTTGTGTCCACACTGCAACACAACAGAATTACAAAAGTCAAAGAAGTAAAGTTTGGTAACATTTGCTCCACATTACCAATTTTGCCAAGCTAAAAACTGGATTTGAACCGTACTGCAGTGTGCAATCACGACAGCGCAAACATTTCATATTTTACTCCCTGACAGACCCGTTTAAATGAAGGGAATGAGTTCTTTACCAGCACACATCAGTATATGGTGACTTTTTAAGAACCCATTTAAATGTGTCTTAACTGCATGTGCTACAGACGTACGTCACAGGCAGGGTTAAAATAGTTTAGCTGAAAGTCCGGGCATGGTTTCAAATAAGGTTTTTACCAGCAACAAATGCCATGGATGAAGGCTGGAATTCATGTCAAAAAGTGGGGTGTGGCTTTAATTACGGTTACAGCCACAAATACAAAATTTATAGTACAACACTGGCAGTGGTTTTGGCACATATTTTGTGCTGGTTTAAACCTATCAGAGACACAAAACTTATTCTGTTGACTTATGAAACCATCCCTTACCGTTGTGGTTCTACACAGACACACGTATGTCCAGCAATATTGACCTGTCCACCACTAGACCTTTTTTCTTGATTTTGACCGTGGAGCATCAAACTAATTGGAGGAAGACGAAGATAACGAGGACGGAGAAGATGAGGAAGATGAACTGGAAGAATCAGAATCACTGTCTCCAGATGTCGAGGAACTGTCACTGTCAGAACTAGATGACGACGAACTACTGCTGTTGCTGCTGTCGCTGCTGTCTTCTGAAGAGCTGGAGGTGCTGTCTGCGGACGAACTACAACAGAAAGATTTAGTTTCATCAACACAGGGCTTTATGCAGGACCACATTATTGCCAGTCACACATGTTTTAGTGGACACATGGATGTTAACTGTTAAACTAGTTTACAAACTTTCAAATGTCCCTGATGACCTAAAATGGGCTACAAACACACATATGACACCATTTACACTCACTTTCAAGGCATGACTAAACATCTATGGTTTTGGAAGACCTGTTTTGGCTCCTTCATTTTTTACCCGTCCACCCATATTTCTACCTGTCCATGTTCGTTTTTGCCCATCCAACTGACGGGTGGATGGGTCTCTACATAAAGCTATGCATCAACACCACACATGTGGATCGGTGGTCGCGTGGTATAGTGCCGAACTGTCAATTGAGGGGACAGTGGTTCAATCCCACCTGCCGCCGTTTCAAAACTTAGGCAATTTCATTCACCCCACATTTGCCTGTGTCTTTCGGAAGAGACACTAAAAAGCCTGTGTGGTCCCTTCTATCTGGTGTCTATGCCAAGAGAAGTAAAAGATCCTACAGGGGGTAAATGTGTAACCTGTAGTGGACTCAGTAATTCTAGAGAAGGACAACTGCTGCGTTAGTTCAAGTTGGGCTGTTTGGTGGTAAACTACCTGAGACCCTAAGAACATTAGTCACGCACGTCAATTCCATTGAATGCCTTCATCTGCATCACTGAAATCTCTGGAATCTGATAACAGCGGAAAATTAGCAATTGATTTGTAGTGGCTAAATCCATCTCAAAGTTATGTGCCAGAGCAAATTATCAGGTGATTATCAATATGGGGTGACGCTTGGTACGAAGAACAACTGATTTAGTGAATGCTCTTCTAATAATTACCCCCCAGACTTGAAAGCTTTTTTGTTGTCCATGTAAAGACCCTCGTGAAAAGACACACACCGTTTTGATTTCTTCTTTGTTTTCTTTTCTTTGTTTTTCGTTTTTTCTTTAGTCTTCACTGACTTTGCACTGAAAACACAAACGTAACCATTTCACACACAGAAATAATATTATATAATATTGATCAGTACCATACTGTATTGAGCATAATCGTAAATGCACTGTCCAACACATTTGAGCTTACCACATGACACATTCTGCTTCAAATGTAAAAAATTGTGATATCTGTAATACTTACTGCTACTGGATATCATATTAATTTCTTGCTCGAATAAAGCTGAAAGCTGTACAAAAGCAAATAACTTGATACTAGGCAGATGTCCACCAGATGTCTCTAGCAGATGACCAATAAAACCCAGTGGATTTTGTTTGCTGCAGATATACTTAGTACCATTGTAGAAATGGACTCTATCAGAATATGAATGTCACAGGCCATTTAAACAACAGAAACATAAATTTAACAAAAAATTGAAGTTATGAAACAATTACTTTTATTATTTACATGTCAGCAGATTTAAAAGGTTAATGAAAAGATTACTGATAACATTTCTTAGACTCTTACAGTAATTGTAGTTTCTGTTGCTCGATGTCCAGTTTCTGTCTCTTGACCAGTTCCTTGGTGCGTGACGGTCGGTAGACGTACTTGCGCTTGCCCGTACACTCGAATGTCCAGTGTCCCTTTTCCAGACACTTCTGACACCGGATGTTCTCAACATTGGGTTCACTGAACAACAAATGATTTCAGTTTTGTAAAGTTACAGGTTAACTCTTTAGAACTTGAAACATTCAAACATCAAATGACGTTTACTAGCTTTATGGTGACACGTGAATTTTGCCAAAGATGTTATAACTGTATCTTTGTCAACATTTGATACTTGATTTTGTTAATTCAATCATTTAACATCATCTCGTGCATATTTGTTTATAAACAGCGCATCTTAGCACACATTTGAGGTTGAAAAGACAGCGCAGTCGGTATAAACAAATTGTTTATCACTCATCCAATGTGCTCGGCGCAGTAACACATGCACCGCTGCGCTTGCGACTGGCACAAATCGGAGTGCTAATGGCCTATTTGGGTCTCAAAATGCAATATTTGTGAAACATAAATGTACCTGGGAATGCTGATTGATCATGCCTAGAATTAGAGTATGTGTGTGGTATCCAATATTATAGGTAAATATACAGTTATAAAGACAAAATTGAGGTAGGTTCGAATTCTACACAAGTGCCATACTTTCAAATATAAATGTATTTGGCCCCATGTTTGGTCCCAGATGCTTCCGCCCGCCCCACTCCACGAACAATGCAGGAGTGCCGTGTTGGGATGAGTCGACTATCACTATCAGACAGCAGAGATCTAATTCTAAGGACGGATAATTCAGCCAATGGCAATGTTCATTGTAGAGTGATTATATCATTTGTAATATTATACACAAACGAAAAATCGCTCAAACAATGGTGTATTGGAAACGGGAACCTGGCCTTGGAGACAACTAGACATTAAGTTAGGTACTAAACTAACGAAACACCCATTTATCGCCCGTATATTAAAAAAATTACATTTCCGAACTTATTAAACGGATATTATAAGTCAAACATCAGGTAAAAGAGAACACTATTGAACGTCTAACTTTCCGACTATGAATTAACGGCTGTAAATACCTTTTGCGCGATAAGTAACGAGGTAACGAAGACATGATAACTATTTCCGATCGTTTCCGGTTTAAAAAAGTCTTGTAGCGCCATCTGAGGGATTGCCGTGACACAATAGTTTACGACTCACGGTGAGTTCGGCCTTCGTCGATATCGGCCTGAGTGAAATCTGCCTGATTTAAAGATAACATTTAACCTGTTAAAGGGAAAACAAAGTCAATGTTTGGATCATATGGGATTAACAGAGTGAATAAAAAGTAACAACTTCCAACAACAATCATATTTTTAACGTCAGTGGTTTACCAGGAAAAAAATGTAAAACACATAGACATAGAAAGTCTACAGACTACGCCATTTTAGAAACAAAATGACGTCAGAGAGTCTTCTTGGTCGGCGTGAACTGTGCATGCATATTATTATCTGTTACTTTCTAACCTAACCACGAAAACGACCGCCAACAGCCGCCAAACTTCTCCCCACATTTCTTACATACATATACATACACTACATTACAAAAAAATCACTTGTATTCGTCTAACGAAGAAAATTCACAACAGAAACGCAAATCTTGGCGAACGGCAACTCGACAACTTCGACTACCGTAAACTCGCTATTATAAGTTAGCTTTACACAAAATACCGCTAGATGGCGCGCGAATATTTATTAACCTTACTGCATTCGCACGCGCGAATTAGTTTAATTAATTATAAATAATATAATAATAATTAGCTGCATCACTATGATCTACAGAAAATGTTAAACGGCAAACTAAGGCAACGCTTTGGTGATATGGGTCTAATAGAGTTGATAAAAAATAACAATTTAATATACAAATATATAATTTTATTAGTTTATTTTATATAGCGCCAAATCCACAATTCTCTTCTCTTCTATTCAACATACTGTTATTAAAGTATATGCAATAATAAGAATGCTACCCACAGGTAATATTTAAAAATAAATATTAAAAATACATGTGTCTGCATAATTATCCAAAATTGCCTATTAGTTATAAAAGAAAAAGGAAATTACGTGTTTTTCAATGAAGTCACATTGTTTATTTCATCAATATTTCTATAAACATCCCGCGTGTACTGCGAGCATGCAAGCTTATATTACATAAGCGATGTTTTAACAATAATAACTAAAACAATAACATGTTAATATTACTGTTTTTAAATCCTTCTTTTTCTACCACCATAATATTTCCCATATATTCATATTCCTTTTTACATTTTAGAGATTTATTGTTCCGATAATTAATAAAGTGTCTTGTTCAAAAATAATAATTATTACATATCTGATGGTGGAAATGTCATTCATGAGTAGAACAAATAGCTTCAGTAATATGTTCTTATGCATAATGGTTGTGTATGTGCTGAATAAAAATTATTATTACGTCGTACTTATTTTACTACTTTAATTATTTATTACTATTAACCATACTTTTATATTCATTTATTTCAATTGTTGTTATGTAATTTGTATGTTTATTTATGACTGATAGGTCAGCTTAGTTAATGATATAGAAACATGTATTTTCATTATTTATTTTTAAATAATATTATCTGTGAGTAGTTTTCTCTTTATTGTATTTTTAATAGCATTATTTTGTGAAGCGCCACAAACAATTATGGATGTGGCGCTACATAAATAAAATATTATATTATAATAAAAACAATTGTTTGTTTATTTAATATAGCGCCACATCCAATTTAAACTTGTTCATGGCGTTTTACATACATTAAAATGCTAAACAACAAATACACACAAGAAGAAAAAAAACATAAATATACTAGAAACATATATGAACAATTATAAAAATAAAATATCAATATAAAAATAATAAAACTTATAATTTCCTGCAAAACATAGTGATGATAATAATTAATTATTATTATTATATTATTTATAAGTAATTAAACTATTTCGCGCGTGTGAAGTAAAACAATTAAATATTAGCAGTCAGAAACGTGGCGTCTAGCGGTATTTTGTGTAAAGCTTTTAAAAGCGATTTTACGGTACCGCTGAGCGGCCGAACAAGTTGTACTCGAGGTCTGCGCGTTTTTGTGTGTGAATTTTCTTCGTCAGAGGAATGCAAGAGATTTGATTACATAATGTAGTGTATGCATATGTATGTAAGATATGTGAGGAGAAGTTTGGCGGCTGTTGGTGGTCGTTTTGATGGTTAGGTCAATCAAATCGGGTCGTCTAGGATCCGCGCTGTGTCTGTGACTGTCCAAACGAATCCACCGAACCACTGTTTCAGTTCTGCTCGATTCATAGGTTAACAAGAAGACATCTTACTGATACTGTCTTTCACTGTACTATTACTATAAGCGTTTGAGGAACAGTGTGGCATATTGATGTCGCGATTTCGTTGTAAACCGACGTAAGGCAACTTTTAGCGTACCGCTTGGCTCTCTGTTATGACAGCTGAACCAGCAGACGACTCTCTGACGTATTACTTTTCCAAACTGCTGGGTTGTGATTGGTTGCAAGATCCAAGATGGGCCGGTTCATGGTGTCGGTGATTTAGCTAGATTTTCCCACTTTAAGACCACTTTCTGAGGTAACCACTAAGGTGAAAAATTGGATTGTAGATGCAAATGATTAGCTAGTGTAAACTCTTTTAGGTGCATAACACTAAACTGTAGCCTTTTTTTCCACTTTAAGGTAACCTTCAACCTGACCTAGACCCTTTGGTACCCAATGTCATAAAAGTGCTTTATGTTATATATGTTTTATAGATTTTAATTGTTAGAAGAATAGGAATTTATTAATTTATTTGATATATACTGCGCGCGTGCGTGTGCGTGTGCGTGTGCGTGGGCGTGGGCGTGGGCGTGGGCGTGGGCGAGTGCGTGTGCGCGCTCGTGCGCGTGCGCGTGCGTGTGTGTGTGTTTCTGTGTGTGTGTTTCTGTGTGTGTGTTTCTGTGTGCGTGCGTGCGTGCGTGTATGTGTGTGGCGCGCGCGCGTGTGTGTGCGCGTGTGTATGTGTGTGTCTGTGTGTGAATGTGCGCGTTTGTGTTTGTTTGTGTGTTGTGTGTGCGTGTGTGCATGTGTGTGTGTGGTGTCTTGTGTGTATGTGTGCGCGTTTGTGTGTGTATGTGCGTCCGTGCGTGTGTGCGTGCGAGTGTGTGTTTGTGTGTATGTATGTGTATTAAATGCACAGTTGCTTTTTGTGTCCGTTTAAGTTTCACCCCCGCAATCTACAAGCATCCTACTTACTACATAATATTACATATTAGAACTAAGACATCGTGTTTAATGGAGATTTGACCTTTGATGTTTCTAACTTACCGACAACATGGTTTACAACAAGACAGCGTCAATATACCGCATTTTGCAAAATTGGGACGTATATAAAACTTATAATTATGTAGATTTACTCAAAAACACTGATGTACAAACTGACAGGTGTGGCCCAGATCCTTCCTTGTGTGATCATACTCCCCCTATTTCATAAACCCCCTATTTCATAGGTTCCCTATTTCCTTCAATGTGGAATACATAAATCATAGGAGTACGTGTCAGACTATGGTATAGCAGTTTAAAACTATCGTATATCGAGAGCATTGAATTTAATGATTACATGAATTGAATATTGTGCTGTGTGTACGCGCGGTTCCTGCAGAGCCTATTCTTGTGCAGCCACGCGGAACGACGCGTCACTCGCTCTACCATGTGATAGTCGATAATGCGCTATTGTTCCATTAACGTGCTGTGGCAGTGATCTGTGGCAGTGATCAAGTGTGAAGTAATTACATACTCCAGTATTTCGCTAACGTATGATTGTGTTGTGGGATATGCGCATGTGTCGTGACCCGTGAGCATGCGCACAGAATAGGCTGACAACCGTCGTTGTTTATTTATGCTACCTACTCAGTTGGCTGTTGCATACGTCAAACTAAATCAAATATAAAATCCTTAACCATGTCTAAGTATGGCAAGAAAGGAACAGCGGCTTCGTCGCCAGAGGAGGCTATCACAAAACTACGGGAAGCCGAAAAAATGCTCAACAAAAAGACAAAAGTTCTGGAGGGAAAAATTCAACAAGAGTTGAAGAGTGCGAAGGCAAATGCCACAACGAATAAAAGAGGTAATGGCAGCTAATGATGACAGGGCCTAATGTAATCAACAGCTTTCATACCTGAGGATAATGTGTGTATACATCGAAGAATTAATGCCTCGAGAATTACGTAAAAATTACTTGGATATCAACGAAGGTATATTGATTTCATTGACCAGGAAGTGTAACAAGATCGTTAAGACCATTATTGGACGCGATGTCGGCACTCCGAACCGGCATTTTATATGTCACAGATCAGTTAACACAAACACCTTACACGTGCCTGCCGAAATGACCCACTAATCGACGACCGTGCTTGTCTTGTTTCTTGCCTTTAGTGATTATTTCTGACTTTACATAATAGTCGTAGATACAATCCATGAACAGGCCTTTTGTGACATGTAATGGTCAACAACTGGGCGCAAGTTTGAACTTGCTGCATTGGCTTTCGGCGTTTCGTATTTCAACGTTCCTCCAAACCTTTGAAGGCTTGCGTGAAAGTCGAACTTTTACAAGAAGAGGAGTAATTCGACAGAGCTAGAATTTGGGACGTGACGGGGATGTTGATGAGTCCTAAATGCTGATCAAAAACTATCTTTGATCAAAAGATGAAGTAGTGTTTATTTTCGAGTTCGAATAATATAGGCTGTCTGTGCATGTGTGTGTGTGTGTGTGTGTGTGTGTGTGTGTGTGTGTGCGTGCGTGCGTGCGTGCGTGCGTGCGTGCGTGCGTGTGTGTGTGTGTGTGTGTGTGTTTGTGTGTGTGTGTGTGTGTGTGTGTGCGCGCGCGCGTGAATGCGTGTATGTGTATCTGTGTATCTGTGTATATGTGTATGTGTGTATGTGTGTATGTGTGTATGTGTGTATGTGTGTATGTGTGTGTATATGTGTATGTATGTGCGTTTGTGTATGTATGTATGTATGTATGTGTGTATGTGTGTGTATGTGTGTGTGAATATGTGTGTATGTATGTGTGTACATATGTGCGTGTGTGTAGTTGTGTATGTGTGTGTGTGTGTGTGTGTGTGTGTGTGTGTGTGTGTGTGTGTGTGTGTGCGTGAATGCGTGTATGTGTATCTCTGTGTATGTGTATTTATGTGTGTGTGTACGTGTGTGAATGTGTGTATATATGTGTATTTATGTGTGTGTACGTGTGTGGTACGTCTCGTGATTATTATATTTCTGTTTTGTTGCCAAACTGTGTTGAAATATATTTTGAACCCCGGATTCTGGTATTTCCCACACCAAGTTCTAGGAAGATCGCGGACTTTGGGATTCAGAAAGGTAACCTCTTTCTTTTCCAAATCATGAACATAACTTTTCCTGAAAGCAACTTACACGGTGACTTATGTTCTGCAGCTGCTCTACAAGCCTTGAAGAGGAAGCGTAGATTCACGAAACAAATTGAACAATACGATAAACAACTCACAAATCTCGAGGTCCAGATAGACTCGCTTGAAAACTCGATTGTAAACAAAGAGGTTCTGGGTGCGATGAGTGCTGGCACTCAGGCCCTAAAGGCCAGCAACGAAGCCATGTATGTATGTTATTTATTACATTGGAAATTATATATATATATATATATATATATATATATATATATATATATATATATATATATATATATATTTATATATTTATATGTGTGTGTGCGTGTGTGTGTGCATGTATGTGCGTGTGTGTGTGTTATATCCATATGCATGTTTATATAGGGTGCAGTTGAGCATATATGTCACTGCTTTATGGCGTAGCCGACCAAAATTAAGTAACTTATTGAGCTGGTACCCCGTGGAAGCGTCCATTCACTGATTCCAAAACAGGGCACACGAAATACTACCTATAAAAAAAAAACACTTGGAATCGGGAATGCCATTTAAAAATAATTTCTGACATATTTGTCTGCAACATAAATATAAACATACATATAACTAAGAAAACAATGTGTCCGATGGGACTTTGTTAAAAATGTTTGTGTGTGAATATCATCGACCTAGTTTGTTTTAGAACTAGCATCGCAGTTCATCAACACTAAAACTCAACTTAATCTTCTTTGTGTTCACTGAAGCATGAAGCGGAAACACAAGGCCTCTACTTTGTCCTGTCTACACCCGACTTTGCAGCCTGCTCAGATGCAGCCGCCTGAATTCTCCTTCTACCGTCTTCCTCAACGATTTTTGGTCGTCCACATTTTCCTCTTCCTATATGTTTCCATCAAATTGGTGTTTTGGGGAATCTGTCATTTTTATTTCTTAATTCATGGCCGATCCATCCCCATCTTCTAATGGTGAAAATCGTGTACATGTTGTCTTGTTTTGGTAATACTAGGCAGTTCTTTGTTTGACTTTTTATGGCCAGAGTATCGACATCGTCATTATATTTCGATAGCGTCTTGTTTGGAAGATAGAACGATGTTTGAACTCTGTCATACGCCAGCATTCTGAGCCATTTTTGCATATGATGCTTCCCAGACAGGTGGAATTATCTGTGGTTTGAAATTCTACTTGATCGGGATAGATTAATCACGCACCTTTGTGTGATCCCTGATTTTACGCTGAATGCAATTACCGACTGTTCCATGGAGCAAGCGTAGAATACGTTGGTGAGGACCACAATATGTGGTGGAATTCCATATGCACATAGTAACCTCCAACTATCTATGGATGTTGTCAAAGGCTTTTCCGAAGTCTAGGTTTGTATACAGTTCTCTATGCCATTCTGTGCACAGTTCGATGATGTTTCTGCGAGAATGAAGATGTGGTCTGTACAGCCTCTTCATTTTCTGAATCCCGCTTGCCCCTTCCTTAGCACATTGTCTACTGCCGATGATAGATCAGCTTTCTTGGGAATTTTCACAATTATACTTTTGCTCCAATTAGTACGAACAGTCTTTTCACAAATAAGGTTAAATGAAATAATTTGATCACGACCAGATGCCTTTTCTTTCGTGGGCTGTTCCTTGATAGCAGCAGCAATGTCTTCTTTGGTGGGTGGTCCTAGGTTGGTGTCTTCGGGTGAATCTTGGATGTATGGTTGATCTGATTGGTTGGCTCTGTTTAACACTTCTTCAACACGTTCTGCACATATTGCCCTTTGCCTGACGTCAGCATATTTCCTTGTTTGTCTCATATAAGCGTGTTGCTACTATATCTATTTAGTGATCCTGAAGATGGTGCCTTGTTCTAGTTCTACAGCTCATTCTGCCTTTGCTGCTAGGTTGTCTATTTACTGTCTCTTGCATATCGTGTGACCCGCTTGTCTGCTTCACTATACACCAACACAAAAGCAGAAGTAAAACAATTACAGTCGCAATTGTTGGAGATGTACATGCATCCCAATATATATATATATATATATATATATATATATATATATATATATATATATATATATATATATATATATATATATATATATATATATATATATATCAATATATATATATATATATATATATATATATATATATATATTGATATATATATATATATATATATATATATATATATATATATATATAGTAATATTGTATGGTTATCATCCAGGGATCCTGATTACGCTCATGAAGTGATGGACGATCTCGTAGAACAAAACGACATAGCACGCGAGATACAAGAGATCATGGGAAATCCTGTTGGATTTAACGTCGACGATGACGAGGTACGTTGCACAAACATGTCTCATATTGCATAAGATTGGGTGGATTTTGGTTAGCTAGTTGTGTAAGCTAACAGCGTTTGCGAATATCACAAGTTACATAGTGTTATCCTTGTGTTGCGTCATTTGTGTGTACTGTTCCATCTCTCGTATTTTCACGATGTGGCTCATATCTCTGTTGTCTCTACTTTTCCGTTCACGCATATTCCCTGTTTCTTCCAGGAGGAGCTGGAAGCTGAACTGGCAGACTTAATGAACGAAAGCGTACCTCCACTACCGTCAGTGCCGAAGGGAGAACCTGTAGCAGAACCAGGTTTGGTTCCTTTCCTTTTCTTCGATCTATTCACTCAACAGAACAAACTGAAGTGTCTCACACAGCTAAGACCAAAACAGGCCACCGTAGTCTGATTCAGACGAGATCAGTAATGCATATTTGATATTCATTATAACATTTTCTTTGGATCAAGCATTGTCACTACCTTTGATACAATATATATATATATATATATATATATATATATATATATATATTTTTTAATTGTTTATTATAACATCATAATCTGGGGTTACCTTAATAGCATAAACTATTACTGTGGTGATTGTAAATCCGAGTTCTTCTGTATAACGATCACAGTTAGCACGACACTGTTCTACTGTCACTGACGCTGACATGTTTCAGAGGGAGCGAAGGGGACGAAAGACTTGAGGAAGGAACTGGCTGAGTTGGCGTTATGAGTCACGCTTCATTGACTGTCACGAGTCATTCGTCACTACTTCAGTTGCACATAAGCTGGCGTCGCTGCCAGTCTTTCTCTTTCACTCACTTCTCTGGGGTATTGTTGAATATAAATATTATACGGAGCAGCTTAACCAAGACGTCGTCCCTTGTGTTATTATGATGTAAACTATTCAACATTGTCGAGAACCATCATAATCGGTTTTCCCTTTGTATTATAGGAATATGATTATATGCAAACGTGTGTGAAACACTCAGCTCTTTAACTTAACCTCTTTTGTTTCTCACTGTGATTAGTAATGTTCTAGTTAGCACTTGCATTTATATAAACAATGTAAACAGAAGTTCGACGAATATAATTTAAATTGCCTGTTGCATGTTAATTATCTTTGGTCGCATGAAGCCTGCAGGGTGGTGTAAATTCATAGCAATATTGTGTATCCATTGAGAACTAATGACTTCTCTTGTTTCGTGTGAACTGTTATATATTATCTTATCTTGGTGTTTGTGGCATATGGCTCAAGAGACGCTTTGTTGCAAATGTCAACTTGTGTCATATTTATGATATACAATAAAACGTGTATTGGGCAACCACTTGTGCGCATGTTGCATCTAATGGAAATGCAGTGAGCGGTCACCTGCGAATGCGGACAGGCCACATTTAAAGCAGTCACGAGATTGCTATTACTTACTTTCGGACAGCCGAAATGTGATACATTTATGCATAGTCATAGACATGCGTGCGTGCGTGCGTGTGTGTTTGTGTGCGTGTTTGTGTGCGTGTGCGTGTGCGTGTGCGTGTGCGTGTGCGTGTGCGTGTGCGTGTGCGTGTGCGTGTGCGTGTGCGTGTGCGTGTGCGTGTGCGTGTGCGTGTGCGTGTGCGTGTGCGTGTGCGTGTGCGTGTGCGTGTGCGTGTGCGTGTGCGTGTGCGTGTGCGTGTGCGTGTGCGTGTGCGTGTGCGTGTGCGTGTGCGTGTGCGTGTGCGTGTGCGTGTGCGTGTGCGTGTGCGTGTGCGTGTGCGTGTGCGTGTGCGTGTGCGTGTGCGTGTGCGTGTGCGTGCGTTCGTGCGGGCGGGCGTGCGGGTGTGCATGTGTGGTGTTTTTTCGGGCGACTTTTGGTATTTCGGAATCTAACCAAACACCTCCAACCGACACTCCTCGGAGGGTCACAGTCAGTCGGTCTGGACAAACGCCACGTTTATCATCATCATGCTGTCGGTCGTGATGCGACAAAGACTGCTTCCATTAACTTTACTACTGCTCTCCATTTATCTTTTCTTCATTTATCCGTTATGTATTGTTTTTCACCGTTTTATTGAATGGAATGAAGCTCAGGAAGCAGACGATGTATACATTATTTTGAACATCATTGCATGAGTTTGTGAATTAAGCAAAAGATGCCACTGGCTCTGTCCATCTGACTGTCATTGGCGGTCTTATTATTTTCCTCTCTCCTTCCCTCCCTCCCTCGCTCGCTCCCTCCCTCCATTCACCTATCCCTCCCTACTTCCATCCATCCCTGCCTCCTTCCTTCCGTCCACTCACCCATCCCTGCTTACCTCCTTCCCTCCCTCTCCCCTCCCCATCTTTAGACGTTAACTTGTTGAGTCTGAAAGAACCAGCCCCAACAGTGGCCTGGAGCAGCAGTGATACCGACAGTCACTTTGGCTGTTGGAGTTTGTGTATTGTCCACTGACGTTCTTCGATGTTGCTCAACACTGTGGGACATTGCCGTGGTCGGTACCGTATTTAGGAGGAACTAAGTTGTGATTCC